>JASVEL010006490.1:0-72537 GCA_032618575.1 Nicotiana noctiflora
TTGAATTTTTCCCACCTCATTAATAGAATTATTATTACTTCCAAAGCAAAAAGAAGAAGAAGAAGTACTTTTATATGTTCTGATAAGGAATATCTGCTAAGAAAAAGGAATCCAACAACTGCATGAAAGATTGTAAGGAATTATTTTCAACATTGTAACTAAAATGTAAACAGAAGCTTAAGTGATAACTTCAAGTTCCTGAAATGACAATGTAACTAAAGAAGAAATTATATAGTTTTCTCTATGCATAATCCCAAAAAAATGTTACAGATATAGGCCTACTGAACTACTTGCATCACAACAGGGGAATAGAAATCTCTTAAGACGTTCTTGAAATCATCTCATCATCGTCGTCTGTGAACTCCAAAACAAGTATTCATAGCCACCCCTTAGCTAATATCTTCTTCATCCTGAAAGCTGAGATTCAATGTTTGCAACTTGAAACCAGAACCTTGTATGGTTTCAACCAAACTGGAAGAGACCCCTGTAGCTTGTATTGTCGTTTGCTTTGTTAACTGCATCAAATAACAAAATACATCAACATCGAACCAGGAATATATGACTAATTATGCCATGTTTCATCTCTTGGCTCTTCAAATGCCTTATTGAACTTCTGAATGTAAAAAACACAAGACATGTCTTGAAATGCTTCTTATGTTCTTTTGCAAGTGAATTTCTGAGTAAACTTTTCTCCATGTTTGGATTAACAGGTGTTATTACGTAATTCACCCTATATATTACTAACATTTTGTTGGCTAATAATTAGATGATGAAGATCCCAGACACCCACAAATCCTTTCCAGCTCTCTTCTCTGCAGTGGGATCCTAACTCTCAGGCCAGCAAGGATACTTCTATAAATTGAAGGTTGTAAGCTGAAATGAGGAACCCAGGTTCGAACTCTGATGGAAATAGGTGATAACTTCACCTTCCCACTTTTGTACGGTTGATCTATGTTGTCAATGAAATTCTTACATCTATAGGGTTTTCTGTAGTTTGTATGCTAGGGGAAATAGCAGCTTCAAAGGACATTTTGACATTGTTACACATTCTACAGAAGATTTTGTACTTCAAAATGTAACAAGTACTTTAACACCTTTTATTCCAGTTAATTCTGAAGAAGAAATGAATTTATTAATTTTATGCAGTCTCCCTAAGGTGCATTACGCTGCTTAGGATGTCAACTTTCTACAGAAACTTTTTCTCTAACAAAATATACTACTATAAACGAGTAAATACAAGAGAAGCATTATAAATGTAAATCACCTCCACGCTTGCAATGCCCTCGACGACTTTAACTTTGAGATCTGTAATGCCTTCTATCTCCTGTATATATATATGGACAGGCAATGAAGGTCAAATCACAACTATTCTTAAATTCTAAGCTATTATTAGCTAAAATCTATTGTTTTATGGGAAAATTTCCTTTAGGCAATATCACTACAAATTTGGAATAAAGATGGAGAAACAGATATAGCTCTGCACCAAACACTCTCAAAATCAATAGTTCATTACTGCAACTTCTGAACACCAAGAATCTGATAGTATTTATACCTGTACTTTGATTCGTTATAAATTTTTTTTTTTTTTTTTTTTTTGAAAAGGTATAAAATTTCAGATATGTCTAGTTCCAAAAGAAAATAATTTAAATGTGTAGAAAGCTCAGAACATTTTGCTTTCTCTAATTTGTCTAGTTTAAGAACCCCATGTTGTTTATTTTCCACAACAGTGTAATTGTGAGTCTTTCTGGTGTTCTACAAGTACCATTAAATTACAAAGAAAAAGAAAAATGCAGAGTCCCCTGCAACTTCAACTACATTGTATTTCAAAGCAAAGACAACTGAAATCTTTAAGAAAAGGCGGACAAATTGGCATGTACAACATAAAGATCTGAACTTTATACTGAATTACCTCTAAAGCCTTGGTCACATTAGGAATAGCTGCATCACTCATTGTTCCTTCTGCCTGTGATAATAATATAAATTCAGTTATCATTCACAAGAAAATGTACAACTAACAATTTGAAAGAAAGAAAAAACGAAGCAAAAATAACACATCGATCGCTTGAGTATTACAACAACATACACAGCATTAACCCACACCGTGGGGTCCAGGGAGGGTAGTGTGTACGCAGACCTTACTCCTTACCTTGCAGACCTTACCCCTACCTTGTGAGGATAGAGAGGCTGTTTCTAATAGAATTGCGGCTCATGAAAGCACAAGCACCACATTCATGAAAATATAGACAAGGGACAGTACCAAAACCCCATATAAAAGCAGAATAAAAACAACAAGACAGTAAGGTGATCAACAATAAGAAAACAACACTTAGGCACAAAATCCTACTACCAATAGAAAGCGAGACTGCGTGCCAATAGTAGTGTTATGAGCACTCTAAACTATCTACTCTACTATCCTAATCCTCAACCTCCATATCTTCTGGACAGTATTAGACAATCATTCATATGGACTGTTCTCCGAAACCATGTCATACCAATATGAAAATGACTGAGATTCATTACTACCAGAGCTCATCATATAATAACTATTCTTACTCTGAGCATCAACCGACTACAACCTTCTTCCTTTACCGGAATATGGTAAACTCACATAGGTGGAGTTCTAGACAAAATTAAACAACTAAGCCTTAGTCCAAAACAAGTTGGAATCTGCTATATGAATCCTCGCTGACCAATGTCCCCCATTTAAATTCAGCTCAGGCAAACATTTTACAAACTAAAAATAGAAAATGAAAAGTACTAGAAATAAGGTCAGAAGGTTAAACCTGAAAGAACATGGTGAGGACATCGGAAGGGGAGACGGAAACAGAAACAGTCTGATCAACAGTAGTTGTCGGAGCAACAGATGCTTCATCGACAACAGCAGTGGCACCTTCTTCCTCAGCAGCGGACCATATCCTAGTATTTCTCAAAGGTGCCTTCGCTTTTACCAAACTCCGAGAGTAAGAATAGCCGACGCCATTGCTCCCGTTCCTTTGGAATAGAATTGGGAACAATTGGGGAAGAGCAATAGATGAAGAATGGGGAATTTGAGAATGAAATTTTGCTCTGCAAACCGAAAAAGCTGAGACGGTGGCCATTTTTCTTCTCCACACTACTTCTCACAGTGATTCTTTTACTTCTTATCCAGAAGCCAAAGCACAAAAGGAAAGGACTGTGGATATTTGGGACAAAATAATGCTAGTTAGTATTAGTAGTAGTAGTAAATTTCGAATATATAATAGTTACAAAAAAACTTGGGGGAAAATAGTGTCGCCAATTTCGTCGACTAAAACTTTTCCTATTCTTTATTCTATAATATAACAAAGACAAAATTGGGAAAAAACTATCAAATTTCTAACTCATTGTCTTTTGTTATCCATATAGTTTCTCGAGTTCTTAGCGGCAACTACAACCTTTTAGTGAAAATAAATAAATAAATAATAAGTGTTAAAAATTACTACTCCCGTTTCAAATTAGATGAGTTACTTTCCTTTCTAGCATGTTTCAAATTAAATGATAAATGTTTAAATTTAAAAATAACTCTAACTTTAAACTCTTAATTTTATTCATTTTATCCTTAATGAGAGACTTTTATAACCACACAAATATCATAGCCCCACAAAGTTTTTACCCCTTAAATTTATAAGACAACAAATTTCAAAATTCTTTTTTTTTCTTAAACTATGTACCGAGTCCAAGTCTGTCATCTAACTTGAAAGAGAGAATTGATATTTCAACTTAGTCTCAACAATAAGGACTAGTAGACAACAAGAATATGTATAGTGTATACCCCATCGTACAAAAAAAAAACACGAATTGCTGAGAGAAGATATAGAACAAATCCACACTGAAAAATTAAATACTCAAACTATTGTCCTAAGTGGCTAAGTGATTTAGAAACCGAATGTGTAGATAGTCTTCAAAATCTTCAGTCTATGCATATATTTCTTCTTTCCGTCATTCGCTCTCGAGAAACCGTTATAGTTTTTCACCCCATCTTTCTTGTATACCGACTTGTTAACTGAAATCTTTCATCACTATATATTTCATATTTTGGTGTCGCTCCTTTTTAAAAAAATATGAGTTGAGTCACCGAAATACCGACAGAGACAACTTTCGCATTGTCAAAACTCAATTAGACCTACTAATTTTCATTGTACCTGAAACCATAGAATAGTTTGTTCGAGTACACCCTAAACACAAGCTGCAATAGTCCAGATGCATAATTAGGTTACATGCACATAATTCAGATCATATATCTACAAGGAACAAAACGTGGTTTGAGGCCACAGCGAACCCATTACTTCATTCTTCCTTTCCAATAATTGAGGTAGTTGGTAACTTCACATTATTATGTTATTTCATGTCACATTCCACTTGAATTTCACCATCTGCACAAACAAAACATTTATCAGATTTCTCATAGGAAAATGGGGATCTTTTTAAACACAAAACAAGGAGCCCAAGAGAAAGACCCTTACTCTTGAGATACACAGCTAAATTTGCCTGGGCATCAGCTTCAGTGTTGCCTTCCTGATATGTTAACCAAGTAAAGCAAAACTGTTAGAAGGGGATGAAAGGATGCTTTCAATGACTACGAGAAAGGAACGATTATGCGAACAGTGAATATGAATAAATAAATTATGAACTCTCCATCACAGGAAAAGAGAGATCATATAGCTCATCAGCAAGAAGAGAGAAATTGTATATCGCATACAGTAAACATGACATTCGAACACACTTCACTTGCACCTCTTAAGGTCCGGGGATTGTAAAAGAACACACGCAGACATTGCAATTTTATCACATAAATAACATGCAGATGTAAGATATAACAAGAACCTCGGCACATCAAAATTCTGATACACCAGTTCAGTATAGAGCACAATCCATATTAGCAAAAGGGGAAAGTTGGTCATACTCTTAATATATGGTTGATCTGGAATGATATAAACTGATCTTTAAGCTCTTTGACGATCTTGGATAGCTCAGCCATGTTCTGGTTCTTACATTTCCAGATTCCCTGAGTCTGTTCCATGACAAAATTTGTAAAGAACAAGCGATTGACCCATAAGTAGTTCCAGCAAAAGAATGACACCAAATGTAATATAATAGCACTGTGAGCTCACATATGACCTCATTGAAAGATCACGTGGCTTCGAATTTTTTTTATTTGTTGAGAATAATCGCTTCACTTTCAAACTGGTTTAGATGTAGCTTAGAATGGTAGTGCGAAAGATCATATAGGTTGCAAGGGAAAGTATAGCTTCACACTGGTTTATGTGTATCCTAGGATGGTATTAGGTAAGGTACCATTCAAGACGGCAAGCATATAACGAACCAAAATTCCTATTGAACTAGGTACCCTGAATATGTCTCAAATCCTATACTCCTAAACCAGTCACAGCAAAATCTCTCAGGTATTCTGCAAAATAAATATATAAAACCAATTTCCTTACTTAATTGTGAACCTACACTTTGTTCTCTAGCATTCACCTTGGGATGTGAGAAGCAAGTCTTCCCAGGACAAGCGAGAAAGCAGAACTAATTGACTAATTTACTAAAGGGACAGTGGAAAATAAGCAAAAACCATAACAAAAAAGCAGAAGTAAGAAGAACAAGAAAAGAAGACCTGCATGCAGACAAGTTTTGAGTCGCCCTGAACTTTAATATGTTTGAAACCTTTCTCAATAGCATATTTTAGCCCTAAGATTAGGCCTCTGTATTCAGCAACATTGTTAGTTGCAACACCCACACCTTCGCGCAGCCGGAAAACCTACAGAAAAGGAATTACAAGTCGAAAACCTGTAAATTTTATGGTGACAAACCACATCGTCTAAACGGATAGGGAGCATACCATACTTCCATCACCAGCATGTAGAACAGCCCCGGCACCAGCTAGTCCAGGATTCCCCTTTGAAGCCCCATCAAACTCAAGAGTGCAAGAACACTGCATATAGGGGGGCTGAAGGTATCAATTTATAAGATGTTCCTCCAAGCTAGAAGCAAAGATCACATTAAGCTAGTAGCACTTAAAAGAAAACAGGACATTGACCATATTACAAGCGAGTCACAGACCACCTTTTTTGCAAAAACGAAATAAGACCAATCTGGCTAATCAATGTCTTTTCATGTCATGGAAGACATGATATCATGACTAGAAACTGAAGTGCAAACAGAATTAATACACTAAACTATGGCTGAAAAGTCAAAACATAAGTCCAAACAGAATCTTCTTTTTTTTAAGCACATAAGTCCAAAATCTTGTATGTTTTTTAAATCAAGTGACGTATAATCTTGTATCTTCCTTATAAGGGATAAGTAATCTTGAATGTTATTTCAATGGAGAATTTCTAGCACTTGCGTTCTTTTTGGCTCCTAATGGAAGTGCTCCACGTGAAACAGGTTAGTATGCTCCAAATACATTTGTATTCTATAATAGACTTATCACACAAAAGTAAACTTTGCCACAAATCCTCAAACTTTGGACTTTTACTGAACTTACTCCCGGAAAGTTGCATTTCGTCCTCACAAATTGATTTAAGAGTCAATTGGCCCCCTTCATTCGGCATTGCCGAATCAAGACTTTTCAACATATACAATAGACTAAAACAATTTTCTCTTATCCCTATACATATTGACTTTTAAGCCTCTTTTTTCCATTAGCTCAAATAAGCATCACTTTCCTAACTATTGCTTGTTCATCAGCACCATAATGTAAACAAGAAATAGGAGCAAGTCCTTACCAAGGCTAACAGTACCCACCTACCCACCCCCTTCAGAAAATCAATAAACAGGTAAAGCAGATAATGGCAAGTATTTTGCATATTGATGCAAAAAAATATTAAAAGAAACTTACACAATATGACGAAATTGGGGGAACTTCAAGGAAATTGTCTAATTTGGCATGTTTTTGCTGACCAGCAGCTGAAAACGAAGGAGATGCCACCACCTCCGTCTGAATGAAGGAAATAATCATGTGAATATCAGAGGCTCCACAGATTACATTTTCATAATAGCAAAACTTTTTCACTATACTGACTGACTCTATCTGATCAATGAAAGAATAATATGGATTGACTCGTTGACGATTAAGAGATTACCTGCACCCTCTTCTCCTGAAAATTCTTCCCAATAATTTTATCTTTGGAAGAGCCAGGTTGCTGCAAAAAAATAAAAAGAAAAAAAAAATTACCATGCATGAAATGGTCCTTGATGTAAACATGAAACTACAAAAAAAAAAGTCAAATAATCAAGGCACAAAATGTAGGTTATCTATAGACTGCTGAATTTGACAGAGAAAACGGAGACAGACATTTCACTAATTGATTGCAGAAACATCTGAACCTTTCAAGTTTAGCCTAACTGCAAAATGTAAAAGCAGTATTATGTGCATTCTGTAATACCATTCAGTGGCCGAAAGACACAAAATGGGGGAAGCAGTGGTAGTGTTATCAAAGGCGAAAAGCGCAAAAAAAGCTCTAAAATTTGTTTGGGCTTTAAGCGCAAAGCGCAAATAAAGCGTGGGCTTTAATGAAAAAAGGCGCAACTGGGGAAAAAGTAAAAATATGTATATGTAGTCTAAGACTAATAATTATAAGCATTAATAACAAATATACGGTGAAAGAAATTGAAAAAAGATGACGATAAAGTGAAATATCAATTGTTTAATGATGCCTTTTCAGGATTACACTCATTGGCAAGCAAAAGTGTTCCTAAGAGCCTTGATGCGATACTAAAGCGCCCACAAAGCGAGGTGAAGCGCTCAATCTGTTTTGAGCCTTGCTTCAGGGCTTAAGCGCGCTTTAAGCGCGCCTTTGACAACACCTGTGGACATGACGGTAATTGACCGAGTACTAAAAAATCCACCAAGTGATTATACCTATCATTGGCATCAAATTCAGACCCCAAGAATCTCATACTCAAAACTATTAGCAAAAGCTTCTATGACCTTGAGCTTAACAAAGTACAGTTCTGCATCTGACACAAACCAGAATACCCCCACCCGACTCCACCCCCACCCCCCAAAAAAATTACTAGAATTGGTCTTGAAGCATCATATAGTGCAGTAGCATTATCACCAAGAAGATGTAAACCAGAAAATAGGCAACAGCGACATATTCCCTTTGAAATGCTTCCATGTAGCACATAATTGGATAACACTTTAGAAAAGAATCCTCTTCAATTTATTCACATACAGCTTTTCCATAGTATCACCTCGGTTTGCTCTCTCATCAAGCACAGGAGTGAAACGTATTTCTTCCCAGTTCTCCACCTTTCAATTTTTTACCTATACATATAAATCTGATTCAATATTCACTTCCTTTCTCATGCATCTTAACCTAAAGTTCTCCTGTGGTAAAAGTTTATTCAATCACATCATTTTTATTTGTCACCTTTTCGATAAACACCTCAAAAAAACCATTGCCAGCATATATTAGTTACTATTTAATATTTTAATACCTGAATATTTTTGTTAAAAATACTCAGAATTTCTTTGACCAAAGTGTGTCCAAAGAATATAGCGAGGGATTCTTCCAGTTATGCTCCTTCGCATATGATTGTAGATGATGGAGTGATACTCTCCTCATACACAACAGAAGGCCCATTATTATTTGGAGCCTATAGGAAGAATTAATCTCATGAGTCCAAAACAATATCTGCAGCGCCAGGTAATAGTGTCAAGAGAAGAATTGAAGCAAAAGATAATAGAGAATGCTTCCCAAGGATGACAAGATGCGTGATATCCCGGTAAGGAGGTGCGAGCGGCTGTCGTTGGTGGGTCCGAAGAGAGCTAGAGGATGGCCTAAGAAGTATTGGGGAGAGGTGATCAGGAGGGATATAGTGAGACTTCACATCTCAGAGGGGTTGGCCCCTTATAGGAAGTTGTGGAGGTCGAGCATTAAGGTTGTAGGTTAGGAAGTAGTTGAGCATATTTCTAACTCATACCAGTGTGAGGCTAGTCTGATAGGATTGCCTTAGACTGTTAGTGGTCAATGTTGTGTTCACACAACTCTTCCCGTTTCATAGCGTCGGGTGTTATTTACTAGTTACTGTTTTGCTTTCCATCTACTTGCTGGTGCTTGTGATGTTATTATTTATATGATTTTTGTTGATGGTACTGATATATTGTCTCTTTTCATCTTCTTGAGCCGAGGGTCTATCGGAAACAACCTCTCTACACCCTTAGGTTAGAGGTAAGGTTTGCGTACACACTACCCTTTCCAGACCCCACTTGTGGGATTTTACTGGATCATTGTTGTTGTTGTTGTTGTTTTAAGAGCTACAAGAAGTATTTTCTCTTACTTCGACGATCAGATGAAAGTGAAGCTAATAGGAGAACGAGATGGAAATAACTGTTGTAAAGAGAAAAATAACAGTTGCATCCAATGTATACAACTGTAGATAATGCGATGCAAAGAAGATATTACGACTAGGCAAAAAAACATAGTACCAACTTGAGCGAACACAACATGTAAATAGCTGCCACTAGGTTGCCAATAAAAGCCACCAAGTGGAGTGAATACAACATGTAAATCACTATCACTCGGTTGCCAGTAACATAGTTTAAAGATCACAAGGGGAAGCAATTCAGCCTGATAAAAAAATTTAAGATGAAAAATCATGCAGTCAGTGAAGGCCTGCGGTGCACTAAAATGTGTCTATATCATGACAACAAAAGGAATGATACAAAACTTAAAAAAAGAGGACAATTTTAGCACCCCCAATTAGCCAAAATTTGACCCAACTATCATCAATTAGATGCGACAACTAAGTCTATCGCTAGGTTAAACTCCTCAAGTGCAGAAGAGGGCATATGAGCCCTAAATTACGTAGTGAAACAGCAAACAATGTTCAGTAACATTAAAATGATCAACTTTCTAACCCGAAAAGGACATGGGATGAGTATCCCGAAGAGATCATCTCGGACATCGCTGAAATCCATAGAATACATAGCATTCTTGAGTCCATGAGAGGCCAGATACTCTTCAGATTCCTTAGCCAGACGGTACCCTTTAAAAACACTTATGGCTGGTTCACCAACCTGAAAGATCAGAAAAAAAAAACAAAATATTCAGAGAAAAGGGAAAAACCTAGTTAATATTATTGCTTGAGCTCTAAAAAATCAACTAAGCCTCAACCCAAACTAGTGGAGTCGGCTATATTGCATGCATTTTGCTTTATTTCTTCTTCATTGTACAAAAAATATTCATAATTACATGTTTGGCCATAAATATCATTCATTCTCTATATTATATGATGTGTGGCGTACCCAAGTCGATTTTTTTAGCACGTGTGCCTCCGTCCCCAAAAAGGATGTATATTCCGGACATTTATCGTGGGTGCTTCTAGAAATACTTGTAGTTCAGTATTTTCAAATAATTGTTTGGTCATCTTTATTTGTAAATGTTGAACTGCAGTATTTGAAATACACGTGGCGATATTGAAAAACTTCTTTGAAGAGTGTTTCAAGCAAAATAATGGTTTTCACTCACAAAACTACAACTTTTCTTTTCAGTAAAGTCATGTCAAAACACAAATTCAACATTTAAAAGAGTACTCATTTAACTTCAACTCAAATACTCTATTTTCTCAACTTCAACTAAATATTGTCCGACTTATAATAGTCATTTTTTTCCTACTTCCCCCAACTCTTCTTATAATTGAGGCCTAACCTAGGTAAAAACTTACTCACACTAGCTAGGTGTTTGCACCAAACCAATAGGTGCGTGCCTTGTATTTAAAAATAGTCTCGAATCACTTAAGCAGTGGTAATTACTACACATTTTCACATAATAACACTTAAGCATGGTAAATTGCTACAGTTTGGTGTAAACACCCGGTGCGCATAAGTATTTACCCCCTAAATGATCCCCTCCCCCAAAGAAGCAGTACAATAGATAACCAGAGCCGCCTTTGGCCCAAAAGCAAAAGACGATAAAAGTAAAAGAAACATACAGAAGTTCGGAGCAGAGCTTGTAAATCGCTCAAGTTCTTATAAACACCGATCACATCCCCTTTACGAACAACATAAAAAGCATCCTTTTCGTCCCCCATTTATTTGTCCAACTCAGACGCCTTTACTTGACTGTGCAAGTTATTCCACCACTGTACCAACACATTATAACTTAGTAAAAGCAGAAACAGAAATAATAAATATTAGTCCAAATTCCAGTGACAAAACTCTATTCAAACAACTCAAAGGACAATATACAGTCAATATTTTACCTCAACCTGTATGATCAGTGTAGTTAATTTCGTAACAGTGAAACTTAATTACTACTCCCTACATTCCAATTTATGTGGCACTCGTTACTTTTTAGTCTGTCCCAAAAACAATGTTACATTTTTATATTTAGAAAACAATTTAACTTTAAATTCCACTTCTACCTTAATGAGTTAATTTATAGCCACACAAATATCTAATACTCTACTTGTTTTGAACCACAAGTTTCAAAGTTCTTTTCTTTCTTAAACTCTGGTGCCCGGTCAAATTAATTGGGACAGAGGGAGTATATGATTTAGGCATAAATTTTTGTTTAAAACCCTAATTTAAGCAAATTGAGAATGAATTAGGGTTTCGAAATACAAAGTGGAAGAATTCTTACCGAGGAGAGGAGCAGAGTGAACGTGGGAGGGTGAAGAGAGGGAACTTTTTAATGGATTTTTTAGTCAGGCGCAGCTGATCTCTGCACTCACATACTTTCAGTTTCGGAAGTCCTGTACATGTGGAGCTGATTTTGATCCGAAACTGCGTTTGTGGGCTGCTTGGCGGGATAATCACTATTAGGCTATCCAGTTACGTACATTTACGGCCCATTAGCCCATTAAGGTATCAGGTATGTATAACCAGGATCTATATTGAAATAGTCGATTCCCTGTTTATTTATTATAATCAATATTCATCAATTATGACTAATTATACACGATTATATAATAAAAATTGTATGGGCATTCTATTTGGTCGCCCCCATTTAACCTATATCCATTTCTTTTAAACTTTTAACTTGTATTTACTTTTTAAATAACTTCAGCCTCATTTCTCCTCATCCTTCTCCTCTTTCGTTTTCTACCATTTTTGAGTTGCCAACACACTCCACTTCAACTGCACCTCTTTTGTTAGTGTTTAAAGACGCAAAGGTATGATTAATAATTTTAAGGTTGTGAGTTGTTTGTAACTATGTAGATATAATACTATAATACAAAAAATTTAAATGAATTTTTGATCGAACTCAACCAACAATGAATTGGAGTTTGGTAGTGAAGAAAATGAAGAGAGAGAGAGAATGGACATATGATTTATGTTTGTTTGATGTGTTTGAGACAAAGACCAAATTGAATGTGGGGCTTCAGCTCTAGAGCCGAAGTTTGACTGTTAAAAAAAATCAGCTCTAAAGCTTAAGTTCGTCAGTTACAAAATAAAAACTTCATCTGTAGAGTTGAAGTTCACGGGTTACAAAATAAAAACTTCAGCTCTAGAGCTAAGTTCGCCAGTTACAAAAATAAAAACTTCAGCTCTCGCTAGTTACAAAACAAAAACTCCAGCTTTAGAGCTGAAATTCGCCAGTTACAAAATAAAAACTTCAACACACTTGCTACTTCATGCCCGTCTACTAGAATGCATAAGTTTTGCGTGATTACCTTTGCTACTTCTGCTCCATATGCTGAAGTTATGCAAAAAACGGGTATGCTTGTAATGTTCTTTTGCAAAGTGGGCACAAGTTAAAACGTGACAAGCAAAGCAAAACTTGATTGAATATCGAGTCGTGATATAGTCGGATGTGCACAATCGTTATCAGTAAAAAATTAGGGTCGATGACGATCAGTTGGGAGCCCCCCGGGCTCAGTTCATCCTAGAAAATTCACAACCAAGCCCCCGAGGGACACAAACCGGGGATCAAGGTTCCACAAAGAACGGTTCAACTATACATTGAAGATCGAAGGAACATTTCAAGATGTAAAATACCTCGGAATGATCGGAGAGCGGATTGAGGCTAAAGTTCTCAGGGACTCATGAGCAAAACAGGGTTTGATAGGGGCTCGAGACTGGTGGATACACCCAGATTATCAAAATATAACTTCAGTATCAATTCCTCGGGTATCATCTCGGCCATTGGTAAAATTAGAGATGCTAGATGGCCCAAGCCTATACAGAAAGAACCCCAACTTAATGTGTAAGTATCATGGAACTCACGGGCATAAGACCGGGGATTGCAAACATCTCAAAGAGGAGGTAGCCCGATTATTCAATGAGGGACATCTTCGCAAATTACTCAGCGACCGGGCCAAGAATCATTTCCCAGAAAGAGATACAAACAAGAAGAATGAACCCGAAGAACCTCAACATGTCATTCACATGATCATCGATGGAGTCGATGTCCCACGGGGACCTATATTCAAACGTACCAAAGTATCCATCACAAAGGAAAAATGGACTCGAAACTATGCACCTGAGGGCAATCTATCATTCTGTGACGAGGAAACAGAGGACATATCCCAACCTCACAATGACGCCTTGGTAATCTCTATCCTTTTAAAGTTTAGGTTTAATGTATTTGGTGGATCCAGCTACCTCTTCATACATAATCAGATTGAGGGTTGTGAACCAACTCGGCCTGCAAAATCAGATTGTACCTGCGTCTCGAGTGCTAAATGTCTTGAACATGGCTAGTGAAACCACTAAAGGAGAAATTATCCTACCAATAAACATATCCAGAATATTACAAGACCCAAGTTCCATGTCATCAAAGGTGACATGACGCATAACGCACTCCTCGAGAGGCCAGGATACACAACATGAGGGCAGTGCCTTCGACTCTCCATCAGATGATGAAGTTGTCGATAGATGAATGAGTGAAAGCAGTCCACGAAGAATAGCACGATGTAGAAGAGATATTTACAATTGAGGAAGTGGTATCAATAGCAGAACCTTTGACATCGAAGAAATCGGGCCTCAAAGGTAAACATGTAGCTAAGCAGCAATCACGGATCCCAACCTAGACGGAAGCAAAATAATAGGTAGTCAAAGGCAAGGAATGTAACTCCCTAACTCCCTAAAGCTTCATTATTCCCGAGAAGCCCAATGCTACCAAGTCGATCTCTCAAGAGAAAGGTACACCTGGGAACGGAATTAACCCCCGAACTCAGGAAAAAGCTAATTTAATTTCTTACTAATAATAGGGATTGCATTGTTCGGTTCCATTTAGACATGACAGGATTCCGCCGAAAATCGCCACAGGTAGGCTGAACAACAATCCCAGGTTTAAACCAGTAAAATGAAAGGGGGCTTTCAGTTCGAAAAACCTAGTTTCAATATCCAGTCAACGGGATATTCGAAGAACAAATAGGTAAAATAACGAAAGACATTATTATGATATGACTGGTTAGGTCCATGTGCGCAGAGGACCATTTTAATTCGTTTGCACGAAACATTCAACATTTTGGGGCGATACCCCATGGAGCTCAACCAAGAGAAATGTGCCTTCAGATTTGACACGGGTAAGTTTCTCGACCTCATGGTGTCAAATTGGGATATTTGAATCACCCTTACTAGGTTAAGATTCTCAAAGATACCACGATCGTAAATAGCAAGATAAGGCCGCATCGAGCCCTCAGAGTCATTTGGTAAAGGATCTTGCAAGCTCGACATGATGGAAGATCTCAAAGGCTCATGATCTCAAAGACACCCCTTCTTACACAAAGGCCTTAGGTTTTAAAGCATGCGTTGCACTTTTTTCCCTTTGCTCGAATTTTATCCCAAATGGGTTTTACCGGGAAGGTTTTTAACTAGGAAACACCTATATGCTACCTAAGGAATCAACAAGTATTCAAGGATTCTTTTCTCAACCTCGAACACTGGGGGCATCACCCTCGGAAGTTATATTTTCAAGAAAAATACTTCATGCCTAAGAGAACCTCAGAAGGAAAACTTTGTAATGGGCCAAGCGGTCAGATAAACCGTGTCCATATAGTAGTCAAGCCCCGACAAAAAAATATGAACACATGTATTAATTTTGTTAATATCAAAAACACTTGGTGTTTTAAAGAAGTCTACTATTACACGAACTCTACATCTTACGGGAAACGGCTTAAGAGAAAAAGCAGGGAAGAACCTCGATTACTCGGGGACTGCCATCGATGGTCAGTACACCCGAATCGTCAAAAAATCGGATTAACAAGACCTCGAAAGAGGCACCCCCTCGAAACAACAGCCAAGGCCAATATACTCTGGGACTAACTTCTCGAACAGATTTGGAAAATTATGGGGAAGCTGTCACGACCCTAAATCCGGTCGTGATGGCGCCCAGCACATTGCTAAGCCAGCCTGACCAATCCATATCAACCACGGAGCTAGAAGCTCTCTTTAACCCATTTAAACAAATTAATTCAAGAAATAACAGCGATACATGTAACGAAAACGGGGAACCAAGTCCCATAATACATCAACTCCCGTAGACCAAGGGTCAAGAGTCATGAGCCTCTACTGAACATGAGTGTATAAAAGTTTACAAGATACCAAGTGCGGAAAGAAAAGTCAATACAAAATCAAGACGAGTAAGAAGGAATATCGGGTCCTGCGGACTGCGCAGCTACCTCGAATATCCACGAACATCGCCTCGCACAGCCTCTTGGATCACTGCTGAGAGGTACTCGGATCTGCACCAGGTGCGGGGAGTAAAATGAGTACTGCCGGACTCGGTGGTAATAAACAAGGGTAAGACAACGCACGATAAGAAATCCACAATAAAGCACTATGTAAAGCTATAATCGGCTACCTGTCATAAAATCAATATTCACTGTACTGTTCCGACAATTACCAATAAATAGTATAACGGTTAGATGAGATGTAGCTAAATGCAATGCAAATGCATGATATGACCGCTACGGCGCGTAGGCCCGACTCCAATTTTGGGTACCGTGCTCACTGTGGGGGTTCGGACTCGGAGGGGCTCCTACGGCCCAAGCACATCTCATAGAGATATTCTGCGGCGTGCGATCCGATCCAACATATATCTCGCGCGCGGCGCGCGGCCCGATCCACTACTAGTCAGCTAATATGCAGATACAGCCTCGCGAGGCTCAAAAGTAGTTTTTGAAAACTCTTTTTATCATTTTTCAGTTGGAAAACGGTAATATCAAGTTCCGAGAGATTGGAATTAGCATAATAACAAAATAGCTGCGGACTAGTAGTAAACTAGCATGTCTATATGATAAGACAATGATAACGATCCTCGCGGGATCCAATAGCTGGCTCACGGCCCACATGTATACTCAACCGCCCAAGAAGGGGGTTCCTCGGCTCAAGAGTGGCCATTATCACAATATATATATATGCAACCATCCGAGAAGGAGGTTCGACGGCTCTAGAATAGCCAATAATACAGTATCAACAGGTCGGACTAATATATAGTCTCCAGTTCATGATCGACCCCGCACTCTCAAGAGTGTGCGTGTCTCGCCGCTATACGGCGTCACAAAGTGGTATACCGGGGTTTCGAACCCGCTGGTCATCACCCACATCTATTACTCACCTCAATATAGCGCGACGACTATTCCGCAATGCCCTTGCCACGAGAATCAAGCTCCGCACGCGTAGAATCTGATCAAATACAGTAGAAACACAACGAATTAGGCCAATGGGACGACACCCAATCAATACAACTCAATTTACATCAAAATTCCCAAAGTTGTCAAAACCCGACTTTCGGTACGCTTGTCGAAAAATCACGAAAGTCACGTATTCGGAACCCTCATCTCAATACGAGTCTAAGCATATCAATTTTACCAAATTCGGACTCCATTTGCCCATTCAAAACCTTGATTTTCTAAAGTTCAAGCCTAGGGCTAAATCCTCCATAAATTACCCCAAATTCTTCCATTTTCATGATATAATTGCATAATATTATCAATACTAATCATAGTTTAAGTCCATAGTTGATTACCGATGATTTCCCTTGAATTTCTCTTCAAAATCGCCCAAATCGCCTCTAAAGCCGAGACCCAAATGTGTGAAATGTTCTGAAATTTTTCTAACTTCGGATACACTTAACTTACAGCAATTTTCGCTTCTGCGGAAGTATTTCCGCTCCTACGAGTCCGTATCCGCGACCGAAGGGTCGGCTTCGGCGGTTCCGGGCCTAGCCGGCCAATTCCGACACGCGAGCGAAGGACCGCTGCAGCGCGTCCGGCTACGCGATAAAACGTCCGCTCGCGAAGACATCCGCTCTGCGCTCCGAGTCCGCTCCGCGGACTCGCCTGGCGGTCGAGTGTCTTCTGCGGACCATTCCCATTTCTTCTCGTCCGCTTCTGCGATAAATGGCTCGCGCCGGCGATGCCGCTTCGGCGGAAAATGTTCCGCTCTGCGTAACCAAGCGCTCTGCGCTCCTCAGTCCGCTCTCGCGGACTCGCTCCTGCGCCCCGATTTCCGCAGGAGCGAAAAACAGAACCAGAACTCTCGACCTGAAATTTCCATGATTTTCTTCCGTTTAACCATCCGAAAACACCCGAGGCCCCGGGACCTCATCGAAACACACCAACACATCTTAACACCTTATTCGAACTTGCTCCAATCCTCAAAACACGTCTAATAACACCAAAACCCATAATTCGCATCAAATTCAAGCCTAAATTCCTTAAAACATTTCGAATTACACATTCAATCAAAAACCCGACCAAACGACGTCCGAATGACCTGAAATTTTGCAGGCACATCCAAAATCACCTAACGAAGCTACTGCAACTGTCGGAATTCCATTCCGACCCCCGGATCAAAATCTCAACTACCGTTCGGATTTCGCCAAAATTTAACCTTAGCCAATTCAAGCCTATTTCTACATCGGGCCTCCAAATTCAATTCCGATTGCTCCCCTAAGTCACAAATCACCTCCCGGAACTAACCGAATCATCAGAATCCGATTCCGATCCCTCTAACCAAATAGTCAATTCCGGGTTGACTTTCCTTATTCAAGTTTCCTTCACAAAGGCTATATGCCTCATTTTCAATCAAATTCACTCCTAACTCACCCGATAGACTTTATCACTGATATAAAAGCATAAAACATACAATTTCAACATAACGGGGTGGTAATTCCCGTGACAACGGGCCGGGTCGTCACATTCTCCCCTCTTAAGCAAACGCTCGTCCTCGAGCGGGTCAAGAATCATACCTGAAGTCTCAAACAAGTGAGGATATCTGCTCCGCATCTCCCGCTCGACCTCCCAAGTGGCCTCCTCCACGGGTCGACCTCTCCACCGAACCTTAACTGATGCAATCTCCTGAGACCTCAATTTTCTCACCTGCCGTCCCAAAATGGCAATAGGCTCCACGTCATAGGATAGATCACCATCAAGCTGAATGGTGCTAAAGTCTAATACATGAGACGGATCTCCGATGTACTTCCGGATCATAGACACGTGGAATGCTGGATGAACGCTGGATAAGGTTGGGCGGCAAGGCCAACTCGTATGCCACCTCTCCGACTCTCCTAAGTATCTCGAAAGGACCGATGTGCACCGGGACTCGACTTTCCCTTCTTCCCAAACCTCGCGATGCCCCTTCATGGGTGAAATCTTTAACAATACTCGTCACCGACCATGAAAGACAACTCTCGAACTCTACGGTCCGCGTAACTCTTATGTCGAGACCGTGCCGTACGAAGCCTCTCCCTGGATCGACTTTGCTCTATCCGGAGCATCACGGACTAACTCGGTCCCTATCAATATAACCTCGCCGGGGCTCGAAACCATCCCGCGGGGATCTACGCCGCCCGCCGTACAATGCCTCGTACGGGGCCATCCGAATACTTGACTGATAGCTGTTGTTGTCGGCAAACTCGGCAAGTGGTAGGAACTCGTCCCACGAACCACCAAAATCAATCACACAAGCTCGCAACATATCCTCCAAGATCTTAATAGTGCGCTCAGACTGTCCGTCTGTCTGGGGGTGAAATGTTGTACTCAACTCAACCCGCGTACCCATCTCTCGCTGAAATGCTCTCCAAAACTGAGAAGTGAACCGAGTACCCTGTCGGATATGATAGACACTGGGACTCCATGCAACCGAACAATCTCTCGAATAAAGATCGATGCCAACCGCTCCGATGAGTAGGTAGTACTAACTGGAACGAAATGAGCTGACTTGGTCAGTCTATCCACAATCACCCATACAGAATCAAACTTCCTCGCCGTCCGAGGGAGTCCAGTAACAAAGTCCATAGTGATCCTCTCCCATTTCCATTCAGAAATAACAATGCGGTCAAGAATGCGATCGCAAATCTGACATGCGGACCGCATTCTTGCCGCAAAACGTTCCAGAGAGTTTCCCAAAATCGTGTCAATAATGCGGTCGAAATTGTGATCGCATAGTGAATCTGCGGTCCACTTTGCGACTGCAGATCAGGAATGCGGACCGCATAATGGCCGCATTCAAAATCAACTCGCGAAGGCCATCAACATTGGGCACACATATCCGGCCCTGCATCCTCGATACGCCGTCACTATCAATGGTGACATCTCTAGCATCATCATGCTGAACTCTGTCCCTAAGATGTGGATCATCATACTGGCGCTCACGAATACGATCATATAGAGATGACCGAGATACAACACAAGCCAATATCCTGCTGGGCTCCGAAATATCTAACCTCACTAGCCGATTGGCTAGCACCTGAACATCATAAGCAAATGGCCTCTCCTCAGCTGGAAATATATGCCAAGCTCCCCATACTGACCGCCTTCCGGCTCAAAGCATCGGCCACCACATTGGCCTTCCCCGGATGATATAATATAGTAATGTCATAATCCTTCGGCAACTCTAGCCATCTCCGCTGTCTCAAATTAAGGTCTTTCTGTTTGAACAAGTGCTGGAGACTACGATGGTCGGTATACACCTCACAAGACACACCGTACAAATAGTGCCTCCAAATCTTCAAGGCATGAACAATGGAGGCTAGCTCCAAGTCATGAACAGGATAGTTCTTCTCATGCGGCTTCAACTGCCGAGAAGCATAAGCAATTACCTTTCCTTCCTGCATCAACACACAACCTATCCCCACTCTCGAGGCATCACAATAAACGGTATATGAACCTGAAGCTGATGGCGATACTAACACTGGAGCTGTGGTCAAAGCTGTCTTGAGCTTCCGAAAGCTCTCCTCGCACTCATCCGACCACACGAATGGTGCACCCTTATGGGTCAATTTAGTCAATGAAGAAGCAATGGATGAAAATCCCTGAACAAACCGGCGATAATATCCCGCCAAACCAAGAAAACTCCTGATCTCTGTAGCTGAGGACGGTCTAGGCCAACTCTGCACCGCCTCTATCTTTTTCTGATCAACCTGAATACCATCACGAGACACCACATGTCCCAGAAAAGCTACGGACTCGAGCCAAAACTCGCACTTGGAGAATTTAGCATATAGTTTCTCCTCCCTCAATCTCTGCAACACAATACTCAAATGCTGAGCATGCTCCTCCTGACTACGGGAGTAGACTAGAATGTCATCAATGAACACAATCACAAATAAATCCAAATAAGGCATGAACACACTGTTCATCAGATGCATAAATGCTGCTGGGGCGTTGGTCAGCCCAAACGACATCACAAGAAACTCATAATGACCATATCGGGTCCTGAATGCAGTCTTCATAATATCTGAGTCCCCGATCTTCAGCTGATGATAGCCCGAACGAAGATCGATCTTAGAAAACACCCTCGCACCCTGTAACTGGTCAAACAAATCATCTATGCGCGGTAGAGGGTACTTGTTCTTCATTGTCACTTTGTTCAATTGCCTATAATTAATACACATTCACATGGAACTATCTTTCTTTTTAACAAATAACACCGGCGCACCCCACGGGGACACACTAGGGCGGATGAAACCCTTATCCAGAAGCTCCTGAAGTTGTTCTTTCAGTTCTTTCAACTCAGCTGGTGCCATCCGGTAAGGAGGAATGGATATGGGCTGAGTGCCCGGCACCAAGTCAATGCCAAAATCAATAACCCTGTCCGGCGGCATGCCCGACAGGTCTGAGGGGAATACATCTGGGAAGTCCCTCACAACAGGTACAGAACCAATGCTAGAAGACTCAGCTCCCACATCTCTCACAAAAGCTAAGTACGATAAACACCCTTTTTCAACCATCTTCTAAGCTTTTAAGAACGAAATGACACGACTAGGGACGAAATTAGTCGAACCCCGCCACTCAATCTGAGAAATACCAGGAATGGCAACGTAACTGTCTTAGCATGACAGTCGATATAGCATGATACGGAGACAACCGGTCCATACCCGATATAACATCAAAGTCCGCCATCCCCAACGATAACAAATCTGCCTGGGTCTTTAGACCCACGATAGATATAACACGGGATCTATAGACATAATCCACAACAATCGTATCACCCACGGGGGTGGATACATGAACATGTAAATCAAGACTACCCCGAGTCGCACCCAATTGATGTGCAAAATAAGAGGACACGTAAGAATATGTGGATCCTGGATCAAATAGAACGAGAACCAATGAGTCTAAGGACGAGAAATGATACCTGTAATCACTACGTCGGAGGCAACTGCATCACGCCTGTCGGGAAGTGCGTAGAATCGTGCCCGGCCTCCACCGGATCTCTCCTCGCCCTCAGGGCGACCACGAGAAAGGCCGGCCTCCACCTCTGCTGGGCGAGATGGTCTTTGAAGAGGAGGGCCGATCCCTCTGCTGAGTCTTGCCCCTACGTAGTCGAGGGCGCTGCCTCCTCGTGTGGCCAAACTCACCACGCTCGTAACATGCACCGGTGCTGGAGAAGTAGGTGCCGCACTGCGGGGCGGGAGGGCACCGAGCGATGAGCGACCTGCTCGAAACCCCTGTCGACCACGACCGTACGAACCTCCGCTCTGCTCCGGGCGGCCCGAATGAGAAGGTCTAGATGAGCGACCTGCTGCTCTGCTGGGAATGCCCTACAGATGGAGCACCGCTAAAGCTGCCAGAACCACGAGGCCTCGCGGCCTCCCGCTCCTCTCTCTCTCGGCGACGATCCGCCTCGATGGAGCGTGCCATATCGGCAACCTGCTCAAACGATGATGACAGAACTCGCTCGCTGGTCATAAGAATATGGATAGAGTAGTTGAGGCCATCAATGAACCTCATGATCCTCTCCCTATCGGTGGGGATCATCCATGTGGCATGCCTAGCCAGCTGAGTGAATCTAAGCTCATGCGGGTCCACGGACATGTCGCCCCGAATCAACCACTCGAGCGGCGACGTAGGCTCGCTCGCGACGAGGCCGAGGTACGTATTTCTCTAGAAAGAGAGTAGAGAAGCTGCTGCCATATGAGAGGTGTTGCTCTTGCGGGCCTACGCCTCTCAAGCTCCTCCCACCAATCAAATGCGGGACCGGTGAGCCGAAATGTAGTAAATGAAACTCCGGCCCGGACTCGAGAATACCCGGCCGTACGCGACATCTTCGACAACATCCAGAAACCACGGGCATCCTCGCCCTCGACGCCCCTGAAATGGGGTGGCGGAAGTCTACCAAATCTCTCGAGACGACGCCGCTCGTCATCGGGCATAACTCTGAACCATATGCTTCGGAGCTGGAGCTGGTGCAGTCGGAGGAATAACCGGTGCAACCACCGAGCGGGGACCGCCTGCGGCGTGCTGAATCCATGAACAACCTGCTCTAGTGTGCGAGCTGCGAGGGTCGAATGACCACACCCTGGCTGAGATGTCGCTACGGTAGCGGTAGGCTGAAACTACTCGAGCCAAACCGGAACACACTGAAAATATTTGAGCAAGAGTCTCTTGAAGACCGAGGAATAGCAATAGATATAGTCGGCCCCGAGCCGGGACTGACCGGAGCATCGACACTGGGGGCTGCTCCGAGCCGGTACAACGGGCGGGTCGGTGGCACTACCTCGGCCGCCCTACCTCTAACTCTCAGCACGACCGCGCCCGCGGCCTCTAACAGGTGGCAATGGAGGTCGTCCACCTCGTCACGATGCTCGCGTTCTCGCCATACGCGAGAGAATAGAATATAGAGGTTCGGTTCTCGAGAACAACAAGATCGCACGACGGAGTTCGAGAAAAGTGAAGTTTTCCTAAAGGTTCGCGACCTCCCGAGGATAAGTACGGGCGTCCCCGTGCCGATCCACAAGACTCTACTAACCGGCTCGAAGACTCGCAAGGCCTAGTAAACCTAGGCTCCGATACCAACTTGTCACGACCCCAAATTCGGTCGTGATGGCGCCTGACCACATTGCTAAGCCAGCCCGACCAATCCATATCAACCACGGAGCTAGAAGCTCTCTTTAACCCGTTTAAGCAAATTAATTCACGAAATAACAGCAATATATGTAACGAAAACGGGGAACCAAGTCCCATAATACATCAACTCCCATAGACCGAGGGTCAAGAGTCATGAGCCTCTACCTGAACATGAGTGTATAAAGGTTTACAAGATACCGAGTGCGGAAAGAAAAGTCAATACAAAATCAAGACGGTAAGAAGGAATATCGGGTCCTGCGGACTCGCGGCTACCTCGAATATCCACGACGTCGCCTCGCACGGCCTCTTTGGATCACTGCTCGAGAGGTACCGGATCCGCACACGAGGTGCGGGGAGTAAAATGAGTCTTGCCGGACTCGGTGGTAATAAATAAGGGTAAGACGGCGCGGATAAGAAATTCGCGATAAAGCACTATGTAAAGCTATAATCGGCTACCCCTGTCATAAAATCAATATTCACTGTACACTGTTCCAACAATTACCAATAAATAGCATAACGACTAGCGAGATGTAGCTAAATGCAATGCAAATGCATGATATGACCGCTACGGCGCGTGGCCCGACTCAATTTTGGGTACCCGTGCTCGTCTGTGGGGGTTCGGACTCGGAGGGACTCCTACGGCCCAAGCGCATCTCATAGAGATATTCTGCGGCGTGCGGTCCGATCCAACATATATCTCGGCGTGCAGCCCGCAGCCCGGTCCACTACTAGTCGGCTAATATGCGGATACGACCTCGCGAGCTCAAAAGTAGTTTTTGAAAACTCTTTTATCATTTTTCGATTGGAAAACCAGTAATATCAAGTTCCGGAGATTGGAATTAGCATAATAACAAAATAGGCTGCGGACTAGTAGTAAACTAGCATGTCTATATGATAAGACAATGATAACGATCCTCGCGGGATCCAATAATTGGCTCACGGCCCACAAGTATACTCAACCGCCCAAGAAGGGGGTTCCTCGGCTCAAGAGTGGCCATTATCACAATATATATATATGCGACCATCCGAGAAGGAGGTTCGACGGCTCGAGAATAGCCAATAATACAGTATCAACAGGTCGGACTAATATATAGTCTCCAGTTCATGATCGACCCCGCACTCTCAAGAGTGTGCGTGTCTCGCCGCTATACGGCGTCACAAAGTGGTATACCGGGGTTTCGAACCCGCCGGTCATCACCCACATCTATTACTCACCTCAATACGACGCGACGACTACTCCGCAATGCCCTTGCCACGAGAATCAAGCTCCACACGTGTAGAATCTGATCAAATACAGTAGAAACACAACAAATTAGGCCAATGGGACGACACCCGATCAATATAACTCAATTTACATCAAAATTCCCAAAGTTGTCAAAACCCGACTTTCGGTACGCTTGTCGAAAAATCACGAAAGTCACATATTCGGAACCCTCATCTCAATACGAGTCTAAGCATATCAATTTTACCAAATTCGGACTCCGTTTGCCCATTCAAAACCTTGATTTTCTAAAGTTCAAGCCTAGGGCTAAATCCTCCATAAATTACCCCAAATTCCTCCATTTTCATGATATAATTGCATAATATTATCAATACTAATCATAGTTTAAGTCCATAGTTGATTACATGATGATTTCCCTTGAATTTCTCTTCAAAATCGCCCAAATCGCCTCTAAAGCCGAGACCCAAATGTGTGAAATGTTCTGAAATTTTTCTAACTTCTAATACACTTAACTTACAGCGATTTTCGCTTCTGCGGAAGTATTTCCGCTCCTACGAGTCCGTATCCGCGACCAAAGGGTCGCTTCAGCGGTTCCAGGCCTAGCCGGCCAATTCCGCTTCTGCGAGCAGAGTTCCACGATTAAACCTCCGCTTCTGCGAAGACATCCGCTTCTGCGCACCAGAGTCCGCTCCTGCGGACTCGCCCGGCGGTCAAGTGTCCGCTTCTGCGGACCTTCCCATTTTCTTCTCGTCCGCTTCTGCGATCACTGGCTCGCACCAGCGATGCCGCTTCGGCGGAAAATGTTCCGCTTCGGCGGAAAATGTTCCGCTTCTGCGTAACCAAGCGCTCCTGCGCCCCTCGTCCGCTTCTGCGGACTCGCTCCTGCGCCCCCAATTCCGCAGGAGCGGAAACAACAGAAACAGAATCCCAACCTGCAATTTCCATGATTTTCTTCCGTTTAACCATCCGAAAACACCCCGAGGCCCCCCGGACCTCATCCAAACACACCAACACATCTTAACACCTTATTCGAACTTGCTCCAATCCTCAAAAACACGTCTAATAACACCAAAACCCATAATTCACATCAAATTCAAGCCTAAATTCCTTAAAACATTCCGAATTACACATTCGATCAAAAACCCGACCAAACGACGTCCGAATGACCTGAAATTTTGCAGGCACATCCAAAATCACCTAACGAAGCTACTGCAACTGTCGGAATTCCATTCCGACCCCCGGATCAAAATCTCACCTACCGTTCGGATTTCGCCAAAATTTAACCTTAGCCAATTCAAGCCTATTTCTACATCGGGCCTCCAAATTCAATTCCGATTGCTCCCCTAAGTCACAAATCACCTCCCGGAACTAACCGAATCATCAGAATCCGATTCCGAGCCCTCTAACCAAATAGTCAATTCCGGGTTGACTTTCCTTATTCAAGTTTCCTTCACAAAGGCTATATGCCTCATTTTCAATCAAATTCACTCCTAACTCACCCGATAGACTTTATCACTGATATAAAAGCATAAAACATACAATTTCAACATAACGGGGTGGTAATTCCCGTGACGACGGGCCGGGTCGTCACAGAAGCAATCCAAGTAACATACCCATAGGCTACGGGCATACTAAAGACTATGGACATATAAAGTCTATGGACAAATAATGCATCTCGGAGACGTTCGACTCCTGCTATAAATTAAAGTATTTCCAACCCTTTGTAAAAACTGGTTAAATCAGGCTATCATCGGAAAATATAAAATATAAAGGGCTTCGATAAATTCATCCCTCAAAAATCCAAGGGCTTTGATGACATCAGCCTTTGAAAATACCTCAATCGGTATTTGATTATGTTTACACAAACAAATTACTAAAATAGTTCTGATTGTACGAGGTACAGTTAAATTATTATGATTATTTTAGTTGCAATTTAAACAACTAATATTGCCAGAGTTCAAATCTCGGTGGAACTTTTCCCTCTCCTTTTTTGTTAATTCGTTTTCTTTCTTTTTGGATACTATTGTCTCTTCACAATCCGACACTTTCTTCTTTATCCAACCAATATCTACATTGTATGGGTCAAAATTTGATCAAGAGGATCTTGCCTAAGAGAAGTCAATCAAGAGTCGATTAGGCCGAGCTCATGCTTAAGAAGTAACATAGGTGAGACGAGCAGCTAAGGTCGAGGTTGAACACTAAGATCAGCAAAAATGGCTAGTTTAGCAATAAGATATTTTAAAGGAATATTCTACCGAATATTTTATGCACTTGTACTACTAGTAGTTAAGGAATATGTCCCAATATAAGTAAGAATAGAGAGATAAGGAAGGGGCTTGTAATATTCTATATGATAACCTCTCTCTAGAAAAGTTGACTCTCAAGTAACTACAAACATTATCTTTACAAAGTATTCGATTTGTTGTTTGTCCCAAGCTTTCTCACATCAAATTCGAGAAGCTTTCTACATTTATAAGTATTGATTGCCTTACATCATTTTCAGAGAGAGAATCATCCACCTCATCGAATATTTGGGTAAATCATTCTCTCTATTTATTGCTTGTCATTATTCCCTCATTCATTCAAAAAAATTTTATTAAACACTACATTGTTATTTAATAGCCTTGAATGCAGGTTTCACATTACCGATATCTATTTATCTCATATCTAAGATTTATTATATTTAACTAGAATTTTCTCATTATTATCTTATTTAATTAGTTTAACAAAAACGTTTAACACTTTTTGGTAACAATTTGGCTCCGTCTGTGGGTACTTTCTAGTTAAACTTTTAGTTCCATCTAGATCTACAATGCACGAAACCTTGCAAAATCTCGTATTTCCTTCTTTGCACGAATCTGACATGGCACTCAACAGATAGGAAAAGAGAAAGGTGACAGCCGACCTCACCACCAATATCCTCGACACCATCAACGAAGTGGATGAAGCAGAGGGTGAAGACACAACACCAAACACCTCTCCCAGGAGAAACAACTCGCCTCCACCTCTTGGTAGTGTCACGACCTTGCACTGAAAAGGCCCCTCTACATCCAAGACAGAAGAGGCACCACCAGCGGTGAAAATATTACTCGAAGCATGGTTGACAAATATGCTAAATGGCTTCCTCTACAGGCCCGCTCAGAGGTCGAATTGGAAAGATAGAAGAGTTGGTGTCGCATTCGCAGCTGACAAACAACATACCTCCCTGCATCAGGTATTACTCACCATGTTAGTGATGCAGGTAATGATTCCCACATAGCCATTTTGAGGAAAATGGAGGAGATGGAAGAAAATAGAACAGTTCATAGCCAAATTAAAGAACACCAAGAAAGGGTAGACAAAATATCAGGTGCCCTAAAACTTCTGCCAAAAAGAGTCGCTGGTCGGTTTGTCGAACAACCATAAAGAACGAGGCTACACCACACGCCATACCAAAGACCTTCAGAATTCCACCGTACTTGAAAATATATGATGGCACGATAGAACCGGAGGATCACCCACTATGTCATTTCATTAAAAGGTAGTGACCTCGCAAAGGAATATGTATTATCCATATTACTGAAGAAGTTTGAGGAAGCCCTAACCGGTTGAGCCCTAACTTGGTACTCGCAGTTACCTGTGCATTTCATAAAAAACATTCAAAGAAATGGCAGACAGGTTCATCATCGCCCATGTCGAGGTAAAAAGGCATAGGCAAGGGTGAACGACATATTTTCCATTAAACAATCATCTGGCAAAGGGATTAGGGACTTCCCTACCCGGTTCAACTATGTGAGAATGACCCTTCCAAATGTATTTTAAGGAATGGCAGTAGCCACTTTCCAGAATGGGCTAAGCAGAAATGGGTCGCGGGAGACCAAAAATTTGCTGAGCCGACTCATGAAATACCCTCCAACCACTTAGGACAAGATACGTAATGCCTATTAGGCCGAAGTAAGTGCTAACGAGGATGATCTCAACGGACCTAACCAACGTCTGACCTCGATCCAAATAGAGTCTAAGAAAGACCGTAGAAATGACATCATAAGAGATATAATGAGATCCTAACCTAATCGAGAAAGGCATCAACCTTATTTCAGAGGCACCCTCATGCCGCTTCCAAGCCACGATGAAGGTCTATCTAGGCCGCGAACGAGAATCCATCGAAATGAAAGAGGTATGCCCCATTTATTATCAGCTCACAATTTATGTGTTTCCCCCTCAGAAATAATCTACGCATTGGAGAAGCTCAACCTAAAAGTGAAATAGCCATAAAAGATAATATCCGACCCAAACAGCAGAAAGTCAAATGCCCTCTGGGATTTCCACCAGGAACGGGGTCATAAAACCGAGGACTATATTGCTCTTAGACGGGAGGACATGAACGTGCTTCACCAAGGGCAAGAGCTGATGAGCGATAGTGGGAGGGCCAGCTTCGCCCGAAGGAGGGAACAACACCATGTACCTGTCACGCCCCGAATCGGGGAACATGACCGGCGCCTGACCGGGTTGCCCCAGTCAAGCGGACCTGGGTGCCTTTCATTCCCACGCGTTACCCCTGTGTTGATTGTTTCTCATTAACCAAATATCTTACTAACCATGAATGATTTCACATCAAACAAATAAAACCATACGAGTGATTCATTAACAAGTTTGCAGTTTTTACAACGCCCGACATAACATAATGTATATACATAAGACTGGAGTCCCACAGTTTACATGTCTACAGAGCCTCTAGGATACAAAAAGGGAATACAATACTTGCCTGTAACAAGGCTCCGGCTATACCTTACAAAACCAAAATGAAATCTAAATAAAAGTGGCATGAACCACACAGGGCCCCAAGGAAGAAAGGGGCTCACCAAAACGGGCAGTGGAAGGAGAAGGATACTACTGCCGATGAGCTGAAGTGCCCGCTACTGATCCACCTACAATCATAACACGAATGTAGCGTCCCCGGCAAAAGGGACGTCGGTACACTTGAATTGTACTGGTATGTATGGACAAACTTTGTCCCAAGTAAACTCAAGCCATTAAATTACATCAAAACTAATCAAGCCGGCCAACCATGTTTTCCACCTTTTACTCATTTCAGATAAGCCTCAACACAAACACGTTCAAGGTAAACAAAGTAGAACAACAACCAATCAACCACATATATTGCAAGTAGTCAAACATAGGGGCAATCAGTGCCCCCCAGGTTGCAAACTCTCCTGTTGTCTCCTTTCACAATTTCATATTAAAGATTTTGTATCAATTTTCAATAGCGATTTCGATCGCTTTCCACCCTTATTAACCCCTGACCACCCTTATTACCTCGGCCACCCTTATCACCCCAACCCACACCTTATTTCTTCATGTTGCGGCGCGCAACCCGATCCCACCGTACAGTTTTAAAACACAACAAGTACAAATAGCAAATAAGGTATTTCACACAATTTCAACAAGTTCAAATAAGCAACTTACAGGTTGGTTCATGTTCACAATTACTTCTCAAGCCAATATCACAACCAAGTTACAAATGTTCCAAAAATCAAGAGTATTCATACCGTATTGTTCAATGACTTACCAATCCTCAAGTGTTTCATTTCTTTTCCACAAAGTACCATATATGCCATTATAGCCATTATTCACAATTCTTTTACCAAATTAAACTCTCATTTTACATCACTCATAGCTCAACAACAAACTTTGAATATCCAACAACAACATCAAGAATTTCACACAATCTGTCAATTTAACACGAACCAAACAAACTTCACACATATAGGCGATTTCACAAGAATCAAAATTAGCCATACATACATGGTGATGAGTTTTCTTCCTACTTTATGCTTACCCAAGATATCCTACTCTTGCCAACCTTGTTCTTGAAGACTCTTACTTCTACTCACTTCTTTTACTAGAAATCAAGTTCAATAATCATGCATGAGTGTAAAAATTCTATTTTCAAAAGCTATTATATGCAAACCTCTCTTTACCCAATTTAAAACTGAAAATCAAAGAAAATAGTTAGGGTTTTTACCTTGAAAAGATTGGGGAAGTTGAATCCTTGCCCTAGGATCCCTTGGAATTAAGTGGTTGGAACAATCTTTGAAGATGAAGAACTTCTCTCCCTTAAAACCCTTCTATTCTCTCTCTAATTTTGGTAAGATGATATGAGAAAATGAGGGTGAAAGGTGTTATATTAAAGAAGAGATCGGGTAAAAATGTTACAAAAATATGGACCGGGTCAATTATGCGGTGCACTTTGCGACCGCAGAATCAACATGCGGTCCGCATAGTGACCGCAGAATGGCCTCAAAATTAAACAGGTTCTGTTACAGAATGCGACCAATATGCGGTCCGCATTCTTGATCTGCGGTCGCAAAGTGCACCGCAGATTCATTATGCGATCGCATATCGACCGCATTTTCAACATGATTTTGGGAGACTTTATGGAAAGCTTTGCGGCAAGAATGCGGTCCGCATAGCAGATTTGCGGTCGCATTCTTGACCGCAAAATTGACACTTTTCGGAAAAATTAATTCTCTACATTTTTGAAACTTAAATCACTACCAAGGGTCCGAACCGCGGCGTCCTAACACATTATTCGGACCATGACACTATAGCTACTAGGTTTTATGCACAAATATTTTACGGGGCCTTACAGTACCGCCAAACCACCTTCCCTAGTTTGGACCATTAAAATGATCATTAGAGGAAGAAACAACACATCCATGAACTCGTAAAGTTCACTCCTACCCATAAGCTTAAACGGTCCATCATCCACGAACTGTATGACGAACTCTAAGAAAGTATCATCTTCGATAAGTCAGATACCCAAAGTTTGGTTTTTCCTCACTATGACGTTTTTGTCATTACTTTACATATTTTTTATACTGATGTAAGGCGTATTATGGTCGATGATGGAAGCGACGCGTGCATCATCCATCCTCGAGTTCTCACCCAAATGAAGCTCAAGGACATGATAGTACCATGTTGCATCACACTGATAGACTTTAACAATGCAGTTGAGCGGACATTTGGAGAAATCACACTGCATGTACTAGCAGGAGCATCACTTTGGAGATCATATTCCACATCATGGACCAGGATATGACGTACAATGCCAACATAGGTGGATCGTGGATACTGCCATGAAAGTCATCCCCTCCAGCTTATACCAACTCATTATATTTCCTACTCCCTGGGGAGTATTCTGCATCTGAGGAGAGCAACACACAGCCCGAGAATGCTAACGCATCGACCAAGACTACACATACACCCAACAATTAAAAGGAAAGGACGAGAAAACATAACAATTAACAAAATTAGGGTCAGATGGTGATAAAAGGAAATACATCATCAGAGACCCTAAAATCATAGAAGCCACATAGTCAACCGTAGAGACCTTGACCACGTTCAACTAGACAATGACCACAGCAAGAAAGCTTTCATCATCCAAAAAATCCAAGATCCAGGTAAATTTCACCAATTTCTAAAAAGTAACATAAATCTATTTGCTTTTTCCCATACAGACATGCTAGGTATTCCAAAGGAGATAGCAACTCACAAGTTGAACATCGACTCATTTACCCCCTAATGAGGCAAATTAGACAAAAGTTCAACTCTGTAGTAAATGATGTAGTTTGTGAAGAAGTCAAAAAAATGTTAGTAAACAGTTCTATTAGAGAATCGAAGTACCCTCACTGGATCGCCAATGTGGTCATGGTAAAAAAAAAAAAAGAACGGTACGTGGCGGATGCGCGTAGACTCCCAGATCTGAACAAAGCCTGCCCAAATGACTCATTCCCGCTGCCCCATATCGACTAATTCATCGATGCTACAGCTGGGAATGGACTGTTAAGCTTATTGAAGACCTACTTGGGCTAGAACCAAATTCTCATGGAGGAAGAAACTAGGAAAAACAACTTTTGTCACCCACCAGGGGACGTACTACTACAGGGTTATGTCGTTTGGGTTGAAAAATGTAGGAGCAACATATCAGAGGATACTCACCAAAATGTTTAATGATCAACTTGACAAGACTATTGAAGTATATATAGAAAACATGTTGGTCAAGTCGAAAAGGAAAGAAGACCACATCGACCACTTGAGGGAGGCCTTCGACATACTCAGAAGGTACAACATGAAATAGAACCCTGAAAATGCACCTTTGGGGTAACCTCGAGAAAGTTCCTAGGCTTTTTGGTATCGTAATGAGGCATCAAGGTAAACCCCGACTAAATCAAGGCCCTAAAAGGAATCCCAAAAAACTTAACTAGGAAAAAATAGGTACAAAAGTTGACTGGCTGTATAACCGTCCTGTCAAGATTAATATCACGATCCTCCAATAGGTCATATTTTTTGGCGTACTTAAAAAGGATAAAAAAGCTTCAATGGAATTTCGAATACGTCTGCGTCTTAAAAAACTAAAAGCCTACCTAACTTTGTCACCGTTGCTCGCTAAGGCAGAACACGAAGAGCATCTCCTTGTCTACTTGGCTGTGTCCAATGTCGCAGTAAGTGCAGTCTTGGTATGATAAACTAAAGGTACGCAATCACCGATATATTATATTAGCAAAACTTTGGTCGATGGTGAAACGAGGTACCCCTACTTTGAGACTGAGAAGGTAGCCCTGGCTCTGGTCGTAGCTTCACAAAAGCTTAGACCTTATTTCCAGTGCCATGGTCACGACTTCCTCTAAGGAGTATCCTACACAAACTCGAATCATCGGGAAGATTGGCCATGTGGGCCATAGAGCTGAGCGAGCATGATATAACCTATCAGTCATGAACAACGATAAAGTCGCAAGTTCTTGCAGACTTCGTTGCTGACTTCAGTGTGAAGATAATCCGAAGTCAAAAGGGAAACTACCAGTACTTCCACTAAAATACATGACCAATGGATTTTGTTTACTGACGATGCTTATAACACATCAGGTTCTAGAATGGGACTCATGCTCAAGGTCCCAACATGCGAAATAGTTGGCTAGTCCATACAATGTCCTAATATGATAACAACGAGGCCGAGTATGAGGCCATAATTGTAGGGTAAGGTTGTATTGTGCACCGGGATTGTGTCTAAATGGGCTAAACGAACCGGGCCTAACGGTCTCGGTCTTTGGTAGGCCGATCTCTAGCAGTTCCAACCCAAATAGTCCCGTGCTTAACGGTCCTAGAGGGTGGACCGGCCCACTGCGGGCCTAAGCTCGCATGGTCTCGAGATAAATGGGTTGAGCCCACAAGCCTAAGTGTTTCAGGCTATATATATATATATATATATATATATATATATATATAGAGAGAGAGAGAGAGAGAGAGAGAGAGAGAGAGACAGAGAGAGAGAGAGCTTATATGTATTAGATATATAAGGCAAACAAGAGATGTTTCAGGCCACAAGTTTTACACTTAGCCTTATTTTCAGCTTAGCCTTATTTTAACCTCTTAGTTGAGTAAAAAAATGCCAAACAAGAGATGTTTCAAGCCATTTAGAAGGTTGTCTATTAAAAGTAGGGATTATTACAGGAGGGCCAGGTGGGTCATCATTTGGATTATTATCAGTTGGGTTAACAACAAGACTAGTAGGTGTATCATCTAAATCCGATTGCGTTTTATCTAAATCATTATTTTTCTTATCATTTTCATCGATAATTTGATTAGGATAAAGAGCATTCATATATTCATCATTTAATTGTGGTCAAGGTAAAACATTATGGAAAAATTGACTATCGATAAATTGAAAATAAGGGTTATCACTATCAAGAATAACAGGTGGAGGAGGACGGGTAACAGTTCTGGGTCAGGGAGTCGGGGGAGGAGTAGTAGCTTGGCGACTAGATTCACCAATTTTAGATTTTTCCTTACCACCAAACATTTTTTCAAAGAAAAGGCTATATTAATTGTTACTAACTAAAACAAATAAAATTATAATATTAAAACTTAAGAGTTGGAACGAGTTTACTGAATTAATGAACAACTTCTTAAAAATTGTATATCGTTGAAGACTTGAATACTTTAAGTCACCATTTCATAATTTTTTACAAATTACAATAATAAAGTAATCAATTATAGAAGAAAATTAGAGAGATATTGAGAGAGATTGATGAATTTTTGAGTAAAAATAAAAGAATGAGGTGGTATTTATAGTTGAGACTAGGAAAAAAGTATAATTATAAAACGTTTGGGGGCTAAATGGCTATTTTTAAAAAGCCAAACGGCTAAATTAGCAGGCCATCGGCTAGTTTTTAAACTTCCAACCGTTGGCCAATTTTAAATTAAAAACATTTTGAAAAATAGCCATTGTGCTAGTTAGGCCCGGTTGAACCGGCCCAGGCCTGCCGCCCGATCCCGGGATCGCAGTCTCAATCTGGAGGGCCGGCCCACAGTGGGATCCTAAGACCGTTTTGGACCAGACCATTTGAAACGACCCGTGGTCTCATGGTCCCGAACAGGGTCTGGCCCACAATACAACCTTATTGCAGGGTTAAAGTTAGCATTCATGTACGGAGCACGGCGAGTCATCCTTCGGTGCAAGTCGTAACTTGTCGTCAACCAAGTCACAAGGACTTCCCAAATTATGGAGTAACGGCTACATAAATACCAGGCCGAAATTTGCAAACTGCTACCCGAGTTCGACAAATCTTAGCTCGAACAAATACCACGAGCATAGAACATCGAAGCAGACGACCTCTCCAAACCGATAACAGCCACCAAAAGCATAAACGGAGAGGTAGACATGGTCACTCTCCTCCATTCACCAATAGATCAAATCCAGGTACGTTCTATAAACCTGACTTGGGATTGGCGCAATCGTATTATCTCATACCTATAGGACTAAGTGCTCCCACCCGACAAAAATAATCCAAGAAGCTTCAAATGCAGGCGATCAGGTACAACATCGTCAATAACAACTTGTATAAAAGAATGTTTGGTGGTACCCTAGCAAAATGCTTAGGACCAAATCAAACGTGGCGTATCCTTGAAGAAGTACAAAGGGCTACTACAGAGCTCACACCAACAATCGAGCTCTTGTCAGATGCCTCATACGAGCAGGCTACTATTGACCCACGATGAAAAAGGAAGCTGCCAACTCTGTCAAAAGGTACGAAGAATGCCAAAAACACACCCCCATGATTCACCAAGAGGGTGAACACCTTTATTTAGTCACATCGCCCTAGACTTTCATCAAATGGGGAATGGACATCGTCGGACCCCTCTTAGCGCGATGATGTAATGTACGTTTTCTTTTAGTTTTAAATAACTATTTCTCCAAGTGGGTAGAATCAGGTGCATTCACTTAAATACGCAAGCAAGAAGTAATCGCATTCATATGGAGAAACATCATATGTTGCTTCGGCATCCCCAAATAAGTCAGTTGCAACAATTGTACCCATTTTACTGAAAAAAGATCATCGAATTCTTCGTAAAATGGCATATCAAAAGAATACTCTCCACACCGTATAATCCCGCAAGCAACGGTGAAGCGGAATCTTCCAACAAAACAATATTGAATATCATGAAATAGAAGCTCGAGAACGCCAATGGAATGTTGCTGGAATTATTGCCAAATCGCTATGGGCATACCGTACTACACCGAAAACAAGCACACGAGAAACACCACATTCACTGGGCTATAGGATTGATGCAGTAATATCGGTTAAAGTCGGTAAACCAAGACTAAGGTATTCAAGCGATAACGGGCCAAGATATGATGAAGGTAGAAGGCAAGACCTTGATGAAGCCGAAAAGCAGAGAGACATGGACTACATAAGAATGATAGCTCAGAAACAACATGCATAAAGGTATTACAACTAAAAAAACCAAGATTAGGTCACTCAAATTCGGGGACTATGTATTCAAATCCAAAACACAAACAAGCAAAGACCCACGAGAAGGCAAACTAGGAACCAATTGGGATGGACCATACAAAATCACTGTGATGGTAAGCAAAAGGGTCATTCCAGCTAGAAAAAATGGAAGGAAAAATATTACCAAATAATTGGAACGTCGCACACCTCAATTACTTTAACTTCTACGGATAGACGTCTTCTGAGTCATACTCTTTTCTCCCTTACCCAATTTTTGTCCCAATTGGGTTTTCTCGGAGAGGCTTTTAACGAGGTGACAAAGAGAGCATCTCGAAGTTAAGTATTAGTTCATCGATCAACCTCTAAATTACTTTTCTAGGTCGACTAATAAGGGGACTAGATATACTAGGACTTCTCCAATGTATGAGACTTCTCTAATGTATGCATGAACAGAGCAAAAACATGTAAACTTCTCTAATGAATGTATAAACTAAGCGGAATAAGCAAACACACGAGTTTTTCATCTCTACCAAGTTCATACATTATGCCAAACTAAGAGTCAACATTTGACCTCGCTTGAATACACTCATTCGACCTCGTTTGAATTAACTAAGGGTTTGACCTCACTCGATTTAATTGACATCAACCTCATTCAAATTAACTAAGAGTCAATATTCGACCTCGCTCGAATTGATTCAAATTTGATCTCATTTGAATTACTTGAGAGTTAACATTCGACCTCGCTTGAATCAACTCACATTCGACCTCGTTCGAATCACTTAAGAGTCAATATTCAATCTCTCTCGAATTGACTCATATTCGACCACGTTTGAATCACTTAAGAGTCAACATTCGACCTCGCTCAAAGCGACTCACATTCGACTTCGCGTGAATTAATTAACATTCAACCTCGTTTGAATTAACTAAGAGTCAACATTCGAACTCGTTCGAATCGCTTGAGTCCACATTCAACATTTCTCAAACCGAATCGCATTTGACCTTGTTCGAATCAACTAAGGGTCAACATTCGACCTCGCTCGAATCGACTTATATTCTTCGCTTGAATTAACTAAGAGTCAACATTCAACCTCACTCGAATTGACTCACATTCGACCTTGTTCGAATCACTTAAGAGTCCACATTTGACCTCGCTCGAATCAACTTATATTCGACCTCGTTTGAATTAACTAAGGGTCAATATTCGACCTCGCTCGAATCGACCCACATTTTTCGTTCGAATTATTTAACATTCTACTTTGTTCAAATTTATTAACATTTGACCTAGTTTGAATAAACTAGCATTTGAATTCGCTCAAATCAATTAATATTCGACCTCATTAGAAATAACTAAGAGTCAGAACTCTTACAAAGGAAAAGCATCCGAAGAAATGCAAAAAGAGACAAGAACATACAACAAAAAGTCAATCATTCTTTTCCAAAAAAAAAATGTATCTTACAAAGGGCCAGAAAGACGCCCCCACAAAATAAAAAGAAGAAAAAATAAAGAAAAGAACAAAAACTAAGTACACAAGTATCACACTACATCATCTCGGCCTGCACCATTGCCACCTTCACCTCCTGCCCAGTAACACCATCTCCACAATCACCCGGGCCATCAGCATACTCATCATCATACCAAGCATCATATGGAAGCCCGTCCACATCCTCTTCATCATCGTCGTTCACTGTCGTGGTAAGGTCATAACCGCAGGCAAGCCTGGCATCACGTGCTTTAACACGGCCATCTTCAAAGTCGGCCTCAGGAACCTTCCCCACTATCATCAAGTTCCTATATATGTCCAACTTAGCCTCATAATGGATCCACATCTCGTATAAATCATGAGGAACATTGGAGAAAGTGGAAGCATAAGAGGAAGAAGGTCAAGCCAACAATCATGCCCTCCGGCCTTAAGAGCGACAACTTGCTCACTTAGGCTCATCACATCTTTCTCGATCCCACCAATTCACTCATCAAGCCATGCTTCCCTTAGAGCGTCCATTTCTATATCTATTGCACGTTTAGACCTGAGGATGCAGATCGAGTCTTCTAATGCAGGTGCATTCTCTAAAGCGGCTACCCGAGACTCATTGGTCCCCTCCAACTCTTCCGCTTTCTCAGTCAATTCACGACTTAGGACAACAACTTTAATTGAGCTTTTCTTGAGCTCAATTCACAGGGATGCCACCTGCGCTTGAAGATCGATGCATTTGGCCACAACACTTTTGATCACTTCAAGGTCATCGTCTTTGGCCCTAAGCAACCCCTCGAGATCACTATATCTGTCAATAGTTTGCACAAGATCCTCGTCCTTCTGGTCCAACTCCTCCCTAAGAGATTGGAGGTTTCCACTTGCTCTAAGCCGTGCACGCATCTCATAGTACTTGTCACGATAACGGACGTACTTCGAAATAAGTTTCTAGAAAACAACCTTCTACTTCTCTTCATGGTGCGTGCACTCTATCTCCAAAATGAAAGTGTAAAAAAGAAAAGAAATGATAAAAATTCGTAAAGACGGAGAGGAAAGAGATGCGGAATGCATAAATACTGAAAGAAACTCACCCTCAAGGCCATCCCAGATATACATAGTGACAAGTTGGAATCCCTGAGTGCCTGAAAGGTCCTATTCTCGGTGACAGAGCAAAGTGGGGCAAAGAAAGGGACCATGCTGACCGTATCCTCCAACAAGTTACAGTCCAAAGGGATTACAATCGAGCGAGAGGATTCATCCGTTCTCACATCTACCCAGGTGAACCTTTTGTCTCATATCCTCACTTCTTCAGGATCGATATCAGATCTGGATTCAAAATCATCCACGACCAATCTTTTGCCCTCTCCTCAGCCGAAGAGAGAATGTCAACTGGCTTTTACGTTGACAGATCACTCCTTGGAATAACCGTAGACTCTGGTCGCTCCCCTCCTTCCATGGAGATGATCTCCACATCCAAAAGAGGCACGATCTCTGCATCCAAAGCCGTATCGCCCCAGGTTCGATCGTGGTCAACGCATGTGTGCCCCCCACAGTCTCTTCGACCTCAATCACTCTGCCACAAACCTCTATCCTTAGCTTCTTCAGTAGAGCCTCTTCGTATTTTCCTTGCAACGACTGATAACTAGGGATTCTATCCTATTGTATGCTCTTTTTTTGATTAGGTTTCAGATAAAAAATATGTAGAAGTATTCCCGAAAACTAACTTATTATGATTTTTTGTAGTGTTGGGTCAAAATGAGGCATGAAAGTCATAACCAACTCATAAAAAAGTGAAACCTGCACAAGTTCAAAGCTGAGCTAAAAGTGGTGACAATAAGGGAATAGTGCGGCCATGAAAGTTGAACCGCTGAGGTGACCATATTTACGCTCTCAGCGGATTAAGGTTCAGAGAAGGCACTTTTGTGACTAACATACATCGATGCTCGCGGTGAAATAGCGCGGCAGTGGAATTACTTGATGTTGCTGCGGTCCATATTACGCCGAGGTGAAATTTAGAATCAAAGGGCTGGATATTTGAGCTTAAATGAAGAGCGCAACCCGCGAACATATTTCACGGCCGCGGTTGAAGACTACGCTGAGGCGGTTGCTTTTTCGCTCCTAGTGGAATCAAGTCCAAACCAAGCTTAGGAGAGAACAAACGCGGTCCGCGCTTGCTTTTGCGCGCCGCGGAAGTCCAAGTGCTGAAGTGCTCAATATTACGTTGTTAGCGGAACCTCCGTAAGGGCATTTTTGTTCGAAAATTTCAGTTGTGTATAAATAGTATTTTTTCAGATTTTTAGGGTATATGTTATTGGGAGGAACACGTGAACAACCGCTTTTTACTTTTTAGAGTAATTTTAGAGCATTATTAACTATCAATCCTATATTTTACTCTTCTAATTACTTCTTATGGCTTCTATTTCATCTCAATATTTGATTTCTTCCTTGATTATAAGTAGCTAAACCATTAGCTAGGGTTGTGAGCAAACCTTAGTGTGAGTATTTAATGGGTCTTCAAATTTTAGGGTTTAATTGTTTATGGGTTAATGATATTTAGCTTGTTTCATGCTTTAATTATTGAATTGGTGGTTGCAAACACTGATTTGTGCCTATTTGACTTAGACTCTTCTTGAAAAAGAGAGACTAAGTCTAGGAAATTTAGGCTAACAGGGAATTGGGGTGCATTCAAGAGATATAGCTCCTATTAAAGGGTTAAACCCAGAGATAGTGATACCCGACTTGAGCCAATTTTGCTTGCATTGTTTGGACACCCAATTGGGCTTAAGAAAGCCAACTAGGGCAAACTCACTCAAACTACTGAGAGTCATAGAATGAGTAATTATGTACAACGGTTATATCATGATCCCAATTATAACAAGTTTGCTCTAAGTTTTAGACCCCGTTATATACTCACCTAGGCCTAAGTCACTTTTATAGTGCCTTTTTACCAATTGATAAAATCCTTACAAAAAATATTATACTTAGATTATTTTCATCCTTCACTTGTGTTAAAAGTAGAATAGAAACCAAACAACGCATGATTGGAGGTGCAATTAAGAACAATACACATAGCTAGATTAGATAGAAGTCCAATTCAAAACCAATATTAGCTATATGTGGAAACTGATCCCGATCCCTTGGGTAAAAGCTGCACCGACCACTATTGCCATTTTATAGCGGTACATGGTTGGAACCAACCAACAAATCGTCAAGCAAATAAAGCACGGGAGAAGTAAGAATCTCCACTAGTGGGGCAGCGGCCTGACGGCTAGGTCCACACGCGGCCGGGGTCCGAGAGACAATATCGGCCTGTGTATGCTCGGTTGCAACCACACAAGTATAGGCCCGGTCGAAACGCTTGATTGGTGAAAAGCAGGAGCAGGAGCCCTTTCCCTTCTCGAGGCCTCCGACCTACCAACAAAGAAAGACAAATGAAATGGAAGGAAAAAGAGGACGGTACAAAGGCCAAAATTACTAAGACCAAAGCAAGATTACTCACCATCCGAAGGTCTACACCCAAACCTCTCATTAAACGGCAACCACTCACAAATCCTTACCGTAAGGGGTAAAATCTGGCTTACCCAGTCACGAATGTCGGCTACTGGCGAAGGAGGATCCTTCTCGGCTGCAAAAAAAAAGGGGAGAATGGGTTGAATGATCAGATCACCAAAAAGAAACAACAGCCATTTGAGAAAAACACTTACGAGCAAAGTTCCACTCCTCCAGTAACCCATTGGGGTTCGACACTATGTGTTCCATCCTCACATAAAAGAAATTAGCCCAAAAGCGGCGATTAGTTTTATCATCCATCTTCACCACCAGTCCCTTGGTCCCACATAGTGCAGGTGTATCATCGTGCCCCTATGAAAACTTGGGGAGAAGAGGTGAAGCATATGTCAGAGAGAAATCCCACTGTTGGCCAGCTCTGCGTATTTGATGAGCATAAGGAAAAGCTTGTATATGTACGGGGAGAGCTGGGCCGGGCACACACCATAATAACAGCAAAAAATCCTCAGCCGAGGAAGAAAGATGAAGTGTATATTTAACAACGAATGGGTTTGCACACACCTGCACTACATCGTCAATGCCAGGGACAAGTTAGACGCGGGCTCGGATTCACCATTTAGCACCAAATGCAACAAGCGCTACCGCATTCATCTTAGAAATGACAGATTCAAGATCGTCCAACCTTCCCGAACATGGAATTATCTCATTTATAGTGGGGAAATTCTCGTCTTCTACCATGGTTATGTTTTCTTCATGAGAAGACACATCTACAACCAAAGCTACAGGATCAATGGCTCCCTCAAGATTAGGCGACGCACTAGCCATTTTTCTGATTACAAGTATGAAAAGGAAATACAAAGGTAAAAGAGATGATTACGACGAAAAATGCTAAAGGAATGGAGAAAATACAGTTGTTGGAAATTTGAAGAAGAAGAAGGAGAGGCTTGGGTTTTCAAATGCTCAAGAAAGGCAGCTGTTCGAATAAAGAACCCTCATACCTATTTATAAGAATATTGGCACCTTGGTCGAGAAAGCCAAACGCCGCCATTTTGATTTTCAAAATGGAAGAGGCGCGGAAAAGGACAACGCATGACGAAATGATATCATTTCGAACTAACGTAACGATCAAAGGTGGCTCTTGAAACGCCATGTCATCACCTCACATAAAAGGGTCAGTCCTCGGCCAACATGTTCAGATTCTCAAAATTGCAACTGGCGAAGTCCACCCACCGTGCTCGTTCAAAGACACCCCAACAGGCGGAGGGACTAACTATATGGGTCGAAATCTGATCAAGGGGATCTCGCCTAAGAGAAGGCAATAAAGAGTCGATGAGGACGAAGTCATGCTTAAGAAGTAACATTGGCGAGCTGAGCAGCTACGGTTGAGGTTGAACACTCAGATCAGCCAAAACGGCTAGTTTAGCAATAAGATATTTTAAAGAAAAATTCTACAGAATATTCTCTGCACTTGTACTTTCATTAGGTAAGGGATATGTCGCATATAAGTAGGAACAAAGAGGGAGGAAGGTGGCATGTAATATTGTATATGATAAGCTCTCTCTAGAAAAGTTGACTCTTAAGTAGCTACAAACATTATCTTTACTAAAGATTCGATTTATTGTTTGTCCTTACATCATTGTCAGAGAGAGAATCATCCACCTCATTGGATATTTGTGTGAATCATTCTCTCTATTAACATTTATTGCCATATATCATATTTATTGCTTGTCACTATTCCCTCATTCATTCATAACAATTTTATTAAACACTTCTTTTGTATTTAATAGCCTTGAATGCGGGTTTCACATTACCAATATGTATTTATCTCAGATCTAGGATTTATTATATTGAGAATTTGCTCATTATCATCTTATTTAATTAGTTTGACAAAAAAACTTAAACATTTTTTTGTCAAACATACACAATTTCCCTACTCTATTCCCTAATCAAACTTACTAATCCCCCCCCCCCCCCCGCTTTCTCTCTCACACACACTCACAAAGGTCACTATATTAAGTCTGACATTTGGCACCTATATCAAACTTTGGTATTTAATTGTATTAGTCTGGAAAAAACACCTCAACCCCATGAACTGGTTTGTGAGCTGCAATCGATTGAATGAAGCTGGACTAATTAGTTGATGTTGTTCTTTTTCAGTTACATTCCTGTTTGAATTCCATATCCGGTTTTACTTTGGTATTTGAATGTTACTTGCAGTTGTCGAACCTCTCTTCAGTTGCAATTTTCCATATTTGGATTGCTGAGAATTAATAGAATTTGCCTATTTATGATATTGTTACAAGTTCCATTCTGGAGTATGTCCTAAATTTGTAGTGCTTAATACACATAAATCTGCGATATTATCATAAATTTAAAAATATTAATGGAATCAACATTATTTTCACATTTGGTAATCAATAGTGTTAGTGGTTAAATAATTGCTAATGCATATGTAATAATTAACAGTCTGATACTCTGTTGTTTGTAACTAGAAAAAAGAATTTGCTTTACAGTATTTATCTCAGAGAAACAAAGAGATTTTACGAAGTTATTATATGTGAAATGTGTTCAATATTTGCCTACTTTTCATTTTATTCATCCCAAAGCATACAGTAATTTGCATTCAAAAACACATATAATCTTGACCAAAAGAAGAAAGGCCATTATGTGAGTCTATTTCCTGGTGCAGACAGAGTAAGTCAACAAATATTTTCAATGTATTATTATGCTTGAAACAGTAAGAGCAATTACAAATTTCACAAATGAAAAGAAATAAAAATAAAAGTATATATGAATGAATCTCAGTATGCTACTTGTTTAAAATTCACCTGTAAACTATTCTTAAGGTGAAAATCCAGTTTGTAGCCAAGTGTTGGTTGCTACTCAACTGGAAATTTTGGTTCTCTAAACAGATGATGTGCCAAATAAAGTAGTATTAAAATCTTTGCTTTTGTTAGCTGACTTGTTCTCCAATTAAATCCAAGCCAACTATAAGAAAAGTTAAACCTTGAAACAGCAAGTAATAGAAATGTATGCCCTGTGCAGACAACAGACTTCTTGCAGCTGCAGTGAGCAAAAGAAAAGCAAGTGCTAATTCCTTCCTGTAGATTTTGTTTGCCTTCTTTTTCTTGGGCACCTCTTCGTGTTCTTTTAATTTTCCGAATAGTTCTAGACCAGATTCAGACAACCTTCTTGAAATTTTCTCTTCGTTCATATTCTTTGATTCCCTCTCAGCAAGTGCTAGTAAGTCCGATTCGGATGCTCTACCTGTTTTCTTGGTGACTACCCATTCGTAGGCGCTGCCTAACTGAAATAGCCCCGACACCATGGCATTGAATTTTGTCACGGACATTGTGTTCTCGAATAGCAGGTATGGCATTAGGAAAGGGAAAGACTTTGGTGATGGAAGGATGTTCAAAATGGACATGACTATAGGGATATAACAGATCACCCAAGGGGGTAACTCGGCTTCTGGTATGAACATTGTTAGTGGAAGTATAATACAGAACAATGTGAATGAGTAGAAAGGTAATATCAGCTTCCTCAGAAGAAAGAAAAGGAATATCAGGTTGGCCTTCTTCCAGACAGAGATCTGCAAAAGGACATATGACATTGTTAAACATTTACTACTAGTCCGCGATTCCATAATTCATATGGTTGGCAAGTGGAATTGAGAATGTGAAAATACAAAGCAACACTCACCTTGGACTTCAAGATTGAAGGAAGACATAGTCTAAAGAGCTGCATTGGACCAGAATGCCAACGGTGCTGCTGCTTTTTGTAAGCTTCATATGATTCTGGCAACTCACAAAGCGCCCTTACATCATCAACATAGATAAATTTCCAGCCACACAAGTGTGCTCTGACGGCGATATCCATGTCCTCTACAGTTGTTCGTTCCAACCAACCTCCTGATTCCTCCAAAGCCTTAATTCTCCAAACACCAGCTGTTCCATTGAATCCAAAGAAATTGAGATAGTGACCATTTACTTGCTGTTCCACCTCAAAATGAAAGCACAAGTTGATGTTCTGAAGCCTAGTAAGTAAGTTTTCATCCTTATTAACGAAAGTCCAACGAGCTTGAACTAGTCCAACATCCGGCTTTCCCTGCATAATAATACTTATTATTAGCTCCAACAGTTCTATTGAAACAAGTAACTGATCATTTATAAAATCAGGTTTAAAAAATGATTTTCATCAGTTGCTGCTTATCAGCTACTTTTAACTAGTTAAACCAAACAGACTCAAGAAGCAAAAAAGAACTTTATGATTAGCAATTGGCTATTCAGATTGAGTAATTGAACTAGTTTGTTACCTTAAAATGAGGTACTGTCAATTTAAGGAAATCAGGATTTGGTTGGAAATCCGCGTCAAAAATTGCAACAAATTCATAGTCTTGAACATAGTCACAAGCCATTGCTGATTTAAGATTTCCAGCTTTGTAACCAGTTCGAATGAATCGATGTCTGTAGATGATATTGACCCCTTTCTCTTTCCAGGATAAACATTCATTCCTGATCATTTGCTGCAGCACTTCATCATCTGAATCATCCAATACTTGGACCAAGAATCTTTCTTTTGGCCAATCCAGCTGACAAACAGCTCCTATTGATTGCGCGAAAACCTTTAAGTTCAAGAAAATTAAATAGTCAGATCAAATATACAAATCCACCAAGACCATTATTGGAAGAAAAGAAAAACAACACAAGCTTAAACTCATAGGCGGATGCAGTTAGTTTCAATGAGTTCAACTGAACACAGTATTTTTCACACAGAGTACATGAAAAATTGCTAAAATTTCAACAAACACTAAGTTCAGAACTCATAATGGTAAAAGTGCAATGGATTAAGTGGTGAGAACATATATATTGAACACATCAAATTCAAGTTTTTAAATTAACTCTGATTAAATTCATTTAGCAAGAATGGCCACAATACTAAGATAGGCAATATATCTGTTCTCTTACCTCTTTTTCATTGCACATAGGAATCTGTACAAGAACCATAGGGAAATTGGATCCATCCTCAGGATCACTTGCATCTTCATTAATAATTGGCTTGATTTTCCTTAACTTGATCCAGAAACAACCAAGGCAAAGAAGTAGGCGATCTATGGATTGAATGAGGAAAAGCACAATGCAAAATGTAGTAAGTGAAGCAAGGGTAGGAGCAATATAATCAACTCTAAAAGAAATCCAAGCCATATAAGTCCATTGCCAAAGGCTTTGAACTTCCCAAGGATTCACCAAATTTAACTGCCACTGATTGAAATAAGCAAATATTTCAATAAACAAAGCCACCACTGAAATAGCAAGAAAAGCTCTAATAAATCTGTACAATTTTCCCCTGTATTTAGGGTCTTCATCATTCTTATCTGATAAAGCAATCCTTTTTTTAACAGAAGCAAAAGTTGTGCACAAACTATTAGCTAACCAAGGAATACAACCAAGAGTTCTTTGGGCTTTGAGAAGGAGAACTTTAGTAAATCTTTTGGGATTAGCAGCTTTATTTTTATCCCTAAAAGCTGGTGAATTCAAATCATTGACTTCAACTAAAGAAATGCTCTTTGGATTCTCTATAGTAACAACTACAGAGCTTGGTGCCATTTTTGGATTTACTCTTATTCAGTAATCCAAAAATAGCTGATGAAAAAGGCAACAACCCCAGATGAGGAACTTGAGGAAAAAAGCAATAAATGAATCTTAACAACTCAATTATGACATTGAGACAATGACACCCATTACAAGAATGGTACAATTTGATCTGAAATTCTGGATCTTGAAACAGAAAAGATGGCACAGGAATTTAGAGAGAGAGAGAGTTAATTGTACTTTGAGAGTTTGAAGTCAAAGGTAAGAGAGAGAAGAGAAGAGAATAGGAGATGGAGAAAATGGTAGTTAATTGTGAGAAGAAGCAGAAGGAAATAAAAGGAGGAGAAGAAAAGGGCAAGATCAGGTGTCAGTAGAGACTGGCGTGGCACATGGAAGCTTCGGCTATAATTTAAAAATCTTGGTATACTTTAATGTCTGCTAAATAAGTAATTAATATCTTAATAGTAGTATTAGTGTAATAGTTGTTGTTAAAGCGTAAGAGAAAGAAAAAATCAGACAGAAAAGGGAAAGTCTGGAGAGAGCTTGGTGAGTCTAAGGAAGAAAGACAATTATATTACTATATTATAAATTAATAATTTATAATAATAATAATAAGGTATTGTCAACTAAAAGCGATTAATGTGAGAAAACCAGATTCCTCTTGGCTGTCAATCAACAAAAACAAAACCACTTTGCAAACAAACAAATGACAGCCAATTACAGCCAAAGTGAACAATGCCTAAATATTGAAACCAAATCATCAACCCGCATATGCCGCCCCAGCTAGAAAATGAAGATTTCAAAACTAGTCCTTTAAGTATATATCTCAGCAGATTTAGTCTTTTATTTTAATAAATTGAAACGCATTTGGTCATTATTAGATTTAAAATGTTTTGGTTGTACCTTTTAACACTAAGCTCCCATTATGCGCGGGGTTCGGGAAAATATCGAATCACAAGGATCTATTGTATACAGTCTTACCCTGTATTTTTGCAAAAGATTGTTTTCACAGCTCGAACTCATGACCTCCTCTATACTCAGGTGATATCAATTTTACCATATACGCCAAAGCTTCCCTTCAGCGACTTCGATTGTAACTATCTTTGACGGAATTAGCTCAAGAAAAGTACATAAACAATAAAGAAACGACTAGGACAGACTTCTTTGAATTCATTTTCCTATTTCTAACTTTAAGATTGATAAAATTGTGCTATCTTACATTCGCATAAGATATACACGTTAATTCATTCATTATTTCATATAATAGAGGGTAAAATAAATTATATTCGCAAATTTCATTTACTCGAATACGTTTTTTCATAAGTTGCAAATGGCATAAATAAACGCGAAGAAGTCAGCCCTAATGGTTTCATCAGTTTAAACAGTTCATGCCCTTCTCATAAGTGAGTTCTGTTAAATAACTATCTTCGCGTGCTTTTAAATATAACAGTGATCAATGGAGATTAGCAAATATAAAGGACCAAAACTGCTCAACTATGTATTTGAAAGAAGTTTATTTTAGACCGTATCCTAAACTCAAGGGACTATTTTGTCAATTTGTTTTCCTCCGCTGCCGTTCCGTTTCTTTTTCGTGGAAAACATTAGTAGTACAGTACAACTTGTAGTGAAAGGGAAAGATTTCCGCGTCTGATGATCTGTAAAATACCGCGTCTTTCCGCAGATTAGGATCGTTAAACATGCATTTTTTGTTTTTTTCTTCTTTTTGGTTGTTTGTGATAAGCAGTAACAACAAAGAAACGGCGTCTGCCGGTGTTCCAATTTCCATGTTACTATATGAACTAGTCTTATTTTCCTTCTCAAGTCAAATGGGTTCGGTGTATTTCGCTCTCTATTCAATCTTTACACGACACTTTTTAATTAACATAACACTATCCCATTTATTGTATTAATTTACGAACTTCCATAGATTTTGCTATGATATTTTCAACATCAACGGTTGGTTAGAATTAGCGGCGAATTTATAAATTTTTTTTAAGATGTTCAAACTTGAAAAATGTATAAAAAATCTCCAACAATTAAAGAGTGTCTAATATATGTATATACTATTAAAATCTTATATTTACTTATTTATACCGTATAAATTTTTGATACAGGGTGGTCGACCACCCATGGGGCTACGTAGTTTCGCCCATGGTTATAATGGTTGGGATTCGTAACTCTTAATCAAAGGTTTCAAATTCAAGCTAATAAAAAACCTTTTAATAAGGAATACTTTAAATCAAAACAATTTACTAGTACTGAAATGTTTCTCCTTCCAGTCCATTTAAGTGTCTTTTAGCTTTTCAAATTTAGTACAAAATAAGTACTATCATTCTAGCAAATTAAAATAACTATTATTAGCATAGTTTCTTATTAAGTGTGACTAAACCTCGAAAAACACTTAAAAGGAACTCAAGGAATAAGTAATATTAAAAAAACTAAACCCCACTTAAAATCAAGTGGCCTGTTATAAAAAAATGACGAAGGTTTAGTCATAATCAGCAGGTTGGATTTTGCTAAGAGCCTGGAACACGGTAACACATAAGAAAACGCGGTGGTTGACTTTCTTTTTTTTACTGTAGTACTTTTTCAACTTAGTACTAGGATTAATATATAGTGGAGAATTTATTACTATTACTTCTCCAAATTCAATGAAGCCCTTAAAAATGGCACTTTATTTAATGTAAAATATAAAGTATGTGTCAGTTGGTTTCCCATGTAAAACCATTTCTGACATGCGTGATGAATCCATTTGCTTTTTATCCTCACGTATTTCTAATCCGTACAATTCATAAATGATTGAAGAATAATTTACTGTAAGGTTAACACGGCTCACCATTTACCCGCATTAAGAGATTGAAAGTTAATCCGAGACTCCCAGTAAGTACAAAATCTAACAATTTGCAGTTAAGTTAGTCAACGAAACAATTACCTTGCTCCGGTTCACAATATGTCACAAATTTGTTTTTATCCGATTCATTACGAAAATATTAAATTCTATATAAAAATATCTATTATGTCTAAACTATCCCTAATTAAATATTTAATGTGAGGAGTTAAAAATTTATTTAGGGATATGACATAGAGGTTATTTTGGAAAAATAAATTGAATTCTTTCTTGATTACATAACTGGACATTTATTTTGAAAAAAAAAAAAAATTGGCCACTTATTGTGAACCGGAGGGAGTAAGTAATGATTACCAACCTTTGCACTTTTTTATTGTATGTGTTTAGGAATGTAGTGATATCATTAGTTAGTTGTGTTAATTATACACCATGGTTAGTTAGTTACTAACTATAGTTTAGTTATACATTAATAGTATAAATAGTGGTAGTTAGGTTGTACAGTGAAAAGTTTTCAATGTAACAGTGGAGTTTCCATTTCTGAGCTTCTTCTTCATATTGTCTTCTTCTCTATTCTTAATTCTGACTTTGAAATTGAATTGTATTCATCAATTCAACATGGTATCAGAGCATATAATCGATCAAATCTAGGGTTCTTCACTGAGAATTAGTTGAAGAAAGAGAGAAAATCGATTTTTTTTGTTCAATCTCTGTTTTTTGTTCCAAAATCCTAATTTTCTTCAATGGCGGTTGGTGAAGCTTCTGATCAAAACTCGATTGTGATTGATCACAATCATCCTCTGTATTTGCATCCTTCTGACACGCCTGGAGCACTGTCACTAGGTTTCCAGTTCATTGGAATGGAAAATTATACTATGTGGAGCCAAGCTATGGAGGTTTCATTGTTGACTCGCAACAAGCTGGGATTTATTGACGGAACCATTACTCGCGAATCTTATGGAGAAAAGCATTCTAATCTCTGGGATAGATGTAATGCTATAGTGAAATCATGGATTATGCATAATGTTAGTCGCAATTTGTTGAGTGGTGTTCTGTTTCGTTCAAATGCATGTGCGATTTGGAGTGATCTACATGAACGTTTTGATAAAGTAAATGCTTCACGAATGTATTATCTGCATAGAGAAATTTTTACATTGACTCAAGGAGTAACTAGTATTTCTGTGTATTACTCTAAACTGAAGGATCTCTGGGATGAATATGACTCGATAATGCCACCACATACTTGATGTGATAAGTCTAAGAAATTTGTAGATCACCAACAATATCAACGACTTTGGCAATTTTTGATGGGACTCAATGATAGTTATAGTCAAGCTCGTAGTCAAATTCTTATGAAATCCAAAATTCCCACTGTTAATCAAGCATATGCAATGGTTTTACAAGATGATAGTCAGAAAATGGTAGCTGGTAACAGTTCATATGTTGTTGAATCATCAGATCCCACAGCTCTATATTCATCGAAGTTAGGGCAAAAGATAGTGAAAAAGAATTACAATGTAGAGTGTGACTATTGTAATATGAAAGGACATACTCGAGAAAATTGTTACAAGCTATTGAGGTGTGAATACTGTAACATGAAAGGGCATTTGAAGACAAATTGCTATAAATTGAATGGATATCCTGCAGATTTTAAGTCAAAAAGGAAGGCAAACATGATTAGTTGTGTTCCAGGTCAAAATGTACATGTTTCATATGATGGAATGCAAGCTAAGACACCAAGTTATGGTCAACAAAACCATGGACAAGAACAACAGTTGAGGCAACATCAGTATGCACCAGCACCAGTTTTTACACCTGAGCAATATCAACAAATTCTTACATTGCTGAATAATACACATATTTCAGAGGCTCATGCTTCTGCGCATATGGCAGGTAATGTTTCCTATGTTCAACAACCTGATGAAAAGTGGATTGTGAATGCTGGAGCTGCTAATCACATGGTTGGTAATCAAGATACTTTACATGACAAAGTGATAACAGGAAATATAGAAAGTGTTCATCTTCCTACAGGTGATTCAGCCAAAGTGTCTCATATTGGAAGTTGTCAACTAAATGGAGGGAAAACTATTACAAGTGTCTTATGTGTGCCACCATTTAAATTCAACCTATTGTTTGTGTCTCAATTGACAAAGGCCGTTAAATATTGTGCTGCTTTCTGTCCTGATTTCTGCATTTTACAGGATCTCTTCACTGGGAAGGTGAAAGAGATTGGTAAAAAGGAAGGAGAGCTATATGTAATTCATACACGTAAGAGGTTAAAGAACTCAGCAAAATCATTTGCAGTAGTAAAAATTAATGGTGAATTGTGGCATAAGAGGCTAGGACATGTTCCTTTTTCAGTCATCAAAAGATTATCTAGTTTTACTGGTAATGATAATACTAGAATAATCATTGTGACATTTGTCCTTTGGCAAGACAAGCTAGGATTCCATTTCAACTAAGTACTACTAGAGCATTAAATTGCTTTGATTTGCTGCATATAGATGTATGGGAGCCTTTTAAAGCCTTAACTCATAATGGAAGAAGATTTTTCTCACTGTTGTAGATGATTGTTGCAGATGGACCTGGTTTTTTTTACTACATCTTAAATCTGATATAGTTGGAGTACTCAAACAGTTTTTTACTATGGTCAAGACACAATTTGGGAAGATGATAAAATGCTTCAGATCTGACAATGGGATAGAGTTTTTCAATCAAAGCTGCAATGAATTATTCTCAGCACATGGCATTGTGCATCAAAGTTCTTGTTCTTACACTCCCCAACAAAATGGAGTGGTTGAAAGAAGATATAGACATATATTGGAGACAACAAGGACCATAAGGTTTCAAGGTCACTTACCTATCAGATTTTGGGGAGAATGTATTGAGGCAACAATATATATTATTAACAGAATACCCTCTACTATTTTGTATAACAGATCAGCTTTTGAAGTATTATTTGGGAGATAACCTTATATATCTCACATGAGAGTTCAAGGGTGTCTATGCGTTGCTACTAATTTGATGAAAAAAGACAAATTTGGCCCTCATGCAATAAAGTCTGTGTTCCTGGGATATGCACCTACACAAAAGGGCTATAAGCTATACAACATTGAGCACATGCCAATATTTGTGAGCATGGATGTGGCATTTTATGAAGAATTGTACCCTTTCCAAAATATTGTTGAAGATTTCAGAATATACTCCCCATCAACTGTCATAGTCAATAATGATAGTCTGTTATCACCTGTTGATTGCAGGGGTCTTGAAGAGCTTGAGAATAATCATATTGACACATCAGTTGATGCTCATGCATATGAAATGCAAGCATCTTCACCTTATAACTCCAACAATGCAGAAAGGAATATCAATACAAAAGGGAATATTAGTGCAGAAGAAAGAGCAACTATTATTTCAGAGATTCGGACACAAGATGAATGACATGATGTTTCTATGCCATATGATACTAGACAAGATAGATCATCAATTGTTTGTGATCAAAGAAGGTCTGGTAGAACCACTAAACCTCCTATTTGGCTCAAGGATTTCATTAGACTTCAAGGAAGATCAAGTTCTGCAAGTAATTGTTTATATCCAATTACTGATGTTATACAATATGATGGGCTTTCAGCCAAATATCAAGCATATCTTTCTAAGGTCTCTTCAGACACTGAACCTACATCTTTTCATGAATCTGTCAAAGATAAGAGGTGGATTGAAGCTATGAAAGCAGAGATTCAAGCTTTAGAAGACAATCATACATGGGAGGTAGTGACACTGCCCCATGGAAAGAAGGCAATTTGTTGTAAATGAATCTATAAAATCAAATATACTTCTTCTGGAGATATAGAGAGGTTCATGGGTCGTTTGGTGGCAAAAAGATACAGTTAGAAGGAAGGCTTGGATTATCAAGAGACATTTTCACCTGTAATAAAAATGGTCACAGTCAGGTCTGTAATTGCTATTGCTGCTACAAAAGGTTAGGTTTTATATCAAATGGATGTATATAATGCATTTTTGCAAGGAGATTTGGAAGAGGAGGTCTATATGGAATTACCTCACGGTTTTTCACATTCAGCAGGAAATACACAAGTTTGCCAATTTCATAAGTCTCTTTATGGGCTTAAACAAGCCTTTCGTCAATGGAATATTAAACTAACTACTGCACTTCTTCAGTCTGGCTTCAAACAGAGCCATATTGATTATTCTTTGTTTACTAAACACATTAATGAGAAGATGGTTATCATCCTAGTGTATATGAATGACTTGCTCATCACTGGAGATGATATAGCTCTTATATCTGAAACTTAAGCTACACTTCATCAGCATTTCAAAATCAAAGATTTGGGAGAACTTAAGTATTTTTTGGGCATTGAATTTGCGAGAAGCAAGGAAGAGATCTTATTGCATCAGAGGAAGTATTCTCTAGAACTTATTTCAGATATTGGGTTAGTAGGAGCAAAACCAATGGGATCACCCGTTGAGGTGAATAAGAAGTTAACCACAACTGAGTTTGATCACCAGTTTGGTCTTACAAATGATACGTTACTTACAGATCCTGCATCTTATCAGAGATTGATTGGGAGATTACTTTATCTCACCATTACTAGGCCTGATATTTCATTTGTTGTGCAATGTTTGAACCAATTCATGCATGCTCCCAAGACCTCATCTTGAGGCTGCCTTAAGAGTAATCAGATACTTGAAAAGGAATCCTGATCTAGGAATCCTCATGTCATCTACAGACTCTACCAAATTGCAGGCTTATTGCGATGCTGATTGGGTCTCGTGCCCAAACACAAGGAAATTAGTGACTCGGTATGTGGTAACACTTGGTGATTCTCTAATATCCTGGAAATGTAAGAAGCAGAACACTATATCTCGTAGTTCAGTTGAAACAGAATATAGAAGCTTAGCAGTGGCAGAAATCGTATGGTTGGTTGGTCTGTTCAAAGAATTGGGAATATCAGTCACACTGCCTATTCCAATATAGTGTGATAGCAAATCTGCAATACAAATTGCTGCAAACCCAATTTTCTATGAACGCACCAAACATATTGACATTAGTTGTCATTTTACTCGTGAAAAAATACAACAGGGCTTGGTTGACACTGTGTACCTACCTTCTGTTGAGCAACTAGTTGATCTATTGACGAAGGGATTAAGTGGCAATCAACATGATTATCTTATATCCAAGCTAGGCCTAAAGAACATTTTCATTGGACCTAGTTGAAGGGGGGAGTATTGAGGAATGTAGTGATATCATTAGTTAGTTGTGTTAATTATAAACCATGGTTAGTTAGTTACTAACTATAGTTGAGTTAGACATTAATAGTGGAGTTTCCATTTCTGTTCTTCCTCATATTATCTTCTTCTCTATCCTTAATTCTGACTTTGAAATTGAATTGAATTCATCAATTCAACAGTATACACTAGCGGGATAAAAACAAACTTACATAATAAGATCACTTAAAATAGAATTGGCAATAACTATATTTAATAGACGTTCGTTAGTAACCTATAATAAATTGTTAGTTGTAATATATTACTATACAATATGTTAAATTACACTAATCGTGTATATACTTTTAAATCATTTATACAAAACAAAAAGAGCTCATCTCTCATGCGCCCTCCAAAAGCCCCACTGCCCACCACAAAAAAGAATCAATATATAGAAGATTAAACTAGTTAAACAATATCAGAATGGGATTCTACTGTTTTGTGCCTTAGTTTTTGTCATTAGACTGTCCTAAAAAGGACATGATACTTCCTAGAAAATGTCCCTAAACTGAAAAAGTATGCCAACCAAATTAAATATAACTCTGTCCACGTAACTTTCCTCTTAATTTTGAAAATTATGAATTAGCATAAACTTTCATCCACCGTTCAAGGGAAAAATATTAAGGCGTATTATCCCTTTTAGTCCGCACAAAAAGTTATGTATATTCGGCAGTCAAAAAAATGTATAAAATTTTGTATATAAGATACAGAATGCATACATAATGTTGTTGTTGTTGTTTGCATACAGAATATATCTGTATACAAAATATATATATATATATATATATATATATATATATATATATATATATATATATATATATATATATATATATATACTAACTAATTGTCTCACAAATTTTTACCTAGGTATATATATCCTTATTAATTACTTTGTATATCTAAAGAAAAAATTCAAGATACCTTAATTTTAGCTTGTCAGTTACAACTCATTTTCAATAACCCCCCTACATTCAAGATTATGTTCCGTTTTTCTCTCTTTCTTAATAATAACCAAAAAATTTTCTTTTAATTTCATTCCCCCCCCCCCCAATTTCTAATTTCTTTTTCTTTTCCAAAAATTTTCAAACTTAATTTCTCTCTTTCTTCCTAATCACCCAAAATCTCTATTATACAATGTAGGCGAAATTTGAATATTGCTATGGAGTCAAGTTCTGGGTAAGTATTGAATCTTATTTTCTTTTTTCCTATAATTTTTATTGCAGACTTGTATATGATACATCAATACCTAAAACAATACTCGATAAAATACTAATACAATTTTAATACGACTATATTAAACTTTTAGTGTAGAGTTGTGATTGAAACTTGAATAAGATGATCCTAATTGTCTCACAAATTTTAAAAATTAGTGTATCGCGATGTATTATAATTGTATATGTATCATAATTGTTGCAGGAATTGGATTACAAATGTATGCTAATTGTATATCCGTTGTATATTGTTACGAGCAGTTGTGAGTTCATTTCAAATTTCAGTTTGTATCACAAGTATGATAATTGTATATTAATTTATTAGTATTGTATCAGATATTATTTTAGGTATTAATGCACCATATACAAGTTAGATACAATTATAATACAAGTATGATACAATTATGTATTGGCAATTGATGTATCTAATACAATTCAAATACAGTTATGGTATATTTATCATACAATTTCTGAATATTTTTTAATAATATAAATCTATCGGCAATGGTGGAAAGAGAGAAAATGGAGATTCTTGGTGCAAATTAAGAGATTTTGATGTAAGAAAAAGGAGAGAGAAGAGAGAGAGGAAAAAAGGAAATGATGTAATTGAATTCCTTAATTGAAGACACTAATAATGGGGTGAGCTCCTTTTAAGGAGTAATATATACAATTTGTAAGAAAAACCTAGATATTTATTAAAAACTACAAAATATAGAGAACATAAGTATATAAGTTTTAAATATAGTATAACTAGGTAAAAATCCCATATATATTTTACTATTATTTTGAGGGCGGCTATACAATGTCATTTTTTATAAAGGTGGGAAACTTTTCACCAACTCACCAAATGGTGCAACTTGCTAGGAAAGACGAGCTAAGGAGCATTCCTGATGAGGGTATTCTGGATTTTCACATGAAAGAGTGTAGATGTTGTTCATATCTGTCGATTGCTTACGTAGAGAAGACAATCTTGAATAACAAGTTTTTTGTAAGATTTCTTCAATTTAGATTCAATTATACGATTTTTGTCTACCATATGATTTTTTTTTTGGGTAGGTCCATAGTCCATACAACCCACGTTAACCCGTTTTCCTTTCACTTGTACCTTCCATTATTAGATGTGGTGACCATGTATCCAATATTTGATCCACCTGTCTAATAAATAATCATATTAAAACCCTAGCAAGTTTAGCATATTCTACATAAAATACTTCATGCATCTTAAAAACAAAGTTGACTGTTAGACCTTAAATCACACTCAAATTAATTTCAAGACACCGAGTCTAATTATTTTTCATAGATCTATTGTGTGGATACCTTGATTTCTTAAACACTCCATTATGTAATTGCATCAGATCCTAGATTTAGTCCATGTTTGACTTCTACACTAATTTCACTGTGTTAGTGATCTAAGCATTAAGGTTAATAATACCCAACGAAGTGCCTGAATAAATTAAAGTATTAAAAGCCACATTGTCACATTTTGCACTCGGAAATTGGCTCAGATACAGTAACCCAAAAGCTTGATGGTGACACCCATCACAGAAATCCTGGATATCAAGCCATTGAATTGGCACAGCTTGATGTGAGCACATTGAGAAAATTAAATGAGGGGCAATTTTTATCCTATTAACTGAATATCACAGACTGACCAGTTCATATTCTTGGTTTGTATGGTGTTGCTCACTCATGTTATATTATTCATACTTCTAATATTGAACCTTCATGTTATGTATTTCACGCTCCACATGTTCAACTTTTGACATAAGGTGTGTGTTTGACTCAAAAGTGGTTGAACACTTTTTAAGCAAATTAATCAATATAAATGATGGGTCAATCGGAATCAATGGTAATATATATTGATGATCGATCATTGGATTCGTGTATATGTTATCCTTATGAAAAGATGATAAAGTTTAATCAAGTATAAGAACAAGTGAGCAGTAAAGTGATAACAGTAGAGAGAGAGAGTTGTATTATTAATGATCAATAATACTTGTGTTACAAATGAGGGGACCCTCTTTTATATAGAGGAGCGATCCCCTCGCCAACCTATTACATCACCCTAATGCTATTACTATTACAGCGGAAATATAAGGAAAAGGGGTTCGGGGACGTCCACCTGGACTGGCTCGTCGACGCGCCGTTATGGACGGGGACATATCCTTTTTGCCATGCGACCATGAGGGAGGACGTCTCCAAATGTCGTCGGCCTCGTAAGGAGGCGGGCCCGACATGTACTGCGTCCGAGTCGGCCATGCGTATATACATACTCGCCTCATTCTACATCCGATTTGCCCCCATACAGGGTGTTAATTGAGAAAATATGTCCTATATGATCTTAGCCGTCTTCACCTCATGAACTAGCTTTTGCAATTAAATTCGACCAAACTTTATTTTTAACATTCTAGACCCAAAGGACAACTTAGCTAATAAATCATCAGTTCACGTGAATCCAATAGCTTTTACCCAACTATCATTATTATATATTTAACTTGAGATTTTTGCAGGACAGAAACTTCAAATAATCTTGAATCCACATTATCGGGGCCTATGATTCTAAATGCTAAATTTATCTCTAAGTGAAGGACGAAATAGGGGTGGAAGGTGTTATGGGGATGCACCCTAGCAACCAAACAATGGATCACAAACCTCATCCAGCAGCAGAACCCACTCCCATAAGTACAAGTCATAACCGAAGGATACGGCGCATATGCGTAAATAACCCAAGTTTTAATATCTTGGCGTTAAGACAGGGTCACATGTGGCCTTTTGTGTCCCTATCTGAACCCACCATGTGCCGAGCCACCCTGTTCTTCGCTGTACCATAAGTCATATTTTTACTTTGGGAGCCTTTATTGTAGACAATGATATTTAAAATGAATAAATATTACATTTACAATCTATAGGGAAAAAAAAGAGAGAAGGGGAGGGTATTAATGATGCATCAGACTGCATTTAAGCAGCTAATAAAACATTATCATTAATAACCCATGTTCACACACTTGTATTCCAGATCCGCTAATGCTAAAGTATATAACTTAACTAACCTGTCTCACTGATTGAGTAATCTCAAATGAATTTATTAAATCATGTGCTACACTACAAAAACTGACAGTTACTTCTAACCTAACATCCGGAATACAGTATCCAGATTCTCTCAATCAACCATATCAACTGAACATGACTCCAAATTTAGATGTTTTTGGGCATAAAACTTGAATATAAAATTACATGAAAATAAAAAACATGGGAACTAAAATCTCTAATATTTTTTTAATTTCCAGATGGAAGGAACTGTCAATCAATCAATGGAGTAAGTACAAAATGCTAAAGTTAGTTATTGTTGGGTGGGAAAATAAAGGCATACATTGGTAGATGGAAAGATTGGAAGTCTAAGGTTTATATATGAGTCCTTTTGAGAAAAATCGTGCGGGATTGATCCAAAACGGACAATATCACACCATGTTAAGAGTATCTTTGGACCGGTTTAACCCAACAACTCTGCCTTCTCGGTCTCTTTCATGCCGTTGCATTTGAGACAACAATTTGTTATTTATGACTTGAATTATTTTCTTATATTTTTAGGAGCCCATAATCCCTGTAGGTTTAGAAAAACCCTAATAGTTTTGGAAAATGAAAACCTATAGTCCTTGTCAGATTAGGAAACGTATTTCGGATCTTTTGGAATCTATTTAGGGGTTATAGTTGGGGATCCTTGAGATTGTACTGTGCTTTCTTCTCATTCATAGTGGAAAACTCTCTCTGCTTTTACCCCGAGAATTAGACTTAGCCGAACCTCATTAAATTTCTGTGTTGATTTTTCTTCTCTATTTTCTTCATCTTCATCTTCAACAAAGTACAAAGTAGAGAAATTTGACAGGGGTTCTAGTTTAGTCAATGAAAGATTAGGATGAAACTGTCCTTGGTGTCACAAGGGTTATGGAAGGCAATTGATGAGGAATTTCTTGAAGAGATGAAAGAGACAAAGAAGTAGACCCGAAGGAGAGGGCTTTGAGTGCGATCTTCATGAGCGTTACAGATAACGTTATTCGGGAAATTATTGAAGAAACTTGTATAGCAACGACATGGAAGAAACTAGAAAATCTGTATTCTAAGAAATCGCTAACAAATCGCTAACAAATTGCCTCTACCTAAAAAAAAAGTTATACAATCTCTGTATGAATGAAGGTACACTTGTTAAAACTCACATTGATGAGTTTAATTCAATTATAATGGACCTGAAGAATGTGGATATCAAAATTGAGAGTGAGGTTCAGACCTTGATTGTGTTATGTTCTTTACCACCATCTTATGATACTTTTGCCGAAATGCTGCTATATGGGAAAGAAAGTATTTCATTGGAAGATGTTAGTAATGCACTAAAATCTAAAGAGTTTAAGAAGAGATTTCTAGACAACGGAATTAAAAGCAATGGTCTTGTGATTAGAGGAAGAACAGAACAAAAGGACTTTAACAGGAAAATGTCAATCACTAAATCAAAGTCTATAGCAAGAAAACAACACTGTTATGAGTGCGAGGAGCAAGGTCACTACAAGAGAGATTGCCCTAAGTTGAAGGAGAAAATAGGGAAGCAAAAAATAGAAAATTCGGCAAATACTGTTGATAGTGACAATAATTTTGATGATAATGACTATGTAGAGTAAGTTTGTGCTGTGAATTTTAGTCATGGAAGAATTCTTGGATTCTTGATTCTGGTGAAACTTTTCACATATGTCCACCCAAGAATTGATTTTCAACTTCGAAGTAAATGAGTGGAACTGTCTATATGGGAGATAATGATCCAATACCAGTAATGGGGGTTGGTAACATCAAATTGAGAATGATCGACAGAATTATCAGAAACGTTGAGTGTTGGCATATTTCTTGGATAAAGGGAAATTTAATTTCTCTTTAGACTTTGGATGATCAAGGGTGTAAATTTCACTATGAGAATGGAATACTTAAAGTGTGTAAAGGCTGATTCATGGTACTCATAAAAGGTAAACTGCATTCTAAATTGTATCATCTTCATGCTAGTGTAGTTGAAGGGGAAGCTGTTATAGCTTGTGAGAAAAGTGATCTGAATCAGTCTCAGTGTTGGCAGTTGCGGCTTGGCCATATGAGTGATAATGAATTGTCTTTGTTGAATAAGCAAAATTTCCTGAATGGATAAAAAATCAAGTTTGAATTTTTTTGAGCATTGTGTTTGGTAAACAGACAAGGATAATGTTTAGCAAGAAGGCCAAGCACATGACCATAGACAAGTTAAATTATATACACTCTGACTTTTGGGGTCCAAACAGAGTTCCCTCCAAGAGAGGTGCCTAATTTATAACTTTGATTGATGATTACTCAAGGATGGTGTGGGTGTATTTTCTGAAAAATAAAATATAAGGCATTTTCGACATTTGTTAAATGGAAGATGATGGTTGAGAGGCAGACGGAAAAAACCTTAAGCGTCTTCGAACTGACAACGGGTTGAAATGTTGCAATTCTGAGTTTGATACTTTCTACAGCAAATAGGGCATAGTAAGATACTGCACTTGTGTAGAAGACCATAATAAAATGGTATTGCAGAACGTATGAATATAACGCTTTGGGATAGGGTACGAAGCATGCTTCACGCTCATGTGTTAGCAAAGTTTTTTAGGCTGAAACAATCAATACAACTTGTTATCTGGTCAATAGGTCTCTATCCACATCTATTGAGTTCAAAACTCATTTTGAGGTATGGTTCGGTTCGCCTACTGATTATTCAAATTTAAAGATATTTGGCTGTCCTCCTTATGCTCATATAAGAGATGGAAAACTTGAGCCGTGGGCAAAGAAGTGTATATTTCTAGGGTATGTAACTGGAGTGAATTGTTATAGGTTGTGGTGCACGGATCAAACGACTCTAGGGCTAATTATTAGTAGGGATGTAACATTCAATGAATCTGCCTCACTAGACAGTCAGAAGAAGAAGGCAATAGTAGAAACAGATCGTGGTGTCAGTGACCTCATAGAGCTAGAAATTGAATCTCCACTATGTCAGCCCAGAAGTCCTAAAGTAGAGGAACTGGAGAATGTGCAAAATATTGATCAAAATGACAATGTTGATGCATCTACGCAACAACAACCATATAACATTTCAACCTGTAGAGAGAAGAGAGTGATCAACCGACCACAAAGGTTTGCAAACACAGTTGATGTGAATCTTCTTGGATATACGAATCTGATGGGATTTGCTTTGGCAGTTGCAAAGACCTTTGATGCATTTTAGTGTTATAGCTACTCAGAAGCTATTCAGAGTACAGAACCAAATCGACGGATTAGTGCTATGGATAAAGAGATTGAGTCTCTTAAAAAGTTTAGGCATTTCCTAGACTTGGTTGATGTGTGCAGCAAAGGATAGAGCCCTTGCGAGGGCTGAGGGCAAGGTAGAGAGACGTTGTTCCCGTTGGTGAAGAAAATTCAAGCCAATGGGAAGATTTATTTTTTGTTTTTCTTGAATTATTTTCTTGTATTTTTAGGAAACCCATAATCCCTATAGGTTTTGAAAAACCCTAATAGATATGGGAAAGGAAAACCTATAGTCCTTGTCAAATTGGAAACCTTTCTCTTATATGTTTGAGATATTTTGGGATTTATATATAGGGGTTGTAGTTGGGGATCCTTGATATTGTATTGTCTTTTCTTCTCATTCATAGTGGAAAACTCTATCTGCTTTTGTCCTGAGGATTAGGCTTAGCTGAACCTCGTTAAATTCTTGTGTTGATTTTTCTTTTTTATTTGCTTTGTGTGTGAGTGTGTGCTAGTTAACACGCAATATTCCGCAACAGTTATTCTAGCGGAGGAAAAATTAGGTGATTTCTTATGTCCAAACGTTGTTAGAAAGAGTTACCTAGTATATATACTGGTGGGAGGTAGCAGACGTACCATGAAATAGGCGATGTGCACGCAAGCTAGCCTTGACACCGTTGTTATTAAAAATAATGCTGAAGTTACTTATGATAACAGAATTAGTGAGTCTAGTTGGAGGACAAAATCAAAGAGTATTATGGAAAATAACAAAAGAGCAATTCACCTCATCTGTTAATTAAAGTTAGGTAGAAATACCAAAAGAGCAATTCACCCTGTCTGTTTATTAACTTTACAATACTACTACACGCTAAAAGGCAAAGAAGCTTCTATGGATGTACAATAAACAGAACATGGTTCTAATCATGTGACACAAAACCCAAATCAGAAAGTTGAAGAATGTAACTACTCAAGGGTAGACAGCAGAAGAAGGCAAATTGTTCCTTAACATAAATGATGTATAGTAGAACTTACAATTGTAAGGAAGCACATGAACAAAAATGTGAGTATGTTGGGATAGTCGAACAAAATTTCAATTCAATGCCTAGTAGGTGACATGTCCTACTCTGCTTTAGGGACACTGACTTCACATTGTGGCACCCAAATTGATGGCCAACGTACCTGCAAAATTACCTCAAATATCAAGATGAAAAAATTGGACCACCAATATTTGGATGATAGTTTAGATAGTTGTCAAGTCCTAATGTGTCCCATGCCTATGTTACTAAATTTGTTTAATTTGTCATTTCTCTTATTTATCCTTCCTGTGACGAGAGTTGTCAAGTCTTATTTATGCCTATGCTATAATATACAACTACTTGACAAACACAACACAAAGTGTTCTATAGAGTGTTATGGGGACTTTGAGAAAGGACAAGAATGTATTTTAAAAGCACCATATTCCCAGAAAGAGCAAAATATGCTGCCTTGTTTATGGGCTTTTGTTTATGATGAAGAAATAAGGCCCAGTTAGACCATTACCATGTAATTTTTCACCAGAAAGTGAGGAAAAAATTGGCTCATCACAAATACTATATGGGAGACAAAGCAAAAATAGTACTGCTGAACTATGTTATCAATTTTTTTTTCCTTGTTCAGCATTCATAATACCCTGGAAATCCCTCATAAATCAATTTAGAACCTAAAGACGGTTTGGATTGAAAACAAAAAGTTAAGTATGTCAGATGATTATGATAATTAACATCATTATAGCAGCAAAACATTTATGATTATCACAACCAAAAAGTAAACAGGAACTCGGCATCCTTTTGATCAATGCAGACGACTAATGACAATAAATAGAAAGCAATTGTATTTCCTTTATTTCAACAGAAGCTATCAGTATTGAAAGGGCGCCACAACAAACAGCTATACGGCTCAATAACATCTATGTATACAAGATGCATGTCCATAGTATCGACAGTGTACCAATTTCACAGCCTCAACAAAGTTTGCCCTGATAAAATAGAACTAGTTCAGAAACTTGAGAATTCTTAATCAAATACCAAAAACTAGTTTCTTACTTCTTCTTTCAAGTTTGGGAAGTTTATTCTCGAACCAGGTCGAGGTTTCATTTTCTTTCAAAACCAATTCAGCAGACACAAAAGAATCAAATAAGTACCAATTCGTAAGGATTATTCTAATTCAACATTCGGCATCACACAGAATTTTCGCCGTTCCAACTCCAAACTCTATTTCTGTAGTAATTGAGAGCAAGAATTTCAATAATAATATTGCTTCAATATTATTTGTAAACGGATAAACGGATTTACTTGAGTCGTGCTGGGCACCAACTATTTCAGCAATGTGAAATATTTTTCATGATTAAACAAGCCCGTCTCTATTTGATTTGCAGGATACAAGAATCAGCACAATATTTATATTATAATAATCCAACAAGATTGAAAAGAGTATATGACAAAGTAAATTTAAAAGAAAAATTGAAAATAAGAGAAGCTAAGAGAGAAAGAGAAAAAGACTAAGTAGAAAATACTTATGATGGTTGATAAATTATGCAGCTAAATGATGGCAATTTATAATTGTAATTGCATGTAACTTTGTCGTGCATGGCAAGAAAGTGGCCGATCAAGTTTGCCACTTGTTACACTTCTTTTGCCATTTAATATACCCTTCTAAAATGGCTAAGACACTAATCTAAAACCTTTAAAATATTGCCATAATTTCAACTTCAACGCGAGTAAGATTGACTCCCGAAATGAATTCGGGTGAGTCCACCAGAAATCTAATCTCCTGTAGCACCATTATGGGAAGTGCACAAATTGCCGCTTTTAGGACCCCTATTTAAATATATACAAAATTTTACATGAATTTTTCTATCTCATATATATAGATTATACACATATTATACATTAATTTTACATTTACTATACATCGGTCAGGCATTAGCTATTTTTAGTTCATGAAATTAGGTGGGCAGTTATTTGGGTCAATTTTTCTGTTGAGGACAATTTGGAAATTAATCCTGACATTATCAATTTTACTATTTTATCCTAGAATAATTTATAATGGGATTACCATTCAACCCCGTGATAGGTGTAAGTTATCCAGTATAATTTTTAATCCTAGAATAACTTAAACAGTAACCTAACAAAGGATAAGACTTTTATCCCGAAATTATTTTTACTACAAACGACCCCTTAACCCCTTAATGTTAAGCCACTTCAGAATCAAAGTTTAGACTTCAGGTATAAGGTTTTAAAATTTAGACCTTCAGATTTGAAGTTTGAACTATGAGATCTTAAAGTTTGAATGTTGATTTAGAACTTAGGGTATAAGTTAGGCTCTAGCTTCAAACCCGAAATTTGGTTTTGACTATTCGAATTTTACATAACAAGGATGAGTAAGATTCTGACAATTCGAAATTTCAGATGTATGGTCTGAAGTTTGAATATAAACTATTTTAAATGGTAGTATGTTTGTATCATCATTGTTTATTCTTTATTGTGCTTCTTTTTCCTCTTTTTTCTTGATAAAATATAATATAGGAGTATTTTGCATACAGTCCTCGGACTTTCTTATAATTTTTCTTCTTAGTTTGCTCATCCGAGAGAACAGGAAATAACATCTCTGTATGATAAGTTTGAAGGAGCGTACCGGCGTAGCGGCTATTGCTATTTCATTCCCTCCCACTCTTTTAGCTCTGATCGTGGAAAATCGTTAGGTATAAATATGTTAGATACCTGTGACTCGATTGGTGAAATAGTATCTCTCCCCCAAAAAGCATGTTTTTTTTTACCGAACACAAAGAGGTGCATAGGGTCCCAATAGAGATATGTCAATAGGCTACTCGTGCTTATTATGTTCCCAATCTATGAAAGAAGAGTTGAATTCCCCGGAAGAAGATTCGCCGAACGGAGAATAAGCTGTAAATCTTAGTTCTCGAAAGCGAGTGAATCAGTCTTCCTTATAGCTCTTTCCTCCCTGCATAACTATTCTCTACAATGCATTTTTGAAATAAATCTATCGTCGTACTTAGTTTTCAAATCAAAGGTTTAATTTGGTAGGCTTTTGAAATTGAAAAGAAAGTTACAAGCGAGGAACATTTGTGAGATTAACTAACCCACAATTTAGAGTTAGCCGCGGTGATTCATGCACTTAAAGACGTGGAGGCGCTACTTGTATGTTATTCATATTGATATCCATACGGATCATAAGAGCCTTTGGTATATCTTCAAGCAAAAGTAATTGAATTTACGCCAAAGGAGATGGTTGGAGCTACTTAAAGACTATGAAGTTGATATTTTATACCTTCCGGGGAAGACGAATATAGTAGTTGATGCCCTCAGCCGTAGGTCTATGGGTAGCATGTCATATTTACAGCTAGAGAAGAGGAGAATAGCCCATGAGATTCATCAAATAACTAGTCTTAGAGTTCAATTATTGGATTCAGGTGATACCAGAATTACTATTCAGGACACGATAATATCCTCTTTAGTAACTGAGGTGAAGGAGCGCCAGTATGAGGATCATGTGTTAGCTTATTATAGAGATACATCCCCTCAGAAAGAGAAGACACCATTCGAGATTACAGAAGATGGGCTCCTTAGATATCGAGGACGATTATATGTCCCTAATGTTGCAGGGCTGCGTCGACAGGTTATGGCAGAAACTCACTATTCTCGTTATTCTATCCATCCAGGAGCAACAAAGATGTATCATGATATTAAAAAAATATATTGGTGTGACAGAATGAAAAACGATATAGCAGAGATTGTTGCTTAGTGCCCTAACTGTCAGTAGGTTAAGATTGAACATTAAAACCCCAGTAGGTTGTAGGCTATAGAGATTCTCACTTGGAAATGGGAAGTACTCAATATGGATTTCATCGAGGCTTACCTCGTACCCATCGTTTAGTTCGATTCTATATGGGTGAATGTTGATAGAATTACAAAATCAGCCTATTTTCCGCCCGTTAGGACAACATATTCCGCAGAGGATTATGCAAGGTTTTACATTAAGGAGATACTACGACTGCATGGTGTCCCTATATATATTATCTTGGATAGAGGAGCTCAATTTATAGCTAATTTCTAGAGCTTCTTCCAAAAAGGACTGGGGACTCAGGTAAGTATTAGTATAAAATTCATCACCAGACACACGGACAATCTGAGCATACAATTCAGACACTTGAGGATATGTTACGAGCTTGTATGATAGACTTTAAGGGTAGCTGGGATGATCATCTGTCGCTTATTGAGTTTGTATAAAATAATAGCTATCAGTATTCAGATGGCTCCATACGAATCTCGGTGACAGAAATCTAGGTCGCTTATATGATGGTTCGATGTTGGGGAAACTAAGTTAGTAGGACTAGAGTTGTTAGAACATGCAAATGAGAAGATTAAGCTTATACAAGAAAGATTATTAGCTGCTTCAAGCCGTTAGAAGTTGTATGCGGATAATTGACGATGTGACTTGGAGTTTCAGGTTAACAATTGGGTATTCCTAATAGTATCACCGATGAAAGGTATTATAAGGTTTGGAGAGAAAGGAAAACTTAGCCCTCGGTACATTGGAACATATAAGATCATATGCAATGTAGACCAGGTAGCATATGAGTTAGACTTGCCTTCAGACTTAGAGTCTATATATCCAGTCTTTCATGTGTTGATTCTTTGTAAATGTATCAGAGATCCTTCTGGGGTCGTATTAGTTGACGAAGTTGAGGTCATAGAATAGCTATAATATAAGGAAACTCCCGTTGCTATACTAGACAGACAGATTCTGAGATTGAGGACTAAAGACATAACTTAAGTGAAAGTACTTTGGAGAAACAATAATGTGGAAGAATGACTTGGGAAGCTGAAGAAGACCTGAAGTCTAGGTATCCTCACTTATTTCCTCTTGCAGAGAAGGATCCAACTGAGACATCACATCCTTGTGATAATTATTTTCACTGTCGTGTGAAGACATTGTAGTGGTTGATGATTGTGGCAATAATGTGGTCTTGAATTATTGAGTTTTCTACATGAAGAATTGATAGTAGTACCGTTACAAAAGCGAATCTACCAAAATTTATATAGATCCCCGGGAGTTAATATTCAAGGACGAATGTTTTTAAGGGGGGAGGATGTTACATATCACATTTTCGTACGTTATGTTTCATCGTAAGTTAATTGACATAGACTCGGGGATGAAATTATTTTTGAGGTTATAAGCATTTATGTTATTTATAACATGGTATAAGTAAGTGGTTCGAAGGTTAAAGGTAAACGAATCAAAGAAAATTAGTTTCGTTGAAGGTTGTCAATTTGTGATAAAATACCGTTCGAGGTATAATATCTGATATTTATGGACTAGTGCCATACAAGCTATCATATGACCCTGATAATAAGATACATAAAGTATATTAAAAATGAGTAGTATTTTAAGTGAGATAATTCTTAATTATATGAATAATAGGTTAATTATTAGTTAATGAGAGATTAACAATTTAATTAAGTATTAGTGGATGATTATTTAAAAACCTTGGATAAGACCAAGGAACCTCTCAACGTGGCCGCCAACAAAGCCAAAAAAATCTTAAGTACTCATATAGGTGGCCAAATTAGAGGCCTTTAGGAAAGGATTAGTCATCCTAGTGGGGCCCACACCTAAAGGTTAAAGGTAACCTTTCTAATTCACCAAATCAATTGCTCTCATCTATTGAATTAAGAAGGAAAGCTTCAGCAAAGATAATGGTTTGCAATAGCAATGTAGGTTCTTCAATCATTTCATAGAAAGACCATTTATTACTATAGCAACGTGGGATTTGTGATTCTAAGGGAGTACATCGCAATCTTTCTCAAGAATATCATACGGATTATTTTTTATTTCGATTTTGCTATTATGTGTTTCGTCGTAATTGACGTGTTTTAGAAAATTGTCAAGAGAATTGGTTAAGATATGTTAAGCGTATCCCTTTTTTTTTTTTGGTATGATCCAAATGATACAAATGAAACAAGCAAATGCACAGCTTTCACAAATAACTTTATTCGTAGAAGTACGAGGGGTGTCTATGTTCTTGATTCCCCTTGCGACACATTATTATATCTTCTGTTCATGGGTCTTAAAATAATACGCAGTTGATAAAGATTATCCGAAAGGTATATTGATCTTATTAATATATCTTTTATGCATTTCATTCATTTATATATGTACATTGATCCATAACCAGATGACGTTATATACACGTATATTATATGTATATGAGATATGGAAAAACGTTATCGCGTTATATACGAACCACCTTCTAAACAACTGGTATATCTTGATGATTTTGCCTACAGTGGCCAAGATGATATGATGGGATTCCCTTAGAGGCTTGATGATGTTACGTATATCTATACCTATGCTTGACATTATAAATGTTTGAGGATTTATAAAGTTATTTGGACTTACAGGTGGAATTTCTTATTCCATGCTTTATCTTTGACTTTTATGTACCGATTTTCATTCCTTACATACTCAGTACATTATTTATACTAATGCCTTATTTCCCTAGCCTACATTTCATGCCCGTAGGTGTAGGTGGGCAAGCTGACGGTTCCCTTTCTTATTGAGTTTGTATAAAATAATAGCTATCATTCAAGTATTCAGATAGATCCATACGAATCTCGAGGACGTAAGTGTAGGTCGCCTATAAGATGGTTCGATGTTGGAGAAACTAAGTTAGTAGACTAGAGTTAGTACAACAGGCAATCGAGAAGATTAAACATATAGAGGAGATACTATTAGCTGCTCAAAGCCGTTAGAAGTTGTATGCGGATAATCGACAATGAGACTTGGATTTTCAGGTTGACAATTGGGTATTCCTAAAGGTATCACCAATGAAAGGCATTATAAGGTTTGGAAAGAAAGGAAAACTTAGCCCTCGGTACATGGGAACATATAAGATCCTATGCAAGGTAGTTCAGGTAGAATATGAGTTAGACATGCCTTCGGACTTGTAGTCTGTATATCCAGTCTTTCATGTATTGATGTTTCGTATATATATCAGAGATCCATCCGGGGTCGTATTAGTTGACGATGTTGAGGTCATAGCATAGCGATCATATGAGGAAACTCCCATTGCTATACTAGACACACAGATTTGGAGATTGAGGACTAAAGATGTAGCTTCAGTGAAAGTACTTTAAAGAAACAATAATTTGGAAGAAATGACTTGGGAATCTGAAGAAGATATGAAGTCTAGGTATCCTCACTTATTTCCTATTCCAGAGAAGGATCCGACTGAGACATCAGATCCTTGTGATAATTATTTTCACTGTCGTGTGAAGACATTGTAGTGATTGATGATTGTGGCAATATGTAGTATTGAATTATTGAGTTTTCTACATGAAGGATTGATAATAGTACAATTACAAAGGTGATTCCATCAAAATTTATATAGATTCTGGGAAGTTAATATTCAAGGACGAATGTTTTTAAAGGGTGGGGGATGTTACATATCGCGTTTTCGTACGTTAAATCTTTGTTGTAAGTTAATTGATGTAGACTCGGGGATGAAATTATTTTTGAGGTTATAAGCATTTATGTTATTTATAACAGGGGATAAGTAAGTGGTGTGAAGGTTAAAGGTAAACGAATCAAAGAAAGTGAATTTCATTGAAGGTTATCGATTTGGGATAATACTGTCCGAGCTATAATATTCAGTATTTATGGACTAGTGCCATACAAGCTACCACATGGGCATGATAATAAGATACATAAAGTGTGTTAAATATGAGTAGTATTTTAAGTAAATTTAATATAATTCTTAATTATGTGAATAATAGGTTAATTATTGGTAAATGGGATATTAAAATTTAATTAAGAATTAGTGGATAATTATTTTAAAACCTTGGATAAGACCAAGGAACCTCTTAACGTGGCCGACAACAAAGCCAAAAAATTTGACTCTTAAGTACACATATAGGCGGCCTAATTAAGCCATCTCCAACTTTGCCCCCATTTTTTGTCTCCAAAATAGGAATTTTTCCATTTTGAGGACAACTTACTTCAACCATTCCCTCATTTTTTTCCCCCAAGCTTTTTTATATTTTTCTCTCTCTTCTATATTATATTATTATCTTTCACTTCAATTTTATTTCTTAATTTCCATTATAAATTTCATCTTTTATTTTATTAATTTGTAATTTTCATAATTAAAAAAATTCCATAAAATTTCAAATAATATAATTTGTAAGCAATTATTCTAGATTAACTAATAATTCAAATAAAAGTGAAATCATTGCGATACAAGATTAATTAAATACATATTACATAATGATATAATTCATTCGAATACTAGATAAATATTCAACTTCAACCTCTAGTATTTACCCATATAAGTGCAACCAAGGCAAAAAATAAAGCTTCGACTGTTCAAAAGGAAAAATTAAGAGTAAAAATAAAAGAAGAAAATAAAATTTTAATGATGGATGTGGATTCTATTACCGATCTGACTCGTAGTGAATTTATGCGACAAGAACAACAACGAATAATGTATAAAAGAAGTCAACAATATTCACAATCACAACCACAACAATCCTCAACCCCATTCAGTCAATACTATAATGATTTTGATGTATCTGGAAACGACATAGTTCCCTACTAAGTTATTATTACCGTAGTTTAAGTTTTTATGTATTAACTTAATGTATTTTCAATTGTCATATATTTCTAATTTTAATGAATTTTCATTTAATATCTTTTTAATATTCACTTTTCAACTTTAGCACCATCTAATATTTATATTTGCACCTTTCAATTTTAGCAATATCTAATATTTTATATTTGCACCATTTATTTTTTAAGATAATTATATATTTTTGTACAGTTATAACTTATAATAAATTTAACTTATAATTTTACATAAAAATAATAAATACACGAAAATTAATTTATCAAAATTATACACCAAAGTTAAGATATAATATTAATACTATAAAAATAGTACATAAATATAATTAATTGTATATAAAGAGATGAAGAATTTGTGATACACAACGCTCCCTTCTCTCTCCTCGAACTACAACGTTACA
>JASVEL010006491.1:0-62472 GCA_032618575.1 Nicotiana noctiflora
TGCCATGCAGACAGGCTATGTGTGACTCCTGCCTGAGCAATGCTGTCAGAGGCTAAATAGAAGTAAAGACAGAGGATGCCCAGGTGGGGAGCTGATGCTGACTTAAGGGCTGCTGCCTTGTATACAGTAGAGACTGTGTCAGAGTGTGACCAGGCAGCCACCTCACTACAATGCTACTACTCCAAGACTACAAAGAAGGACCCCTGCCCAAAATGAGCAGCAGGCAGGCACACTTTAGTCAGGCAGACTGCTTCCTCTGCCGCAGCTGATTCTCATTTTGTGTAGGGGCCTGACTTCCTTGAAGGTGAGCACCGAGTAAAGGCAGCAAATGGACAGTGTTCAGATGTTTGGGCTGAGGCCTACCCGCCAAGACAGCCCGAGGCACCAGCTGGCTCTGAGGACAAAGGCCAGATTGAGAGGTCTGCTAGCTTAAGGACCCTCCAGTGTTTAGTGGTTTCTGGCCGACGATGTATCAGTTTTCTGAGGCATCATCAGATTCTTCCATCATGGGAATTGTGGAGACCGGCACAGTTTCCCCACTACTTTCGCCGCGGGGCCGCTTGATCAAAAAGCGCACGCATAGCTGATGTCCAGAGGAAGCCCTGTCATTGAATTTGACGCAGTTTTCAGATCTGTTTTTGAGGGAGCTTTTGTTTCACAGAGCCTTAGGGATTCTCTGCGCTCGGAGTTTGAGCGGTCGCGACATGGCTCCACGTCGCATCTGAGCATGCTATCAGTTTCACCCGTCTAGCCAGGCATGCACCGGCTTTGGCAGCCACGGTCCGGGAGAGAGTGCGGAGATTTATTGAGGGCCTTGTTCCGCCTGATCTCGATCCAGCATGGCGTCGAGAGCCGGCGACAGCACATATCTTTATCAGCAGGCAGCGGTTGGCATTCGCCAGGCGATCGAGCGTATGCTCCCGGCAGCAGAGCAGAGAGCAGAGGGCCAAGAGGTTTCGTGAGTCGGGCCATTTCTCTGCTGCGCCCGCACTTCATCAGCCGGTCGTTTTGGCAGAGGTTATTCCGGCCGACCAGTTCACTCGAGCGTTGCCGCGGCCCGGTAGTACTCGGAGTCTTCCCGACCTTCGGAGCTCTTACATATGCTCCCCAGTTTCCAGGCACCCTCTGGCCGCCGGGGTCCGTTCCGAGGTCGGTAGTGGGGTGTGGCCGGCGTCACAGCCACCGCGCCTCCCGTGAGCTTGTTTTGAGTCGGGGGATACTGCCACCTCGGGTTAGGGAGTGCCCCGGGCGCGGGGAGAGGAGCCCCTCATCATCGCTCACGAGCATCCGCGTGGTTCTCGTGGGCCATCGAGCCACCATGCTAACCCGGCCGCCACCCACCTTCCCTGCCCGTGGCCACGGGGTCGTGGGTCGGTTCAGAGGCCGCCCTCGAGAGAGGGGACAGAGCCGGATTATTATGCGCTATTCCTCGATCGCGTCGCGGCTGTCGCATCCGACTGCTATCATTGCATATTACTCGTTAGTCACGGAGAGCACTTGGTTCTATTCGACTTCGTTCCACTTTTTCATATGCGTCTTCTTACTTTGTTCCTCATCTGGGTGTGCCTCAGGATTCTTTGAGTTCCCCCATTTATGTTTCCACTCCGGTGGGTGATTCTTTGGCTGTGGACCGCGTATATCGGTCGTGTTTGGTTACCATTTGCGATTTTGAGACCAGAGCGGATCTATTGTTGCTCGGGATGGTCGATTTTGATATTATTCCGGGCATGGACTGGTTGTCGCCCCATTATGCTATTCTTGATTGTCACGCCAAGACCGTGACGCTAGCTATGCCAGGCATTCCACGTATTGAGTGGAGTGGTACTCTAGATCACACCCTAGCTGTGTTATTTCTTTTCTCAGAGCTCAGCGTATGGTTGAGAAGGGGTGTGCTGCTTATCTAGCCTATGTGCGGGACGTCAGTATTGACACTTCCTCTATTGATTCTGTTCTTATGGTACATGACTTTGCTAATGTATTTCCAGCTGATCTCCGGGCATGCCGCCCGACAGAGATATTGACTTTGCTATTGACTTGTTGCCGGGCACTCAGCCCATTTCTATTCCACCATACCCTATGGATCCTCCTGAGTTGAAGGAGTTGAAGGATCAGTTACAGGAGTTATTGGGCAAGGGTTTTATTCGACCCAGTGTTTCGCCTTGGGGTGCTCCTGTATTGTTTGTGAAGAAAAAGGACGGTTCTATGCGTATGTGTATTGACTATCGTCGGCTGAACAAGGTTACAGTGAAGAACCGGTATCCTTTGCCCCGTATTGATGATTTATTTGACCAGCTACAGGGCGCACAGGTGTTTTCTAAGATTGATTTGCGCTCTGGGTATCACCAGCTGAAGATTCGGGAGCCAGATATCCCGAAGACTGCCTTCGGGACCCGGTATGGTCACTATGAGTTCCTCGTGATGTCTTTTGGGCTGACTAATGCCCCAGCAGCCTTTATGCATTTGATGCACAGTGTGTTCAGGCCTTATCTGGACTCATTCGTGATTGTCTTCATTGATGATATTCTAGTATATTCCCGGAGCCGGGAAGAGCACGAGCAGCATTTGAGGATAGTGCTTCAGATTCTGAGGGAGAAGCAACTTTATGCCAAGTTCTCTAAATGTGAATTCTGGTTGAGTTCAGTGGCATTTTTGGGCCACGTGGTGTCGAGTGATGGTATTCGAGTAGATCCGAGGAAGGTGGAGGCCGTGCAGAGTTGGCCCAGACCCTCCTCCGCTACTGAGATTCGCAGTTTCCTTGGTTTGGCGGGCTATTACCGTTGTTTCGTAGAGGGGTTCTCTTCGATTGCAGCACCTATGACCAGATTGACCCAAAAGGGTGCCCCTTTTCAGTGGACTGACGAGTGTGAGGCGAGCTTTCAGAAGCTCAAGACAGCTTTGACTTCGGCCCCTATATTGATGTTGCCTACAGGTTTGGGGTCCTATATCATATATTGTGATGCCTCACGAGTTGGACTCGGTGCGGTATTGATGCAGGACGGTAGGGTGATTGCCTACGCGTCGAGACAGCTGAAGGTGCATGAGAAGAATTACCCTGTTCATGATTTGGAGCTAGCTGCCATTGTTCACGCCTTGAAGATTTGGCGTCATTACTTGTATGGGGTTCCTTGTGAGATCTACACTGATAATCAGAGCTTGCCGTACTTGCTTAAGTAGAAAGACCTGAACATGCGTCAGAGGAGATGGTTGGAGCTATTGAAGGACTATGATATTACTATCCTCTATCATCCAGGCAATGCCAATGTAGTTGCCGATGCCTTGAGTTGCCGGGCGAAGAGTTTGGGGAGTTTGGCATATTTACCAGCTTCGGAGAGGCCTATGGCAATGGATGTTTAGGCTTTAGCCAGGCAGTTTGTTAGGTTGGATCTTTCGGAACCCAGCCGGGTTCTGGTCTGTGTGGTTTCTCGGTCTTCTCCATTTGATCGCATTAGGGAGCATCAGTTCGACGACCTTCATTTGCTTGTCCTCCGGGATAGGGTTCGGCGTGGTGATGCTCGAGATGTTACCATCGGGGATGATGGAGTTATGAGGATGCGGGGGCGTATTTGTGTGCCCAATGTAGATGATCTTCGAGAGCTGGTTCAAGTAGAGGCCCATAGCTCGCGGTATTCCATCCATCCGGGAGCCGCGAAAATGTATCAGGACTTGAAACAGCATTACTGGTGGAGGCGGATGAAGAGGGATATAGTTGATTATGTTTCTAGATGCCTCAACTGCCAGCAGGTGAAGTATGAGCATCAGCGTCCGGGTGGATTGATGCAACAGATAGAGATTCCCGAGTGGAAATGGGAGCGCATTACCATGGACTCTGTATCTGGACTTCCACGGATGGTTAGGAAGTTTGATTCCATTTGGGTCATTGTGGATCGGCTGACCAAGTCCGCCCATTTTATACCGGTGAGCACTACATATTCATCGGAGCGACTGGCGGAGATCTATATCGGGGAGGTAGTTCGGCTGCATGGTATTCCAGTTTCCATCATTTCAGATAGAGGCACTCGGTTCACTTCACGGTTCTGGAGAGCTGTACAGCAGGAGTTAGGTACTCGGGTGGAGCTGAGCACAGCCTTTCACCCCCAGACCGATGGGCAATCCGAGCGCACTATTCAGATTTTGGAGGATATGCTCCGTGCGTGCGTGATTGAGTTTGGAGGTTCATGGGATCACTTCTTGCCACTGGCGGAGTTTGCTTATAACAACAACTACCAGTCTAGTATTCAGATGGCACCGTACGAGGCCCTATATGGTAGGAGGTGCAGATCTCCCGTGGGTTGGTTTGAGCCGGGCGAGGCCAGGTTGCTAGGTACTGATATGGTTCAGGAGGCTATGGACAAGGTCAAGGTGATTCAGGACAGACTTCGTGCAGCCCAGTCTAGACAGAAGAGTTATGCGGACAAGAAAGTTCGCGATGTTGCTTTTATGGTTGGCGAGCGGGTTCTACTTCGAGTCTCGCCCATGAAGGGCGTTATGAGGTTTGGGAAGAAAGGAAAGCTGAGTCCTAGATTTATTGGCCTTTTTGAGATTTTGAGGCGTGTTGGGGAGGTTGCTTATGAGTTGGCCTTACCTCCCAGCCTAGCCGGAGTTCACCCCGTATTTCATGTCTCCATGCTCCGGAGATACCATGGTGACCCATCGCATGTGTTGGATTTCACATCTGTTCAGCTAGACAAGGATCTGTCTTATGTTGAGGAGCCAGTAGCCATTCTAGACAGGCAAGTCAGAAAGCTAAGGTCAAAGAACATCGCTTCGGTAAAGGTTCAGTGGCGGGGCCGGCCGGTCGAGGAGGCGACTTGGGAGACCGAGCAGGATATGCGCAGCCAGTACCCTCATCTTTTCACTACTCCGGGTATGTTTTCTATGCTCGTTCGAGGACGAACGAATCTTTAAGTGTGGGAAGATGTAACGACCCGACTGGTCATTTTAAAAAATTACGCCCCAATCCCTAATATAATTGTTTCCCTAAGTACATTTCTTCTATTGTGGTTTGCCGGGAGAGTCGGCCCTGAAATTTGAAGTATTTTGGGACACTAAGTCCCTAAATAAGAGCTTTAAAGATAGAAAATGGTTCGTAACCGGAACAGTGTTAAGACGATCTCGGAACGGAAACCCGATGGTTCCATTAGCTCTATTGGGTAATTTTGGGGTTGGGAGCGCGTTCGGAATATATTTTGGAGGTCCTTAGCTCAATTAGGCTTGAAATGCCGAAGGTTGAAATTTTGGCGAATCCGAACGATAGGTGATATTTTGATCCGGGGATCAGAATGGAATTCCGACAATTTCTGTAGCTTCGTTATGTGAACTTGGATATGTCCGCAAATATTCAGGTCATTCGGACGTCGTTTGGTCGGGTTTTAGATCGAATGTGCATTTCGGAAAGTTTTAAGATATTTAGGCTTGAATTCGATGTGAATTATGGGTTTTGATGTTGTTAGACGTGTTTTTATGATTTGAATGAGTTCGTATCGTATTTTAAGGTATGTTGGTGGTTTTCGTTGGGGTCCCGGGAGCCTCGGGATGAATTCGGGGGTCCAAACGGACCAATTTGTGCCAAAAGGCACTGCTGTTTCTGCTGCAATAATTGCAGAGCAATTTTGCTCTCCGCGATCGCGAAAATGGCCACGCGATCGCATAAGGTGTGGTGGTAATGCATCGCGATCGCGATGCCTAGGCTGCGATCGCGTAAGGGAAAAGCCCGGAGTTCCGCGATCGCAAGGTGGAGGGTGCGATCGCGTAAGTCTGGGAGAGTAAGCATCGCGATCGCGTGAGGGAGTATGCGATCGCGTAGGGTAGTTTGTGGTGCCGGACGAGTTTGTTCTTCGCGATCGCGTTCATGTCGTTTGCGATCGCGTAGGGTCGCTGAGTTGTTCACTGCGATCGCGTCCAGAATCACGCGATCGCGTAGAGGAAAATAAGGCCGCCCATATTTTGTGCATCGCGATCGCAAGCCCAGTGCTGCGATCGCGTAGAGTAAAATGGCCTGGCAGTGACTTTAAGTCCAGAACATTTCAGTCGTGGCCTAACACACCAAAACTGCCATTGTTGAGCTCCAAGAGAGGATTTTGAAGGGGAAACGCTGGGATATCATCGGGAAATCATCGGGGGTAAGTTTCTTGACCTTAATTCGTTGGTTCATCATGAAATCCGTGATTATTTCACTGAAATTGGAAGATTTAAGGTGGGTTTGAGCCCTAGGCCTAAATGTTAGAAAATCTTTGATTTGAATGGGCAAACGGAGTCCGATTTTGATAAATTTTATATGCACGGACTCGTATTGAGATAGGGAACCCGAAAATATAATTTTTGTGATTTTTCGATAAGCGTACCGGAAGTCGGGTTTTGGCAACTTGTGGGTTTTGGTGTATTTAGAGTTATTTTGATTAGGTAATGCCCAATTGGCCTATTTTGATGTGATTCTATTGATTTTTATCAGATTCTACACTTGTGGAGGCCGACATTCGCGGCAAGAGAGTTGTTTCATAGCGGTTTTGTACTGAGTCGAGGTAAGTGGCTTGTCTAACTTCGTGTGGGGGACTTTCACCCCTAGGATATTATGTGATACTTTAAATGCCTTGTACGCGAGGTGACGGGCGTGTACATGCGCTGGTTGTTGAACACGTACTTTACTTAAAATGTTCAATGAGTGATATTCCTGTTGTTAGCTGTTAAATTCGATATTTCTACCCGGTAGCAGTTAGAAAAGCATGATTAGGTAGTATTTAACTGTCTAGTTGCCTAATTGTCTTACTTGAGTTTTCTTGGTAATCGATGGCGCTGTTTATCGGCAAAGTTATAGTTAAGCATATTATAATTCTTTCTGCGTACTCCTCTACTTGCTGTGTTTGTGGACTGCGGGTTCGATTCCCGGGGATCCTGAGATTTATTGAAATATGGACTGCGGGTTCGATTCCCGGAGATCCTGAGATTTATTGAAATGTGGACTGCGGGTTCGATTTCCGGAGATCCTAAGATTTATTAAAATGTGGACTGCGGGTTCGATTCCCGGAGATCCTGAGATTTATTGGTAGGGACTACGGGTTTGATTCCCGAGATCCTGAGTTATTGGTAGGGACTGCGGGTTCGATTCCATGAGATACTGAGTTATTGAGATATTATTGAGACATGGGCTGCGGGTTCGATTCCCGGAGACCCAGAGGTACTGAGAATGGGACTGTGAGTTTAATTCCCACAGGTCCTGGATTTGTGTTATTGAGTTGGTTATTTGTTGTTAGCTTAATTGTATACAGTTGCAGAAATCATCTTATTGTTGTTATTTCGGAAATTGTTATCATTTAAACTGTTATTTTGTTATCATCATTATATTATTGTTTCTCACTAGGGCCCTGACTTTCCTCGTCACTACTCCATCGAGGTTAGGCTTGGCACTTACTGAGTACCGCCGTGGTGTACTCATGCTACTCTTATGCACACTTTTGTTGTGCAGATCCAGGTACATCAGAGCAGGCTCGTGCTAGGTGATTCTGCAGCTTTCTGGGAGACTTCGAGGTATGATCTGCTACGTCCGCGGATCTGGAGGTTTCCCTTCTATTCTAGTAGTACTAGTTGGCATTTTTCCTTCATATCGTTGATAAATACTCTTTACACATAGAGCCACAGTTGTATATTCCCTTTTAGTCTGTGTTACCGTGGGATTCCGGATCTTGGTAGTGTTTTATTCATTGTGTGACGGATGTATGTGCCAAGTGGCACGGATTACATATCTTTTATGCTATTTTTCCGCTGTTTCTTATTTAAGTGTTTATAACTTGTATATTCCGCAACGTGTTAGGCTTACCTAGTCATGGGGACTGGGTGCCATCACGACATGTTCACAAATGGTGAACTAGGGTCGTGACAATCGGGCTGCACGCCGCAGTGGTTGATATGAGGATCGGGCTGCACGCCGCAGCAGTTTTGCGTTTGGGCTGTAGGAGCCCCTCCGGAGTCTGTACACACCCGCAGTGAGCGCCGTCGACGTTAAATTGGATCGGGCTACACGCTGTAGCGGTTATGTGCATTGCATTGCATCTTATTGTTTGAATTACTCTGTGGTAGCTGAATTATACTGTTGATGCTAGTTCGTAGGAGATTCGGACCGTAGTGTAGCTTCATATTGTGGTATTTTGTGGATTTCTTACGGTCAGCTACTTATATATATTTGTTACTCACTGAGTACTTAGTACTCACCCCTACTCCCTGCACCTTTTGTGTGCAGACTCAGGTACTCAGGAGCAGTAGACGAGCATTTCCAGCTTTTTCAGAGTCATACCGAGTTGCTGAGGTAGCTGTCGACGTTCGCAGAACCTAGCCTCTCTTCCTCTTTCCAGTTGTAATTTTATATTCAGACTTAAGTATTTCCATACAGTATTTTCTATTCTGTTGGGTTTTGTTAGAGGCTCTAGACTTGTGACTCCGGATCTTTGGGAGTGTCAGTTGCTTTAGCACTTCTCAGCACCTTGTTCATTTCTTAAACTCATATATTCTTCTTGGGTTGTCCATTTGGGACTGGTATTCGATGTAATCAGAAATTGTTGGTCTGGCTGGCCTAGCTTGATTGTTGGGCGCCATCACGACCGAATTTGGGTCGTGACAATCATATGTTAGTAAAAAACAATCTGACAAAATGTAACGACCCGGCCCATCGTTACGGGAATTACCACCCCGTTATGTTGCATTTACATATCTTATGCTTTTATATCAGTGTTAGAACCTATCGGACGAGTTAGGAATGAATTGAATTGAAAATGAAGCAAATAGCATATTTGAAGGAAGTTTGAATATGGAAAGTCAACCTAGAGTTGACTATTGAGTTAGAGTGCTCGGAATCAGATTATGATGATTTGACTAGTTTCGGGGGATCATTTATGACTTAGGAGAGCAATCGGAATTGAATTTGGAGGTCCGGTGTAGTTTTAGGCTTGAATTGGCTAAGGTTAAATTTTGGCGAAATCCGAACGGTAGGTGAGATTTTGATCCGGGAGTCGGAATGGAATTCCGACAGTTGTAGTAGCTCCGTTAGGTGATTTTGGATGTGCCTGCAAAATTTCAGGTCATTCGGACGTCGTTTGATTGGGTTTTGGATTGAATGTTAGTTTTGAAGAAACTTAGGCTTGAATCCGTGTGTAATGAGTGATTTTGATGTTTACGATGGTGTTTTTATGTTATGAGCAAGTTTGAATGAGGTAATGTGATGTATTGGTGGCTTTGGTTGAGGTCCCGGGGGTCTCGGGATCATTTCGGATGCCTAACGGGCAAGTTTTGATCATGAAGTTGCTGCAGAAAATTGCAGACAGTGATTGCTCTATGCGATCGCATAGAGTCATTGCGATCGCATAGAAGAGCCTGGAGGGATGAGAAAAATGTGCTATGCGATCGCATAGCAAGGGGTGCGATCGCATAGGCTTATCAGACTGTGCATTGCGATCGCATAGCCAGTGCTGCGATCGCAGAGAAGAAAAGATAAGGCCTGGAAGGTTGTGCTATGCGATCGCGGAGGTGCATTGCGATCGCATAGAAGGGGAATTTAACTCTATGCGATCGCATAGGGCCATTGCGATCGCATAGAAGGAATGGTCTGGCAGTGAAATTAAAACCAGAACAGAACCAGTCGCGGGTTCATATACCCAAAACACCATTTTTGAGCCCTAGAGAGAAGAAATCATGGGAAAACGCTGGGAAATCATCGGGTGTTCACCGGAGGTAAATTTCTTGACTCAAAAACATCATTTTATGGTAGAATTAACATCAATCTTCATGAATTTGGGTAGAAATTGTGAAGGATTGTGGCCTAGATATTGAAAACGAAAATTTGGGTTTTGAAAGGCCAATCGAACTCCGATTTTGGTAAATTTTATATGTACGGACTCGTGGCGAGACGAGGGTTCTGGAAATATGAGTTTTGAAATTTTTCGAGATGTGGGCCTGGGTCTCGGGTTTTGCCAATTTCGTGATTTTTGATATTTTTCGAGTTCTTTCGATTGGGTTATGTTCCATTAGCCTAATTTGATATATTTGCGTTGATTTGTGCTAGTTTTGACGTGCGTGGATGCCGGTTCGAGGAGGTAAGGCGTCGCGGGCATGAGCTTTCGTCGGTTCGAGGTGGGTAATTCTTGTAAATAATGTCCTGAGGGTTAGTAAACCCCGGACTTGCACATCTTAGTGTTGTGTTGAGGTGACTTGCACGCCGGATGACGGGCGTGGGGTAGAGCACCATTGGGGATTGTGACTTGGTCCGTCCCGCGTAATAAATAATAATACCTAATTGTTGAAGTGAATTAGACTAATTATCATGTTTGGGCTTCGTGCCAATTATTTGAGTCCTCGCTGTTTTGATAACACTGTGCATATTTTATTATAATTTAAGATTTAAAATGGGATTTTTGCTATTCAGCATTCTTATAAGGTTATGAAAAACTTGAATAAGGTCTTAATAATATTTTAGCTGTGAGCTAATGTGATATTGTTGCCCGTAGGGCTTTCTTGATTATTTGTTAGACTGATTGGGGCCGAGGGCCATATGTTAGGACATGACATTTTATGTGAGCATATGCATACACATGCATGGATCGGACTGCACGCCGCAGTGGTATATGGATCGGGCTGCGCGCCGCAGTAGGTGTGATATTAATATTGTGATTGGGCTGTAGGAGCCCCTCCGGAGTCTGAACCCCCACAGTGAGCACGGGTACCCAAAAGGATCGGGCTACACGCCGTAGCGGTCATATGCATTGCATGGCATACATACATTGGTTTACGTGTACTACATGGCATAACTTTTAGCACTCATACTTTACTGGCACATGTGCATTTGTTGCTTTATTGACCAGATCTCCTGGTATAAATTGTTAAGGAGTGCTGAGCCCGAGAGGCTGATTTGAGTGCTGACTTGCACTGCTTGAGATTTTCCCAGGTATTGGTATGTTATAATGAAAGAAAGTAGCTAAAATTGAGATTTCTAATAATCTACTCACATATGCTGAAAAGGAATAAAATGATAGTGTTTTGAAGTTTAATGATAGTTATGTATTGTGTAGCAAGAGATAGTGCCTTGCGTGGTTTTCTTCCCTTCAGCATTATTTACTTTTATTACCGCTGAGTTGGAAGTACTCACACCCGACTCCTGCACCTTGTGTGCAGATCCAGGTACATTACAGCAGAGCTGATTCCATTGCGGCTCGGGAGTGCTTTTGGACAGTCGAGGTAGCTGCCAGCGTTCGTAGGACCTGATTCTCCAGTTTGTCTGTATTTTGTTCTGATCATCCCACACTTGTGCACAGTTATATTCACTATTTACACTTTGTATACTCTGTAGAGGCTCATGACTCTTGACCCTTCGGTATATGGGAGTTGGCACATGTAAGGACTTGGTTCCCTGTTTTTAATATATCTATCACTGTTATGCTTAAATTGGATAAAGTGAGCTTGTGGCTCCGTGATTATTGTTGATTGGTCGGGCTGGCCTAGTAGTGTGTTGGGCGCCATCACGACCGGATTTGGGGTCGTGACAAGTTGGTATCAGAGCCTAGGTTTACTAGGCCTCGTGAGTCTTGAGCCGGTTAGTAGAGTCTTGTGGATCGGTACGGGGACGCCTGTACTTATCCTCGGGAGGCTGCGAACCTTTAGGAAACACTTCACATTTCTTGGAATTCTTATCGTGCGTACTTGATTCGGCTTGAGATATAATTTTTGAAATTCCTTCCGCACGTCTGTGTACGCATCGAGCGCTCAGTAATATAATTGTCTTATGGCTTGCAATTCCCCGATCGAGGGGCGAGATATAATCTCCGTGAGTTCATGTTGGGCCAGTCGGGAGGACTCGAGGCCAGATCATTGTCTATGGCTTGAGCACCAAGGTACTAATTCCGCGAGCCGGTATTATGAAGTTCATACGATCGATACTGATCCTTATTGTGCAAATGGCAGTTTGATAATGGGAGAGCTGTAAGGTATTCCGTTCTTATTGTGATTTGATATGTAGCCCTAGCTATGGGCGTGAGAAATAATTATCATATCTCGTAATTGGATGGTAAAGTGCCTTATGTGTAGTGGAACGAGTTTAAACTCAAGAAGACTAAAGTGATTTCGATATGTGTTATGATTCGAGCAGGTACATCGCAGGTTCAAGTATAAATTATGATAATATGATTCGTATAGTATTGAGACTTAATGTTGTTGAAATACATTGTGATGTCTTGTCGAGTTGTGAATGTATTGCTAGGATGGTTTTGGTGATTCTCTGGCAGGTGGATAGGCCAATTTACAGAGGGAACTCTGCCGAAATTTTTGGAAAATTTGGGACTTAGAAAGATTTCTGTCACCTAAAGAGAGTGGGCTTATTGGTGGTGCGTGTATATCTGCAAGAATTGCAGAAGAGCTAAGGTCTCCGATGATTCGAGTCTCTGTCAAGGCTTGTAAATGACTTGAGTTTAATCTCATATTAACATTTCGGCATCACTTGAGTAATAATGATATGAGTGGTTGAAAGTGCTTTGATGAATGGCTTCGAGCTAAGTTGGGGAGGTTGCTATTGATTAACCGATTGCACTATTGTGTGCTATGTTGATTCTGTCTCTAAGTATGTTGGGAAATTCTGGTAAAGGTTATGGTGCTTCGTAGATCCTGATGAAGTACTAGGGTGTTGTGAACTTATGTTGGTAAAGAATGTTCGGTGTATAGAAAAGAAAGATAGCTAATTTTATCCGTATGTAATCATGATCTGCATTGTCAGAGTTCTAACAAGGTACGAGTGGTCCTACTCAACAGGACAGTTGAATTACAGTTGAATAAGGATGACTGACGCCCGAGAATTGTTTACGGTGTTCAAGATTTTACTTGTAACAAGTCAGGTGTCTTAAGATTGTGCATGTGGCTAAAGATGGTGGTTTCGTTAGAAGAGATCGGTACTTGTGTTATATTATGTGAATGATGTGATTCTATGTAATCCGTATTGGAAGGTAATGATAACGAATTCAAATCGCAAGAAGTTCTTCGAAATAAAGTATTGTAGGATGTGATCCTTCTGGGAAATATTGAGAGAGTATTCAGTGGCCTATATGTCTTAGACCGTGTGGTCTTATGTACGAGTCTCGTGTGGAATGAGTTGATGTGTTATGGTGCTACAGTAATGGCTAATATTAAATCAAAGATGAATCAGAAAGGAAACTGGGTAAATGGAGCGACTTGTTAATAAACTAGAATGGTATAAAAAGGAATACGATTGATTCCTGGTGTGTGGTTGAAGTAATGAGTCTTGCAGACATTGCGGCAAAGCCCTTGAGTGCTGGCAGTCGTGTAACCCGATATGGGTATAATATGGGTATAAGGACTCAGTCCTGGCAGTTTTAACTTATGCAATGTGATTGGGAGAAAGAGTTAATGATGTGTTTTAATGTGGTTTGAAAAATGAGTGTATTTTTCCTGTTGGTATGCAAAGCTTGGAATGTGTAATGAGTTTTCTCTATATGGGATCATAAAAGTCCTTGACCAGTTGAGTGCGTCGATGTTTGCGGCGTAGGAAAGGGATAAGAATTTCCATGTTATTTTAGTATGGTATTGTATATGCGATGTGTTATGGAAAAGTTGATAATGGAATATTCTAGGTTTTAAGATCAGTTCATAATATATGGGAAGTCAATAAAATTATTGAGCAGCGCGGACAGTTGCAGGTGAATTAAGAATCGATCTTTCTGATAATTTAAGAAAATGATATTGCTATTCTATTAACTTGGCAGGGAATATGATCCAAAAAGGACAAGGTAATGTAAAATGATGATATCCAGTGGTATGGTGGTATTCTCTTGTTGGATCGACTATAATAACTGAGTCGTTGATGGCATAGTGAAATTTCTGAATGGTCGTCGTGGTATGAATGGACGCTTGATGTGCGTTATGTATTCGTACGGTGGAGTGTGGAACCAGGTATAGCGATTCATGTGTTATATATGTGTTGGAGACTAGAAGTCCTCGTAATCCGCCTATGCAGTGGTTGTATATCGCGTGTATCGACACCGTTTTGTGATTATTGGAAATCGGAAGCCCTAGTGGCTCTCTCTTAGCTTGATATGATGAATTTGGGTTATGATACCTTATTTCAGACTGGTTGACATAAGACAGGTCGTCTAGACAAATGTGATATGGACGATGTCGGAAAATGACACAAATTGCGTAGCAGAGAGCATCAGAGTATGCTCCAACAGAGTAGTTGTACACAGGACCAGCGGACGGTTGGTAGGCATTGCTTTGTCAGTTGGACCTTAGTGGCGGATGTTAGTGTAGAAGTATCTACCATTGATTAGTTCTGGTATTGAGGAACTTTGTCGGATGCGTTTCTTGTGGCCAAACTTGAGGCTATATATGTTTATTATGATGAGCAACTTGACTCGACGCGTATTTATTTGACGAGGGTTACTTGGATCGGGTGGCACGCCGCCACGGGTATGGTATCTAGATCGGGTGGCACGCCGCCACGGGTATGTCATTGGAGCGGGTTGCACGCCGTAACAGAATATTGTGAAAATATAGTTAGTTATATGCTACTGGTATACAATACTTCCCCACTTCTGAGGAAAAGACCATTTTGAGTATCGCTTGGCGAATGGCACATCGGTTGTGTCCTTTCAGGATTTAATAGCATAGGATAATGGTTTCACCGTGGGTGAGGTTGATTGCTTGGGTTCAGACCTAGATCTGTGCGTGGCTGACCTTTTTGAGCTTGGTAACTTGAGGTGCTTCATGAGTAATGGTGTTTGGATAGAATCACGAGTCTTGGCAAGGCCATGTGATGTTATGACCTCTCGAGAAGGATTCAGGTACTCTATTTTTATAATGCGAGACGCGATCTCGGTTCTATGTTATGATGGCATAGAGGAATTGAATTGCAGCTCTTTTGCTGGAGATAGTTATCATGATTTGAGCTGTTATGATTCGAGTGTGTACAGACGTTTCTATTGGAGCCTAGGTTGTGCTCGTCACGGCTTAGGCCGGTGGTTGAGATGTCATGTCACTAGTATGGTGTGTTATGATCGAAATGACCATTGGAGTCATTAATGAATACGAGCATATTAGATCTTAGCTTGTTAGAAAGGTAAAAATCGAGGTTTGGCTCCGAAACCTATCGTGGTATGAGTTTTAAAAAAGGGAAATAGATTCACGAATGGTTAACCTGAGAGATGGGTTCGGTATATCGCATGCTTTAGCTGCCGTGGGCAGGATATAAAGGTTTTGGAATAAGAATCTATCTAATGAAAGAGGTTTTCAGCTAGTATTTGGTTATTGTGGCCAGTTGTTGTGATTAGAGACTATCGTCTCGAGTGATGGGGTTGTCGGTACATCATATGATCTCACCCGGAGTAGTGAATGTGGGTTATTGCAGTGGATTCGAGTGTATCCGAGTATAGGCATGGGATTTGCATTTGGCATATGATTTTAGAAAGTGCAATGTGATTTATGGTCCAGATGATCTGTGAAATTTTGACTATATGGTGTTTTCGGACTTATGTGAGATAGGGTGACGTATGATCACCCGGATATATGCTTGGTAAGGTCATGCGGCTATTGGGTTGCTTCTAGTACAACTCCGAGTCCGCTCGAGGACGAGCGTTTGTTTAAGTTGGGGAGAATGTAACGACCCGGCCCGTCGTTACGGGAATTACCACCCCGTTATGTTGCATTTACATATCTTATGCTTTTATATCAGTGTTAGAACCTATCGGACGAGTTAGGAATGAATTGAATTGGAAATGAAGCAAATAGCATATTTGAAGGAAGTTTGAATATGGAAAGTCAACCTAGAGTTGACTATTGAGTTAGAGTGCTCGGAATCGGATTCTGATGATTCGACTAGTTTCGGGGGATCATTTATGACTTAGGAGAGCAATCAGAATTGAATTTGGAGGTCCGGTGTAGTTTTAAGCTTGAATTGGCTAAGGTTAAATTTTGGCGAAATCCGAACGGTAGGTGAGATTTTGATCCGGGAGTCGGAATGGAATTTCGACAGTTGTAGTAGCTCCGTTAGGTGATTTTGGATGTGCCTGCAAAATTTCAGGTCATTCGGACGTCGTTTGATTGGGTTTTGGATTGAATGTTAGTTTTGAAAGTTTTGAAGAAACTTAGGCTTGAATCCGTGTGTAATGGGTGATTTTGATGTTTACGATGGTGTTTTTATGTTATGAGCAAGTTTGAATAAGGTAATGTGATGTATTGGTGGCTTTGGTTGAGGTCCCGGGGGTCTCGGGATCATTTCGGATGCCTAACGGGCAAGTTTTGATCATGAAGTTGCTGCAGAAAATTGCAGACAGTGATTGCTCTATGCGATCGCATAGAGTCATTGCGATCGCATAGAAGAGCCTGGAGGGATGAGAAAAATGTGCTATGCGATCGCATAGCAAGGGGTGCGATCGCATAGGCTTATCAGACTGTGCATTGCGATCGCATAGCCAGTGCTGCGATCGCAGAGAAGAAAAGATAAGGCCTGGAAGGTTGTGCTATGCGATCGCAACTCTATGCGACCGCATAGGGCCATTGCGATCGCATAGAAGGAATGGTCTGGCAGTGAAATTAAAACCAGAACAGAACCAGTCGCGGGTTCATATACCCAAAACACCATTTTTGAGCCCTAGAGAGAAGAAATCATAGGAAAACGCTGGGAAATCATCGGGTGTTCACCGGAGGTAAGTTTCTTGACTCAAAAACATCATTTTATGGTAGAATTAACATCAATCTTCATGAATTTGGGTAGAAATTGTGAAGGATTGTGGCCTAGATATTGAAAACAAAAATTTGGGTTTTGAAAGGCCAATCGAACTCCGATTTTGGTAAATTTTATATGTACGGACTCGTGGCGAGACGAGGGTTCTGGAAATATGAGTTTCGAAATTTTTCGAGATGTGGGCCTGGGTCTCGGGTTTTTGCCAATTTCGTGATTTTTGATATTTTTCGAGTTCTTTCGATTGGGTTATGTTCCATTAGCCTAATTTGATATATTTGTGCTGATTTGTGCTAGTTTTGACGTGCGTGGATGCCGGTTCGAGGAGCTAAGGCATCGCGGGCATGAGCTTTTGTCGGTTCGAGGTGGGTAATTCTTGTAAATGATGTCCTGAGGGTTAGTAAACCCCGGACTTGCACATCTAAGTGCTGTGTTGAGGTGAGTTGCACGCCGGATGACGGGCGTGGGGTAGAGCACCATTGGGGATTGTGACTTGGTCCGTCCCGCGTAATAAATAATAATACCTAATTGTTGAAGTGAATTAGACTAATTATCATGTTTGGGCTTCGTGCCAATTATTTGAGTCCTCACTGTTTTGATAACACTGTGCATATTTTATTATAATTTAAGGTTTAAAATGGGATTTTTGCTATTCAACATTCTTATAAGGTTATGAAAAACTTGAATAAGGTCTTAATAATATTTTAGCTGTGAGCTAATGTGATATTGTTGCCCGTAGGGCTTTCTTGATTATTTGTTAGACTGATTGGGGCCGAGGGCCATATGTTAGGACATGACATTTTATGTGAGCATATGCATACACATGCATGGATCGGACTGCACGCCGCAGTGGTATATGGATCGGGCTGCGCGCCGCAGTAGGTGTGATATTAATATTGTGCTTGGGCTGTAGGAGCCCCTCCGAAGTCTGAGCCCCTATAGTGAGCACGGGTACCCAAAAGGATCGGGCTACACGCCGTAGCGATCATATGCATTGCATGGCATACATACATTGGTTTACGTGTACTACATGGCATAACTTTTAGCACTCATACTTTACTGGCACATGTGCATTTGTTGCTTTATTGACCGGATCTCCTGGTATAAATTGTTAAGGAGTGCTGAGCCCGAGAGGCTGATTTGAGTGCTGACTTGCACTGCTTGAGATTCTCCCAGGTATTGGTATGTTATAATGAAAGAAAGTAGCTAAAACTTTGGATTTCTAATAATCTACTCACATATGCTGAAAAGGAATAAAATGATAGTGTATTGAGGTTTAAGGATAGTTCTGTATTGTGTAGCATGAGATAGTGCTTTGTGTGGTTTTCTTTTCCTCGACATTATTTACTTTTATTACCGCTGAGTTGGAAGTACTCACACCCGACTCCCTGCACCTTGTGTGCAGATCCAGGTACATTACGGCAGAGCTGATTCCATTGTGGCTCGGGAGTGCTTTTGGACAGTCGAGGTAGCTGCCAGCGTTCGCAGGACCTGATTCTCCAGTTTGTCTGTATTTTGTTCTAATCATCCCACACTTGTGCACGGTTATATTCACTATTTACACTTTGTATACTCTGTAGAGGCTCATGACTCTTGACCCTTCGGTCTATGGGAGTTGGCACATGTAAGGACTTGGTTCCCTGTTTTTAATATATCTATCACTGTTATGCTTAAATTGGATAAAGTGAGCTTGTGGCTCCGTGATTATTGTTGATTGGTCGGGCTGGCCTAGTAGTGTGCTGGGCGCCATCACGACCGGATTTGGGGTCGTGACACAAAAGATGCCATATACACAAAATCCTTTGTACGTCACTCGGTCACTACATGTAAAAAAGGCCTGGTGATATCTTGTGGTAATCTGCTCCTCAGACCAAGTCTTAAACTAGTGGGTGATACTAAAAGATAGGATTTTACGTAGCACCCTCGTGAAAGCTCTAGTACGACCAGTATCTTTTGATTTCATCTCAGTTACTAAGTGTATGTGGTGATTAATTATGTGAACCCTGCTAACTAAATTTTTTGGATTCCATCACAGATTTGTTTTTTTTCTAACATATGACGCTATCAGATTTTCTTTATATTCAGAATTGAAGAAGAGGGGATATTAAAAGTTTTCTTTGTGGGATACTTATTCCTGTTAAGCATATGTGAATGTTGTTTAATTCTCGTGCTCCTCTTGTGGTTCCTAGGGAGACAAATCACCAATATTCAAGCACTAACTGGCAGAATAAGTGCCGGAGGCACCTTCATAGCTACCCAACATATCATTTAACACTGTTTCATCGCAAACAGTATATATGTAACCAATATTATTTCCTTTTAATATAATACAAAGTAAATATTACTTCCTCTGTTTTAATTTTGATGACATATTTTTCTTAATACTTTGTTCCAAAAAAAGGCACATTTCTACGATTGAAAATACGAAAAAGGGCCAAATATATCCCTCTACTTTCAAATATGGTTTACTTGTACCCTTTGTTATACTATTGGGTCATTTATACCCCTACTATTATACTATTGGGTTATCTATACAGATAGTAGGGGTATAGATAACCCAATAGTATAACGGTAGGGGTATGGACGACCCAATAGTATAACGAATGGTACAAGTAAACTATATTTGAAAGTAGAGGGGTATATTTGGCCCTTTTCCGTTAAATTTATATATCTATATCTATATTATATTAAAAGGAGAGTAGAGAAGCATAAGATGATGCCAAATGGCAAGCTAAAATAAACAACTTGGCAATTTTAAGAGAACATTAAAAGTTTGAATTATAGATAAAAATATATATTAATGGAAGTAGTAGTTCAATAAGAATTTATTTTTAATTATGATACAAATCTCTCTTAGTAGTATAATTTAGTTAACATTTTTTTTGGTATAATTATGGTAGGGACGAAATAAATTATTGTAGGACAAATTTTAATTAATTGATCAAGCTTTGTAACTGACCTTATTTTGGTACAATATACATTACTGTATGCATCTTTTATTTAAGTTATATGTATAATTCACTTGCGTTAGGTACCCTCTTTTGAGAAAGAATCAATTAAATTTCTATTTTATATCTTACACATTAATTTTAAGTTGAAATAATTTTTTTTATTTAGTACAAGCTTTGTATCTGACCTTATTTGGATGCAATATACATTAATATAGGTATATTTTCTTAAACTTTTGTGTATAATTCAACAATGGTAGGTATTATTTTTTGAGAAAGAATTAATTAAATTTATACTTCGTATCTTACAGATTAATTTTAAGTTGGAATAATAATTATTTTTTTTAGTACAAGCTTTGTATCTACCTTATTTGTAAATAATGTACATGACTTGTAACGACCCAGCCCGTCGTTACGGGATTTATCGCCCCATTTTCTCCATTTAATACTTCAATATGCTAACTTATATGTGTTTGGAAAGTTAGAAGCAAATCGGAGGGAATTTAGATAGAAATAAGGCCATAAATCCCTTTTTGAGAAGAATAGGTTGGAAAAGTCAACTGAATATTGACCGATGACTTTGGCAGCTCGGAATTGAATTCTGATGATTCGACTAGTTTCGTAGGATCATTTATGGCTTAGGAGAGCAATCGGAATCGAATTCGGAGGTCCGGTGAAGTTTTAGGCTTGAATTGGCTAAGGTCGAATTTTGATGAAATCCGAACGGTAAGTGAGATTTTGATCCGGGAGTCGGAATGGAATTTTGATAGTTGCAGTAGCTCCGTTAGGTGATTTGGGATATGCGTGCAAAGTTTCAAGTCATTCGGAGGTGTTTAGGTCGGGTTTTAGATCAAATGCAAGTTTCGGAAGTTTTAGAAGAACATAGGCTTGAATCCGATGTAAATTTGGTGTTTTGATGTTAGTTTTGGTGTTTCGAGAGTGAAACTAAGTTTGAATGATCATATGTGGCATGTTAGTATGTTCGTATGCAGTCCCGAGGATCTCGGGTGAGTTTCAGATAGGTTTGGGTTGCGTTGTGCTCGTTTTTCTTATGCTTCGACATCGTTTCTTCAAGCATAAATGATATCATATTGAACACATGAGCTCCGATTACTGTTTTAAATGAAGCATTAGATCCGTATCATAATTACGGACCTATAGCAAAAAGAATCATCGAATTTAGATATCGTATGAGGATTTTATGGCCATTTTACTAAGGTTGGCCAGATTTTCAGGTTAATGACGAAATTGCCCCTGACGACGTATTAAAAACCTGCACTATTTGCAAATCTTAAAACCTACATATCTCCTTCATTATAAGGTCAAATTGAGTGATTCAAAAGCCTAAATTCATTAGAATTTCACAAGGAATCCATTTGGAGCAGTAAAACGCGTGAACAGTATACCTATAATGAGAAGGCCGAGTTTTCTTCCAATTTTGGAACGGGAAGAAGCTTCTGAGGCGATTTTTAAGAGAGAAATCAATGGGTAATCGCTGGAGGTAAGTTTCTTGAATCAAAAACATGATTTTATGCTAGAATCAACACCAAAATTCCTGAAATTTGGTAGAATTTGTGAAGAATTAGGGCCTAAATCATGAAAACGAATTTTTGGATTTTAAAAGGTCATTCGAACTCCGATTTCGATAAATTTTATATGAACAGACTCGTGGCGAGACGAGGATCGCGTTGGTACTAATTTCGGAATTTTCCGAGCAGTGGGCCCGTGGTCGGGTTTTACCAACTTAGTGTATTTATGCGAATTTCATGTAAATTGAAATGGGTTATGATTCTTTGACCCGTATTTGATATAATTATTGTGATTTGACTAGATTTTCAAAGGAAAAGGCATCGCGGACGAGTCTACGGCCGGCTAGAGGTGAGTAGTTTGTGTATATGGTAGCCTGAGGGTTCGAAACCCCGACTTAGCACAATGTGACGCTAGTAGGGCGTGGCTCGCACCCCGTGGCAGTGCGAGACTGATTGTGACTGGGGATTGAGACTTTGTCCATCCCGGATATGGATAATATGCTATTAGTGATGGAAATACACTGTGTTTGACATATTTGTGGGATGTAAGCCTTGTTTGGGGCCTTGTGCCGACCTATAGTATCCTTAGGGGATAATATTTATGTGATAGCTATACTTGCTTAATCACTGATCTCAGTCCTGGAAATTGAAATCACAATATTGAAATGCTAAGTCACCGGCTTTTGCAAATTAAATAAAAGTTAAAGTATTTTTCATAAATTATGAACTGGAAATTGGAATTAAGAAAATGAACTGTTTTTGTGACTTATCTGATTTATGTGGACTGAGGATGGATCGGGCTGCACGCCGCAGCGGTTTATATGAGGATCGGGCTGCACGCCGCAGCGGTTGATATGAGGATCGGGCCTGCACGCCGCAGCAGTATTGCGCTTGGGCTGTAGGAGCCCCTCCGAAGTTTGTACACACCCCAGTGAGCGCCGTCGACGTTAAATGGATCGGGCTACACGTCGTAGCGGTTATGTGCATTGCATTGCATCTTTATTTGTTAAATTATTCTGTGGTAGCTGTATTGTACTGTTGATGCTAGTTCGTAGGAGATTCGGACTGTAGTTAGCTTCATACTGTGGTATTCTGTGGATTTCCTTCTTTCAACTGCTTTTATATATTTATTACTCACTGAGTACTTAGTACTCACCCCTACTCCCTGCACCTTTGTGTGCAGATTCAGGTACACAGGAGGGATAAACGAGCACTCCAGCTTTTATCAGTATCTATCCGAGTTGCTGAGGTAGCTGCTGGAGTTCGCAGAACCTGGCTTCTCTTCTTATTCTATTTTTCTTTTGTATATAAATTATTCGGACTTTAGTATTTGGTCTAGATGTTGTTATCCGATCTTGTTTAGAGGCTCCAGACTCGTGACCCTAGATCTTTGGGGTTGTTATACAATTATGCTTTATTGTTGACATAAATGTTCGGGTAATTGATTTGAGCTTCATGCTCGGGATGAGAATGTAAATGGTCGGGCTTGCCTAGCAGTTGTGTTGGGCGCCATCATGACCGGGATTGGGGTCGTGACACAAAGATTGGATTTTGCATCTTCGGTTACTAGGCCCATGAGTCTTGAGCCGGTTGGTAGAGTCTTGTGGATCGGTATGGGGACGCATGTACTTATCCTCGGGAGGCTGCAAACCTTTAGGAAACACTTCACATTTCTTGGAATTTTTATCGTGTGTACTTGATTCAGCTTGAGATATAATCTTTGAAATTCCTTTCACACAACTGTGTACGCTTCGAACGCTCAGTAATATAATTGCCTTGAGGGTTTGTGATTCCCCGATCGAGGGACAAGATATAATCTTTGCGAGTTCATGTTGGGCCAGTCGGGAGGACTTGAGGCCAGATCTTTGTATATGACTTGAGCACCACAGTGCTGATCTTACAAACTGGTATTATGAAATTTCATGTGATCGGTATTGTTCCTAATTGTGGAAATGGCAGTTAAATAATGTACGATTTGTCAGGATGTTAGATCCTTATTGTAATATGTTGTGTAGCCCCAAACTATGGGCGTGTTGAATATTTATCATATCTCTTAGTTGGAAGGTAAAGTGCCTTACGTGTAGTAAAACGAGTTTTGACTCAAGAAGACTAAAGTGATTATGCTATGTATATCCTGGTGGAAGGTGTTGTACTGAAATACTAGATTGAGGCAAAGTAGGTGGGTTGATTCTTAGGTGTAATTGCAAGGTATTTGATATGTGTTATGATGCGAGCAGGTGTGGCGTAGGTTCAGGTATAAATTGCGATAATATGATTCGCATAGTATTGAGATTTAATGTTGTTGAAATACATTGTGATGTCTTGTTGAGTCGTGGATGTATTGTTAGAATGGTTTGGTGATTCTCTAGCAGGTGGATAGGCCAAATTACAAAGGAAACTCTGTCAAAATTTTTGAAAAATTTGGGATGTAGAAAAATATTTCTGTCACCTGGAGAGTAGGCTTAAATGTTAAGTGTGAATAAATGCAAGAATTGCAGAAGAGTTAAGGTCTCTGATGATTCGAGTCTCTGTCAAGCTTGTAAATGACTTGTCTAATCTCACGATAACATTTCGGCATCATTTGAGTAAGAATGACATAGGTGGCTAAAAATATTTCGATGTATGGCTCCGAGCCAAGTTGGGGAGGTTTTTATTGATTAACTAATTGCATCGTTGTGTGCTATGTTGGTGCTGTCTCTAGGTATGTGGGGAAAATTTTGATAGAGGTTATAGTGCTTCAAAGATGTGAAGAAATCCTAGGATGATTTGAACTGATGTCGGTAAGGAATGTTCAGTGTATAGAAAAGAGAGATAGCTAAATGCAGCTGTATGTAATCATGTTCTGCGATGTCAGAGTTCTAATAAGGCATGAGTGGTTCTGTTCAATAAGACAGCTGAATTATAATTGAATAAGGGTGAATGATGCTCGAGAATAGCCTTGCGGTGTTTAGGACTTTGCTTGTAATGGTTAGGTGTCTTATGATTGTGTATGTGGCTAAAGACGGTGGTTTCGTTAGAAGGGATGAATACTTGTGTAATGATATGTGAATGATGAGATTCTATGTATCTATATTGGAGAGTAATGATAACGAATTCAAAAATTGCAAGAAATTCTTCAAAATAAAGTATCGTAGAATGTGGTACTTCTGGAAAACATTGAGAGAGTATTCAGCGGCCTGTGAGCCTTAGACCGTGTAGTCTTGTGTATGAGTCTCATATGGTAACATGAGTTGAGATAATGTAGTGCTACAGTAAAGGAGAATACTAAGTTAAAGAGGATTCAGAAAGGAAATTGAGTAAATGGAGCAACTTGTTAACAAACTGAAATGGTATGATAAGGATACGATTAATTCCTGGTATGTGTACGAAGTAATGAGTCTTGTAGATATTGTGCAACAAAGATCCTGAGTGCTGGCAGTTGCGTAGCTCGATGTGGGTAGGAGGACTCGGTCCTGGCAGTTAAACTTACGCAATGAATTGGGAGAAAGAGTTTGTGATGTGTTCTACCGTGGTTTGAAAGTGAGTATATTCATGTTGGTATGCGAAGCTGGGAATGTGTAATGAGTTTTCTTCTATATGGAATCGTGAAAGTCCTTGACTAGTTGAGTGCGTTGATGGTTGCGGCGCAGAAAAGGGATAGAAGTTTCCATGTTATCTTAGTGTGGTATGGTATATGCAATGTGTTATGGAAAGTTGATAATGCCATGTTCAAGGTTTTGAGATCAGTTCATAATATATGGGAAGTCATATAAAACAAAAATTAATGAGCAGCGCGGGCAACTGCAGGTAATTTAAGAATCAATCTTTCTGGTGATTAAGGAAAAAAAATGATACTGCTATTCTAGTGATTTGGCAAGGTATATGGTCCAAAGGGACAAGGTGCTGCAAACTAATCATATCTAGTGGTATGGTGGTATTCTCTTGTTGGATCGATGGTGATGATTGAATTGTTGATGGCATAGGAAAAATTTCTGAATGACTTTTGTGGTATGAATGGATGATTGATGTATGTTAAGTATTCGTACAGTGGAATGTGGGATCAGGCATAGTGAATCATGTGTTATATAGGTAATGGAGACTAGAAGTTCTTGTAATCCGCCTATGTAGTGGTTGTATATCGTGTGTATCGGCACCGTTTAGCGATCATTGGAAATTGAAAGCCCTAGTGGCTCTCTCTTAGCTTGATAGGATGAATTTGGGTTATGATACTTGATTGTAGACTGGTTGTCATAAGTCAGGTCGTCTAGACTAATGTGATATGGACTATGTCAGAAACGACACGAATTGCATAGTAGAGTGCATCAGAGTATGCTCCAGCAGGGTAGTTGTACCCAGGACCAGCGGACGGCTGGTAGGTATTGCTTTGTCAGTGGCATCTTCGTGGCGGATATCAGTGCAGAGGTTTCTACTATTGATTCAGTTTCGGTATTGGGGAACTTTGTAGGATGCGTTTCTTGTGGCCGAGATTGAGGCTATATATATTTTTATTGTAATGAGCAATTTGACTCGGTGTGCATTCCTTTTTGCGAGATTTACGCATGGATCGGGTGGCACGCCGCCACGGGTTATTTGGATCAGGTGGAATGCCGCCACAGGTATGGTATCTGGATCGGGTGGCACGCCGCCACGGGTATGTCATTTTGAGTAGGTTGCACGCCGCAATCGTGTAATATTGAGCATAGTTTTTCCTATAGGTTACCTTGTGTACAATACTTCCTAGTCTCTGAGGAAAATCAGTGTTGGGTATCGCTCGGCGACTGGCGCATCGGTTGTGTCCTTACAAGATTGGATGGCGTATATTAATTGTTTCACCGTGGGTGAGATTGATTGCTTGAGTTCAAACCTAGATCTGTGCGTGGCTGACTGTTTTGAGCATGATAAGATGACTTGAGGTGCTTCATGGGTAATAGTGTTTGGATGGAATCATAAGTTGTGGCAAGGCCATATGATGTTATAACCTTTCGAGGAGAATTTAGGTACTCTATTTCTGTGATGTGAGACGGGATCTTAGTCCCATGTTATGAAGGTATGGAGGAATTGATCTACAGCTCTTTTGTTTGAGTTAATGGTCATGATTTGAGTGTGTTCAAGCGTTTTCTTATTGGAACCTATGTTGTGCTCGTCGTGGCTTAGGCCGGTGTTGACGTGTCATATCACCAGTGTGGTGTGTTATAATCGGAATGATCGTTGGAGCCATTAATGAGTGCGGGCATATATGATTTCAGCTGGTTAGAAAGGAATACATCGAGGTTTGGCTCCAAAATATATTGTAATGTCAGTCAAAAAGGGAAATGGATTCATGAATGGATGACCTGAGAGATGGATTCGATATATCGTGTGTTCGGTTGCCTTGGACAACATACATGAAGGTGTTGGAATAAAACTTTAGCTAGTGAAAAAGGTTTTTCAGTTATTATTTGGTTATCGTGGTAAATTGTGGTGATTAGAGGCCATTGTCTCGAGTGATTGGGTGGTTTGGTACACCATGAGATCTCACCCGGAGTGGCGAGTATGTGCTATTACAGTTGGTTCGAGTGTATTCTGAATATAGACGTGGGATTCAGATTTGGTATATGATTTCGGAGGTGCAATGTGGTCTATGTTTCAGATGGACTATGAAAGTTCAGCTATATTGTGTTATCAGACTTATGATGGATAGGGTGACGTGGTACCACCCCGCATATATGCTTGGTAAGGTCAGTCAGGTATTGGGTTGCTTCTAGTACAACTCTAGGTACGCTCGAGGACGAGCGTTTGTTTAAGTTAGGGAGAATGTAACGACCCAGCCCGTCGTTACGGGAGTTATCGCCCCATTTTCTCCATTTAATACTTCAATATGCTAACTTATATGTGTTTGGAAAGTTAGAAGCAAATCGGAGGGAATTTAGATAGAAATAAGGCCATAAATCCCTTTTTGAGAAGAATAGGTTGGAAAAGTCAACCGAATATTGACCGATGACTTTGGCAGCTCAAAATTGAATTCTGATGATTCGACTAGTTTCGGATGATCATTTATGGCTTAGGAGAGCAATCGGAATCGAATTCGGAGGTCCGGTGAAGTTTTAGGCTTGAATTGGCTAAGGTCGAATTTTGATGAAATCCGAACGGTAAGTGAGATTTTGATCCGAGAGTCGGAATGGAATTCTGATAGTTGCAGTAGCTCCGTTAGGTGATTTGGGATATGCGTACAAAGTTTCAAGTCATTCGGAGGTGTTTAGGTCGGGTTTTAGATCAAATGCAAGTTTCGGAAGTTTTAGAAGAACTTAGGCTTGAATCCGATGTAAATTTGGTGTTTTGATGTTAGTTTTGGTGTTTCGAGAGTGAAACTAAGTTTGAATGATCATATGTGGCATGTTAGTATGTTCGTATGCAGTCCCGAGGAGCTCGGGTGAGTTTCAGATAGGTTTGGGTTGCGTTGTGCTCGTTTTTCTTATGCTTCGACATCGTTTCTTCAAGCATAAATGATATCATATTGAACACATGAGCTCCGATTACTGTTTTAAATGAATAATTAGATCCGTATCGTAATTACGGACCCATAGCAAAAAGAATCATCGAATTTAGATATCGTATGAGGATTTTATGGCCATTTTACTAAAGTTGCTCAGATTTTCAGGTTAATGACGAAATTGCCCCTGACGGCGTATTAAAAACCTGCACTATTTGCAAATCTTAAAACCTACATATCTCCTTCATTATAAAGTCAAATTGAGTGATTCAAAAGCCTAAATTCATTAGAATTTCACAAGGAATCCATTGGGAGCAGTAAAACGTATGAACAGTATACCGATAATGAGCAGGACGAGGTTTATTCCAATGTTGGAACGGGAAGAAGCTTCTGAGGCGATTTTTAAGAGAGAAATCAATGGGTAATCGCTGGAGGTAAGTTTCTTGAATCAAAAACATGATTTTATGCTAGAATCAACACCAAAATTCCTGAAATTTGGTAGAATTTGTGAAGAATTAGGGCCTAAATCATGAAAATGAATTTTTGGGTTTTAAAAGGTCATTCGAACTCCGATTTCGATAAATTTTATATGAACAGACTCGTGGCGAGACGAGGATCGCGTTGGTACTAATTTCGGAATTTTCCAAGTAGTGGGCCTGGGGTCGGGTTTTACCAACTTAGTGTATTTATGCGAATTTCATGTAAATTGAAATGGGTTATGATTCTTTGACCCGTATTTGATATAATTATTGTGATTTGACTAGATTCTACGCACGAGGCAGTGGATTTCAAAGGAAAAGGCATCGCGGACGAGTCTACGACCGGCTAGAGGTGAGTAGTTTGTGTATATGGTAGCTCGAGGGTTCGAAACCCCGGCTTAGCACATTGTGACGCTAGTAGGGCGTGGCTCGCACACCGTGGCAGGTGCGGGATTGATTGTGACTGGGGATTGAGACTTGGTCCATCCCGGATATGGATAATATGCTATTAGTGATGGAAATACACTGTGTTTGACATATTTGTGGGCTGTAAGCCTTGTTTGGGGCCTTGTGCCGACCTGTAGTATCCTTAGGGGATAATATTTATGTGATAGCTATACTTGCTTAATCACTGATCTCAGTCCTGGAAATTGAAATCACAATATTGAAATGCTAAGTCACCGGCTTTTGCAAATTAAATAAAAGTTAAAGTATTTTTCATAAATTATGAACTGGAAATTGGAATTAAGAAAATGAAAGTTGGAATTAAGAAGATTGAACTGTTTTTTTTGTGACTTATCTGATTTATGTGGACTGAGGATGTATCGAGCTGCACGCCGCAGCGGTTGATATGAGGATCGGGCCGCACGCCGCAGCAGTATTGCGCTTGGGCTGTAGGAGCCCCTCCGGAGTCTGTACACACCCCCAGTGAGCGCCGTCGACGTTAAATGGATCGGGCTACACGCCGTAGCGGTTATGTGCATTGCATTGCATCTTTATTTGTTAAATTATTCTGTGGTAGTTGTATTGTACTGTTGATGCTAGTTCGTAGGAGATTCGGACTGTAGTTAGCTTCATACTGTGGTATTCTGTGGATTTCCTTCTTTCAGTTGCTTTTATATATTTATTACTCACTGAGTACTTAGTACTCACCCCTACTCCCTGCACCTTTGTGTGCAGATTCAGGTACACATGAGGGATAGACGAGCACTCCAGCTTTTATCAGTATCTATCCGAGTTGCTGAGGTAGCTGCTGGCGTTCGCAGAACCTAGCTTCTCTTCTTATTCTATTTTTCCTTTGTATATAAATTATTCACACTTTAGTATTTGGTCTAGATGTTGTTATCCGATCTTGTTTAGAGGCTCCAGACTCGTGACCCTAGATCTCTGGGGTGGTTATATAGTTATGCTTTATTGTTGACATAAATGTTCAGGTAATTGATTTGAGCTTCATACTCGGGATGAGAGTGTAAATGGTCGGGCTTGCCTAGCAGTTATGTTGGGCGCCATCACGATCGGGATTGGGGTCGTGACATTACTATAGGTATCTTTAATCATATTCTGTGTATAATTCAGATATATATATATATATATATATATATATATATATATATATATATATATATATATATATATATATATGGTGTATCAAAGGCATAGTCGGGGCAGGTGCTTTAAGGGTTCAGAAGTGCCTTTCAACACAAAATAATAGTTACAATATTAGTACAATAATTAGAGTTTTTACGATTAATATTTGAATTGAGTATTGCTAGGTTAAGTTTGAAAGTATAAGATGCTTTTTGAAAATGTGGTCCAATGGAGAAAATAGAAGAATAAGATATATTTGAATTTGAAATTAATATGATAAAAAAAGCTATATTTAAAAATACGAGCAATAGAGTCAAAGTTGCTATTGAAGTAATTATATTTATTATTTATATTGTATTAAAATAAATGTGATAAAAGTGGATATTAAATTCAAGTAAACTAATAAAAAATACATGACAACATTAATGACATTAAGTTGGAAAAAAAACTAAAAATTGGATAAAAAATTAAATCTAAAGGAAATACAAAATAAATATCTCTTTTGGGTAATTTTATGAACGAGAATTAAAGTCTAATTTGTATCCTAATATTAAAAGAGAAAGAAAATTTAATTACACATGATACAAAAAATAGTTATAAGAAAATTTAATAGATTTAAAATATAATAAGAAAAAACTTATCTATTAATATTTAAACTAATTCAAAGTTATAACTTAAATAAGACAGGATATTATATATTTTTTGTAAAAAACTAATTAAAAATTTATTGTTGGAAAGAGGATGTATAAAGAAGAAAATAGAGATAGTGTGAGAATATTTATACTTTGAATTAATTAAGTATAAGGAAATTAAATAATTAAATAATACTCAAAAATATTATTGAAAGATTTAAATGAAAAAAGAGTTCCAAGTAAGAGATCGCCCGCCCATTTTATTTTTTAGGAATAAAAAAAAATTATATTTATATATATTTATCAAAAAGGCAATAAGCAAGATATCAAGTCAATTGGTAAGCTAATAAAAGATTACATGAATATAACATTATTAAGTAATAAATAAATTAATAACTAGAAGCAGAGATTAAAGAAAGAGTTGTTTTGGGTGAAAATGTAGATGGATAAGACTTATTCCAATTTGTGGTGAAACATAAAGTGATAGTAAGAATTTTGCTAAATAATATGCTCAAACAAGACATATCATAAATGCGAATGTTTAGTATTATTTAATATTAACCACAAAATAAAATACAAGTACTAAATCAAGGAGTTGGATTGCTACAGATATAAAAGAAAAATATAAATAAAAAGAAACGTTATCTGAAAGTTTTAAATTTTAAGGTAATTCCAATAACTCAAATTATAATTTAATATTTATGTCCGCGTATCGCGCGGGTACTAATACTAGTAAAGCTTTAAAAGAAAACTAGCTAATGTGAGACTTAATAGTGATGATAATCATCACTAGATACGAAGAGAAGTCAAAATCCAAAAGTGCCCCAATGCTTTTCTAATACCAGGTTCCGATCGCGAATTGAGAGATATTAGTGGGTTATATTTGTACCAAATGCGTGAAAGAAAGTGTTCTTCTTATGGATATCAAGAAGAAGTGCGCAGTAAATAAGACTGCCATGTTACCCTCCTAATCTTGCAGGACTGCCACCTTCTCTTTCTACAACTATATATGAATGAGTCATAGAAACCTGTATATACAAAAATGACATCAACACCATAAGTTTAGTACATTAACTAATTGAGACTTGATAATCAGGTTTGAACTGAACAACAATTTCTTTGGTAGGGTAAGATTTGCTTCTTTAAAACCTTAAGATTACTAAAGCAATGTATATACAAAAAGATTGAAAACCGTTCAAAACATAAGACTTATTTAGCAGCTCTTAGTTTGAAGCACAACATTATCTCAGCAAATTCATTGGATAGCGTCTACACGTAAGCCAACATTTAAAAATACCTTTAGAATGTACTCAAAAACAAGTGCAGTCTCGTTCCCCTCCAAAGCTTATGCCTAGATTGAGAATACATCATGTACGAATTGTTATAAATTCATTAAGAAGAATAATATATAGTTAGATAAAAGCCATTCAAGAAAATCACACTGACCTTCATGAATCGGTCAGGGTCTTCATCAGGTTTTATTCCTGCCATCTTTTCTCTTCTTGAAAGTTCCAATAACATATCTGTGAAATTCAATAGTTCATCTTAGAGAATGTAGGAAAACTGGAAGACTTGCATAGAGCTTTACCATATTTTGATCCAACACCCTAACAATATGCTGAGAAGTCCATTGTTTCCCTTACAGTCATCTCTGTTATATGCCAATCTTGTTGACTGACATAAGGGGATGTCTTTTGGGAAAAAACTCCTTCAGACCATATCCATTGTAAGTAATATTCCCTGATGTCTTCAAATTGATCAATATTTTAGCAGAATATTGAGGAAAAAAATATTATTATGTAGCAAAACATGTTCTTTCTCTACCTCCAAATCATGAAAATTTAGATATGAACGTACCTGCAAGTCAGATTTGAGACATCCAGCAAGTGCTAATAACAATGTGGTTTTGCCAGAGCTTGAAGGACCCAATAAGAGCATTAATCTGGAAATGAACATCATAATATTTTAAATAAACATATTCTCACCAGCTTTTGATTTCTTGGGAGTTAATGATTGATTCATACTTGATAGGTCGAATTATCCCTCTAATGCCATCTAAAATTATCAGCTTTATTCTCTTGTTGGAGTATATTTTGAGTTGCCTTAAGAAAGCCTAACATGTTTGCACATAATACATAGAGAGGAGAGATGTCATATGCTAAAATGATCAAGTGCTACTCTAACGTAATAATTGATAGCATGGGGAATACCTCGGTCATGTTGAAAATAAAATTCGAAATGAGTGCTCGACTGCCAAGATGAAAATCTAGCTTTTACTTTTGGGAAATTCAAATCAACTTTGCACTCAGGGACGGAGGCAAAATTTTAACTGTATGGGTTAGGAGTTCAAGAACAATAACTTAAGGTGCTAATGAGTAATGACTGAGTTCTAGCTTTATGGGTTTGAGAAGTTTTCCTACTATCTCAGCAAATTTACTGGATAGCGTCTACAATTGTTTAGGAGTTATGGCCTTATCCTAATTGTTGTATAATATCTTAACAACCAACTCTTCTTCATCTATTTGCATGCTTCCTTCATTGCTAGCTTCCACAAGAAGTATAAAAAAATATAGAAAGCAAAGATACATTTTCATATGACTATTTATTAAGTAAGTTGGACATCAAATGAATGCAGATACTCACTCTATATCCACTCAACTGATCATCACGTTTGGGTGAAAATTGTGCCTCACCAACTTATTTGCTCTCTGCAAATATTCGTATAGATATCAACCACAACAACTGTGAACTGTACCTACTCTAATAGAGAAAATTTATTAGTATGGTGTTTTTATGTCCATACAACTGTAAATTGTGCACAACCCAAAAAGTCATTTAAGATCCCTAATCTACAAATGGAGGTAAAGAAGAATAAATAATATACAAGAAAATTACAGAAAAAAGGGCTTGTCCGGACTTAGAATTACAGAAATCAAGATGAACTACTAATTCACATTTCATACAACAAACCAATTTAAACAGATTTTAAATGCAAAATATAAATTAAAATATACGAAAAGCTCCCCCATTCATAATAAAATTGACATTTTAGTTCCATACTGTAATGAAGAAACTGAAAAAAAAATATTCCCAATCAAGAATCCTAGGAAAGCAATTGCAACAATCGAAATTAAGAAGAGAAACAAAAGAAAGACTAGGTTGGCCGTACCTTAACGGTTATGTTGTTTTCGATGAGGAGAACGAGGGACGAGGGTTCAAGTGTTGAAGGACTGGGATTTGGGAGAGATGGTGCCGATAGCTTTTGGGAGGAATTACTAGGAGACTAATATTTTAGGTCTTTATGGGAATTGAGAGGCGTCAATTTAGGTGTTTAAGGGAATCTTTTTCTTTTGTTCGTTGTTTCTTTTTTATTTGTAACTTCGCCTTTTAATTTTTGATAATAGTAGCACTACCCGCGCGATGTGCGATAAATATTAAAAAAATATTTATCACTTTGTTAATTTTCGATATTACATTTGGAATTATTACAATTATTTGATTATTCTATTATATACAAATAGAATATATATTATCTAAAGCTTAATATATAAAATTTTCATTAAATTAAATGGAGTTACATAGTCACCAAATAATTGTTTCGTTATGTATTTTATTTATTATATCATCCAATATTGAGTATAATTATATTGTTAATAAAAATTATGACACTAGTCATTATAACATTTCTTTGCATCTCCTATTATATATTAATAGATATAGATTTCTTTTTCCTCCTTGGTGTGGTCGTAGGCGGCTCTATCACACCGTCTCACAATCCTACCCAAAAGTCTTATCTTTAAAGCTTGTTTGGAAAGCCGCATAATTGCGCGTAATTATATAGTGGAGTAATATTTTTATCTAATCTAATATATATAATTAATAAGAATATAATTATACTCGTTAAAATTCAAGGTGAAGATGAGAATTAATAATAATTATATTTAATGTAAAAAAATTCTCTTTTTTAAATCTATTTTTCACTTTGTTTAAAAACTATAAACATAGTGTTATTTGAGGAGTCAAATGAGATTTTCTTTGATCATATTATTTACAATGGAAAAGGGCTAAATATACCTCTCTACTTTCAAATATGATTTACTTGTACTCTTCGTTATACTATTAGGTCATCCATACCCATAACGTTATACTATTGGGTTATCTATACCCCTACTATCTGTATAGATAACTCAATAGTATAATGGTGGGGGTATGGATGACCCAATAGTATAACGAAGGGTACAAGTAAATTATATTTGAAAGTAGAGGGATATATTTGGCCCTTTTCCGTATTTTCAATCATAGAAATGTGCCTTTTTTTGGAACAAAGTATTAAGAAAAATATGTCATCTAAATTAAAACAGAGGAAGTAATATTTACTTTGTATTATATTAAAAGGAAATAATATTGGTTACATATATACTATTTGCGAAAATTTTTTTTAACTGAAAAAAAATTTAAATAGAAAATTTGTAAAAACTAATTTTTTTTGTATAAACTGAATTTGTTTCTTTGTAAAAGCAGAAAAAATCGAGGATTTTTTTGCATATTTTTAGTTTATTAATTAATTCGGATTTTTCTTTATTTATTATAAAAAAAATTAAAAAAATATAAATGTAGTCATTTTAGGATTTCTTTTAAAAATAAAGGAGGTGTGTCTCGCCATATCAAGATGTACAAATGCGAAGCCCTCATTTTTTTTAATTAAAAATACTTAAAAATTCGGGATGGACCGTTCAGCAAATTTCACGGCCTTCCCAAAAGATATAATATGCTAGTTGCTTTAGGCGCAATTTTTCTTTTTATAATCTTACCTTCCTATTACGGGTGAGCATTTCATGCAACCCAAATTCAAATCCAAAAATGTCGAATAAGAATGTGTCGAGGATCCGGGTGCATTTCATGTGACGTGATCTAAAACATGTCCTTAAACGACGTTCATTTTCTTAAAATAAAATAATTTGACAAAAAGCGGTAATTTATTCTAAAAATGCACAAGTAGGATAATATGTATTAAAATCAAGTACTTCAGCCAAATATGACAGTTGAGCGACCGTGCTAGAACCACGGAACTCGGGAATGCCTAACACGTTCTCCCGGGTTAACAGAATTCCTTATCTGAATTTCTGGTTCGCGGACTGTTAAACAGAGTCATTCTTTTCCTCGATTCGGGATTCAACCGGTGACTTGGGACACCATTAATCTCCCAAGTAGCGACTCTGAATTAATTAAATAAATCCCGTTTCGATTGTCCTTTAATTGAAAAAACTCTATCGCGCCCCTCGCGGAGTGCGGCGCCGAAAAAAGGAGGTGTGACAACATTCATAATCGTGATGCTTGAAATAAATCGACTTATGGAATGAAAGCACAGGTTCATGCAACACCTAAGAAGAAAAAACGTCGTATATGATTTTTGCCTTAGTCATCACTAGAAGGTATATTCTAAGGTAGATATATTCGATTATAGTATATCTCAAGCAACATATAGCCAATTTGTGCAGAACTCTTCAATTGACACGTTAAAAGCCTCTCAAGTCTTATACTAGAATTTCTGTAAAAAGTTGCTAGCCTTTACTGGAAACTATAATTACTATCGTTTGTCGTGATTTTACTAACGGTTTTAGATGCTAGGCACAAATCCTAACCCGTACCAAATGATGAGATACAATCTGCATGGCAAAAAAAACGAATACTCGTAAATTCTAAGCCTAAGGTTACACAGATCTGATGGAAATGCATACGGGTAGGCAGTCTACATCTAAAATGCTTAAGGGTATGTTTTTTTCGAGTCCCGTGTATGTTTTTGTTTCAGGGAAAGGGTCAGCTTACGAGTAACAACCAAAATGCTTAAGGCCTCATACCTACAGTGCCTGCACACTTGGGGACTGCACAATACGGATAGCTTCGTGAGAGAAAGTAGACGCGGGACCATAAAAAGATACGGCAATTCAAAAATTCGTGCAAAAGATAGCTTCATGCAAAAAAGTGGACATAGGACCACGAAAGAGATACGGGAGTTTAAAGGATAGCTAAAAGCTGCAAATAGCTACGCTTTACTCTGCAAAAAACATTTTTCAATGTTGTAGACACTTTCTAAGTCCTTTCTAAATACATAAAGATAGGACTATGGCTGCGTGCTAAAACAGGTTGTAAAGGAAAAACCTTGTGTATTTTTTATTTAAAAATCTGTTGCACGAAAAACAGTTGCGATAAAGTCATAGACGTACTACAACACATGTATTATTCCAAATTTGCTCAAGTTAATGAATAAAAACTTGTCCAAATTACTTTACACAAACATGTGCTTCCTATTTCTTTCATCGTATAGCACCATTTATGAGGTTGAGACGTCTTCTTCATTAAGTGCCAATATATAAAAGGGCCCTTTTTTATAATCCTCGTGTTGACAAGTCCACGAGTGAATCAATAAAGCATTTTCAAAAGGATAAAAATGCAAAAGTATTCCATAAGTCCTAAGTACGAAAATAGGCAAGAATAAAATATAAATAGGTATTAATTAATCTCTAAAATATAAAGGGTTCAAACAAAAAATCCTTACAAAACAAGAAGATTATACAAATATCCCATAAACTGGGGACTGATTCAAAAATTGGAAATCTCAACTCGCTCCTGAGGAAGTAGACCTCTCCGACGTTGTTAAGTTAACCTCCTCATTTGCAGGATTTACAGATGCTAAAGAAGCAGAAATAGTTGAACCACTTGCAGGGAAAAAAGGCATGGCAGCCTCGATTGTTGTAGCCAGAGTTGCGGCAGGAACAACTCCCTCATTGGGAGGACCATCAGCCACGGTCAAGTCATCAGGAGGAGAAGAAGATTGTTGGGCCATCTCAATAGTGCTCAAAACCTTGGCTAACTCGGACTTCAAGTCGAAACCCTCTTGGCTAGCCTCCATTAAGGCATCCCGACGAGAATTCAGGAAAGCCCAGCTCACCTCCGCATCAAAATTCTCTTCAAGGAGGGCATAATCCTTCTTCCATGAGGTAAGTTCGTCCTTTAACGATTGGTTTTCATTCAAAGCGGAGTTAAAGGAGACTTCCAGGGAGGCACGAGATTCTTCCAAGGTACGAGCCTTATCAGAGGAAGCTTGCAAATCGGCCTGAGCCTGAGATAGGGTTTGCACTAGCTCTCCCGCATACTTTTCTTTCTTGTTCAAGAGAACCTTAAGCTCCCTAATCTCCTCGCTGGACCTAGACTATTGTTCAGAAAAAGAACATTCTTGACATTCTTTTTCTTTCTCCACCTCGCCGAGGGAAGCCTTAACCCCGTCTAATTCAGAAGCCAAAGTTTGATTTTGTTGCTCTAAGTTATGGTTGTGCTCCTGTAAATCCGTAACCTTCTTCTGAGCATCTCTCAACTGTTCTCGCCAATTAGCTGCTTTGGCATCCGCTTCCCTAGCCTTCCTTTCAGCTTCAGAAATAGCTCGGTCAACTTCACGAGCTTTCCTCTCCAAAATGGAAATTCTCCCCATAAGCTCCGTACCTATAAGGTTTGCCTATATAAGAAATGTGTATGAGTGGAAATCAAGAGAAAAGCTTTTTATAAAAAAAAAGCGACATACCTTCAAAGTATTGTGAACTATGTCTTTTACTAGAGTCAGACAACTATGGCTGTCCTTTTTCCCTTTCTCAATATCCCCAATCAGGGGCTTAAGCCAGGCATCTGCCCCGCCTGACTTCCTTAAGAGGATCCTGTCTGCCGGAATGTAACGACCCGGACCATCGTTACGGGAATTACCACCCCGTTATGTTGTAATTACATGTTTTATGCTTTTATATCAGTGTTAGAGCCTCTCGGGTGAGTTAGGAGTGATTTGGATTGAAAATGAGGCATATAGCCTTTTTGAAGGAAACTTGAATAAAGAAAGTCCACCCGGAGTTGACTATTTGGTTAGAGGGCTCGGAATCGGACTCTGATGATTTGGTTAGTTCCGGGAGGTGATTTGTGACTTATGGGAGCAATCGGAATTGAATTCGGAGGTCCGGTGTAGAAATAGGCTTGAATTGGCTAAGGTTGAATTTTGGCGAAATCCGGAACGGTAGGTGATATTTTGATCCGGGGGTCGGAATGGAATTCCGACAATTTCTGTAGCTTCGTTATGTGATTTTGGATATGTCTGCAAATTTTCAGGTCATTTGGACGTCGTTTGATCGGGTTTTGGATTGAATGTTAGTTTTGAAAGTTTGAAGAAACTTAGGCTTGAATTCGTGAGTAAATGGTGATTTTGATATTTAGTATGGTGTTTTTATGATTTGACCAAGTCCGTATCATGTTTTGGAGTTCGTTGGTGGTTTTCGTTGGGGTCCAGGGGGCCTCGGGATGATTTCGGACCATCAACCGGGCTTTTGGACTTGGCAAAAATCTGCAGAGAAACTGCAGGTTCTGCCCAGGCATCTAAGCCTCGCAAAGGCCAGGCGGATCATGCATCGCGTTCGCGAGAAGGGGAGCCGCGTTCGCGTAGGCCAGGGATCGTGTGCATCGCGTTCGCGTTCCAGTGGTCGCGTTCGCGTAGGTGTGTGAAGGTAAGGCTTCGCGTTCGCGGGAGGAGTATCGCGAACGCGTAGAAGGATTTTGGGCGGCTGGGAGTTTGAGCATCGCGAACGCGTGAATGGCGTCGCGTTCGCGAAGGGTAGCTGGAATTGAGCATCGCGAACGCGTGGTAGGCATCGCGTTCGCGAAGAGTAAGAGGGAGCTGTTCATCGCGAACGCGTGGGAGCTCACGCGAACGCGAAGAGGAAAAAGCTCTGGCAGTGAATAAAATCCAGAAAACAGAAGGCTTACGGGTTTACACCCCCAAAACATAATTTTTGAGCCCTAGAGAGAAGAAATCACGGGAAAACGCTGGGAAATCATCGGGTATTCATCGGAGGTAAGTTTCTTGACTCAAAAACATGATTTTATGGTAGAATTAACATCAATCTTCATGAATTTGGGTAGAAATTGTGAAGGATTGTGGCCTAGATATTGAAAACGAAAATTTGGGTTTGAAAGGCCAATCGAACTCCGATTTTGGTAAATTTTATATGTATGGACTCGTGGCGAGACAAGGGTTCTGAAAATACGAGTTTCGAAGTTTTTCGAGATGTGGGCCCGGAGCTCGGGTTTTGCAAATTTCGTGATTTTTGATATTTTTCGAGTTCTTTCGATTGGGTGATGTTCCATTAGCCTATTTTGATATATTTGTGCTGATTTGTGCTAGTTTTGACGTGCGTGGATGCCGGTTCGAGGAGCTAAGGCGTCGCGGGCATGAGCTTTCGTCGGTTCGAGGTGGGTAATTCTTGTAAATTATGTCCTGAGGGTTAGTAAACGCCGTACTTGCACATCTTAGTGCTGTGTTGAGGTGACTTGCATGCCGAATAACGGGCGTGGGGTAGAGCACCATTGGGGATCGTGTCACGACCCAAACTGGAGGACCATGACTAGCACCCGACCATACTTGCCGAGCACCAACGTACATTTTATCTAACCTTCTTTATTATCTTTTAGGCTGACGAGACCAATATAAAAGGTAGACATGGATCATGAACAACCAACAATAAAATATGATTGCATGAACCTACATAACATGGGATGACCGGACAATCAAGAAACTATATACATATGGTACAAGCTACCACGCTAAAATGAAAGACTATACAACAAAAACCAGCCGACAAGGCATACCAAACTATACATGAGTCGACACTTGTCTATGAGCCTCTAAAGGAACATAAGTGCTGTAACATAGCCGGAACAGGGCCCCGACATACCCATAATGTCTATAACAAAAATGCATACCAAGACCAAGGCAAGTCCGGAGAAGGGATCTCGCCAATCACCGCTGAACTGGACAACCTACTGTGATGGGGGAGCTACACCTGCCTGTCTATCAGGACCTGCAACACGACTTGCAGCGTCCGCAAATAAAAGGACGTCAGTACGAATAAAGTACTGAGTATGTAAGGCAGAGAACCATAAATACGAACAGTAATGTAAGCAGGGATAGAGAATATACAACCTGTAACATCTGAGTACCTCTGAGGGCTACTGACATGAAATGCATGATACATATGTATAAATACATAATCTTTAAAACATACGCCTCTGTGGGCATCATCATCATCATATCGTACCCGGCCGTAATAGGCTCGGTAAAAACATACCCGACCATTATAAGGCTCGGTAGAATCGTACCCGGCCACGTGGAGCTCGGTAAAACCCAATTGATCAGTGGTTGCACAATAGGTGCCGTACCCGGCCGACTATAGCGCGGCTCGGTAGAGTAAAATAGATACATATATATAATGCATGTTCGACTCCTGGAAATACCTTGTAGACCTTTCGGAGTGACGTAAGGTCGGTATCCTATGTACAACTTATTAGGACTAACTCTTCACTATGAACCTTATAGGAATCAAGAAGTACCACAAGATTGATAACATAAGAATAAGAGAAGCAACATCAACATCAATCGTTCCATAAGAGGGAAAACAATGTAAGTACTTGCTAGCTTCTAAGAATAGAGTATCTTTGGAAGCTCGTTCATTACATTATGTTAATCGGAGTCGTGCAAAAGAAGGAAAGGGACAGCCACACATACCTTGTATATACTGCCACAACCTCAAGCTATGCAAACGTCATGACTCCTTAGTCTACAATAGGAGAAATGACACTATCGTTAACGTTTAAGCGTCGAACTATTATGTACCAATCACAACCTATTTTGTGATGAAACGGACAACACCTCCCCTATATATATGACTTCACACCATTCAAAACAATCACCAAACAGCCTAAACAACATCAATAATAAACATATTGAGCCTCCCAAAACAGTCCACACACAACCTAATCACATCATACATATGACGGCCACTATAGTCGTACCCAAATGACCCAAAAATATTACGAAGAACTAGTAGACCACAACCCAACATATATATGGTGTTTCTCCACACCCTGCCTCCTCCAAAACTCCACAAAATAGTAATAAAAACGCAGCCCAACAGCAACACAAAACAGTCCACAAAACAGTCCGCTACAAGTGAATAACTTAAACTCACGGCTTCCGATCACCGTCCAGTGTGAGTTCTTTCATGTATATAACGAATTACCATGAATTTACAGCACAATAAATGTATGAAATATAGCAGTAAACTCACCTTTGTTGTTGGATAACTCAGCCTTTAACTTGGTTCTTCAAACTCTAGTGTTTACCCCCAATTTGAACTTGAAAGAGAGGGAAAATCAATTAGGGTTTGTGGATAATTTTGGGAGGAAGTTTGCAGGGGTTTAGGTCTGGTTATTTGTGAAATATAAAGAGGGATATATTGCAGAAGATAAGCCTTTTAATGGGCTCCTTTTCTGACCCGAAATTCACTCTTTTGGGCCGACATTTAACCAAGTAGGTGACTCACCTACTTGCACCTAGCAGCTTGTGCAGTCTCACGAAAATGTCTATATCTCTCTATCCCAATGTCGTATTGCTAAACCGTTTAATGCGTTGGAAACTAGACTCATAGATCTTCAATTTGTAGATCACCCCATAATTCCAAGTATATTGGGAGAAAGACTTAATAACATTTGACCTAAAGTTTAGGTAAAACTATGAACCTAAGTTGCAACGACTTTTGTCGACTTTTGTTTCATAACTCGTTTGACTTCAAGAATTATGATACGGATATTATATGATTCAAATACCTTAAATCATGGCCTCCTAAGTATACTAAGCATCTATAGGTTTACCCAAAAGTACGAGTTACAGCATCCTTGATTCGTTTAACTTCTAATACTTGTTAATCACCCTTATGCACCCTTGTATCACTTAAGATTAATCGGATTAACTTCTTATCATCTCAAGGATAATTCCTTCTTGGATTTATGTTATATAACTTATGGAATGAACTAATGTGTGTGGATATGGGTTGTAACACCATCCCCCCTTAGGAACATTCGTCCTCGAATGTAAGGGTTTATGGGAAGTCCAAATCATCGTGGATTCCAACGGAAATGTTTGGTCAATTTTCCCATATAAAATGGTCACTAGCAAAATTTGCAAGCAGTGAAGCTCAAAGTATGACCACACAAGGCTACACAAAGCATTATGGACATGGACATTATTTACATATCACCACTTTGTATTAAGGAAGAGAGTTCTCAAGTTATTGCTTACCTCATAAAGCCATTTCACCTTTATAATGTATCTTGCGTTCCACCAACATCCTTGTTATCATCATTCCGGAATAGGTAAGGGTATTTAGACTTCATCTCTTCTTCCGCTTCCCATGTCATTTCTTTCATATTCTTGTTCCTCCACAATACTTTGACGGTAGCTACATCTTTTGTTCTCAGCTTGCAGACTTGTCGATCTAATATGGCCACTGGCACTTCTTCATATGATAGATCCTCTGTAACTTGAACATCTTGGATAGGGACAACTCGAGAAGGGTCACCAATACATTTACTCAACATAGATACATGGAATACCGGGTGGACAAATTCTAATTCGGATGGCAATTCTAACTCATAAGCAACTTGTCCAATTCATTGAAGAATTTTATACGGACCGATATACCTTGGACTCAGCTTACCTTTCTTCCCAAAACGCATAACACCCTTCATTGGTGAGATCCTCAGAAAACCCAATCACCAACCTCAAACTCAAGATCACGACGTCGGACATCGGAATAAGACTTTTGCCTGCTTTGTGCCGTCCTCAATCGTTCCCGTATCACTTTCACCTTCTCAATGGCTTGGTGAATCAAATCTGGCCCATATAATTCTGTTTCACCGACTTCGAACCATCCAACCGGTGATCTACATCTCCTCCCATATAGTGCCTCATATGGGGCCATTTTAATACTGGAATGGTAGCTATTATTGTAGGCAAATTCTATGAGTGGAAGATGGTCATCCCAATTTCCCTTAAAATCTAGAACACATGCTCGTAGCATATCTTCCAATGTCTGAATGGTACGTTCAGTCTGTCCCTCAGTCTGATGGGGATTGAAATGTCATCGGCTGGGGATTGCCCTGTCGGGGATCCCTTTTCCTTCTTCCTCTTTCCAAACCTCCTTCGGGGCTCGCGTTTCGCTCCATTGAAAAACTTGTAGGATATGATGCTGCCGGAGAAATCTCGAAATCAATGTTTCATTCTTCCGAGAACTGCTGGGGATGATACTGACTTCTTGCCTTTCTGAACGCAAGCTTCCTCGTTTTGTCCTGTCTGCTGGGGGTATAATTTCCTCTATCACAGCTTGTTGTTTTCTTTCTTTCAAAGCTGCTGGGGGACAACCGGGTTCAAAGATCATTTCCTCGCGTTATCTGGCTTCTTTCCCCAACCAGGTATTTGGTTTCGAGAAAATTTTCGCAACGGGAGAAAATTTTCTGCCCCAGTTTGAGAATCTTCTTCGTGGCATGCTTTTCTGTCAACAACCCCTCTTCTTCCTGTTTCAAATCAAAGAAAAATTAGTTAGTTTTAAAATGTGGTGGCTGGTTGTGGTGCTCCTGCTGGGGATGGTTCTCCTCTTCTTTCCCTGCTCTGCGTTTCATTGTCAGACCCTGTCGGGGATGTTATCATTTGATGATATTCATGCTGGGGATAGTTTTCTCCTTTCTTGCTTCCCCGCCTTCCTTGACGACTCTTTATTCGCGAACCTTTCCACGTGGTTTTCCACTGACCACTCGAATTCCTATAATAGTGACCCTTCGTGAAGACCTTGCATGTTTTACTGGTGAACCATTTTCTTTGTTCACCCTTGTCACTAAAAATACCTTTCTGCTGGGGATATCTCCCCTTCTTTGGCGGCATATCTAAGGAATGGGCATTTCCCGACCTTTGAGTCTCATTGGCCTTGGCTTCGAGGTCATTAACCTTCATTGAGATATCCTTTTTCACACCGATCCACCCCTTTGTCGATTTCCTATTGCTGGGGAATATCCTTCTGGACACTGGCTTTGCGCTTAATCCCTCCTCACTTATACCACTTGGGTGTACCAATCAAATTCCGTCTTGCATAATTGGAAAGTTGATGGAAAATTTTGAAGTCATTTCTTACAAACAGACTCTATTGGGGAATTTTTTATGAAAGGAGAAAGATAAAAGGAAACAGAATAAAAGACAAAAAACGAGGATGACTCTCTAAAAAGAAAAATTATAAAATAACCCTATCAAACGTGGATACCAACTCTAATGGACATGATATGCACATATAGCCTACCATCCGTCGTTAAACCGCCTTTTGTAATCTTCTCCTGGGGCTTTCCTATCTCATTTCCAACCTTCGTTCGACTTGTAGTGCCCGAGGGTTTTTTACTACCAAGCCTCTCTCATTTCGATTTTCTCTCAGCTTTCATCGCCTTATGGTGCCTGTGAAGGTTTTCACCGCTAAGACTCTCTCATTTGTGTTACTTTTCCGCTGGGGATTGGTGGTGCTACTGCTAAGATTCTCTCATATTTCTTCTGCTGCAGATCTGAGTCTTTTCTGATGGGAATCAGAGTGTTATGTTCTGATAAGACTTCTCTCATTTGCCCGACTTGGCCTCTTTTAAAGATTGGTCAAAAGGTCTTTCTTTGGACCGTAATGTGGATTTGGATAAGGCTAGAAAGAAATGGTATTAAAGGCTCGAAACAAAACAAAATGGGTTCAAAATTACAACCTTCGGAGTCTACATCTTCCTTTATAAACACGACTTTTGTTGCCCCGGTTTCTAGCTTGGGGATTTTTACTTCTTTATTTACACTATGACCGAGCTGTGAAGCGCCTACGTATCCTCTTTGAGGAATCAGGTCAAACGTAGTTCCCAATTCCTTGTTTTTCTAGTTTTTCCTTTTCATTTTTCATTCTTTTTTTTTCTCTTTTTTTTTTTGTTTTCGTTGTTTTCTTTTTCTCTTTTTCTTTCTTTATCTTCCCCATTTGTGTTTCTAATTTTGGTACCGATTCCGAAGGAGGGGTATGAAAGAAATCAAAATAAGGCTCGAAGGGTTGACGATGGATAAAGTGTTTGGATAGCAGAACAAAATGCCTTCGTCATTCCAATCTTCAAAACATGCCAAGTGTAAACAACACAATTAATATTCGTCATTTCTTTAAAGCACTGTTGGGCAACACTCTCATTATTATGAACGACCCCATGTCAATTTTGGCAGCTTGCCTTTAACGGTTTTCTTTTACTTGCCCCAGTTTCTCATGACTCGGGTTTCGAATAATCTCAAACCGTTCTTACTTCATTTAAATATCTCGATCACCTCCCCATGGTTTTGTGATTAACTTTAAGACCAGGCCAGAACTATGCGTGCACGTCATGTCACTAGAGCTAGCAGAAAAAGAACTATAGGAAGGAAATGACTAAATAACAGAAAATGTCTAGAAATAATATAAAATAAGTCATTGCATTAACCGATAAAACAACGACTCGAACAACCAAAAAACAAAACTGGGGTTACAACCCTTAGAACGAACCTAGACCCCTTTAGATGAGACACTATGATCAAAAGAAAAATACAAGGATAAAAGGTTTGAGCCACAAAACAACATTCGGATTACCATTATGAAATAACTCGGACAAATAGAAATGACAACAAAATAAGCCACCACAAATGACTCTCCAATTGATAAGCCTGACATTTAGCCACGAATTTGATTATCAGAACCACTATGGCCTTCTCTCATTTCAGTCGGCAAATTCCCGAGTGGATTCTCATATTCCGTGCCACCAGGCATCACCGCCAGAAAGTGTGTATCATCAGGTGCAGGTAACAGATTCAGCGCGATATTCTGGGTGTCACTGTTATGAATCACAATCAATCTTTCTTGGATCATCCTTTCTATTTCCCTTTTCAAATTCCGACAACTTTCCATGTTGTGCCCCTGGGCATGGGAATGGTATTCACACCTTTTAGATGGGTCAAAGCTCCTTGCACGTGGGTCCACATGATTTGGAGGGATGGGTGCAATCATGTCCTGTTGCTTTAACTTCTCAAATAAGCTTTCATAGGAAACTCCTATTGGTGTTAAATTATCCTTCAACTTCGGTTCCCTTCTATGCCCTTGGTTTGGAAGTGGGTTATAAGGTATTTGGAAATTTCGCAGAGGCTGATAGAGATTTTGTGATGCTCGTGCTCGCTTTCTTGGATGATTTGATGGCTGAATAACATATTGGGGTGGATCAACTGGGTATGGTGGGTTCGGAGGTGGATAGTAATGCTCAGGGGAATTATGGAAAACTTGTCGAGACATCGCATACCGTCGAGGTACTCTTCTGGAACCTTTTCTTGACCCTGATATCATCATGACTTCTTCATCCCTCTCATTCGTGTCACTAGATTCAAATTGGACAGCCTGAGCTGCAGCCTTGAGAGCCGCTTGACTTATAATTCTGCCTGTCTTAAGACCGTTCTCTACCATTTCTCCCATTTTGACTACATCCAAGAAGGATTGACCAACCGCGGACATCATGTTCTGAAAATAATCCGGCTCTTGAGCCTGAAGGAAGACAGTGATTAACTCATGGTCATCCATGGGTGGCTCAGCACGAGCCGCTTGCTCTCTCCATTTAAGGGCATATTCCCGGAAACTTTCACTTGATTTCTTCTTCAGATTTGAAAGAAAAATGCGGTCTGGGGCAATGTCAATGTTGTATTGGAATTGTTTGACAAAGGCCTGTGCCATGTCATTCCAGACGCGCCAGCTAGATGCATCTTGATCCCAAAACCATTCAGAGGCTACTCCTGTAAGGCTTTCCCCAAAGTAAGCTATTAACAATTCTTCATTTCTTCCCAGACTCCTTAGTTGATTGCAATACCTTTTCAAATGGGCTATGGGATGTCCATGTCCATCGTACTTTTCAAATTTGGGAATCTTGAAACCAGGTGGCAAGTGGACATCGGGAAACAAGCATAGATCTTTGAAAGCAACACTCTTTCGACCTGCCAACCCGTGCGTGTTTTTCAACCGTTGTTCTAAGCTTTTCAATCTTTGGGTTATTTCTTCCTGTACCTTCTTTCGGGTAGGCTTCTCAATGTTTGCAGGAAGGTCGTGAGAGTGGTACTGTTCTTGTTGTATAGCAAATTGTGACTCATGAGAAAGTTGTCCCCGGCCATTGGACCATGCTTGACGCATTTTGGTCATTTGTTGTTTCACTGTTCTATTTTCCTCAACCACAACAGACCCTTGTTGAACTTTCTGACCCTGAGTCTCTTGAGCACTTGTAACAACTCCGATGTCGGTTATCATTTTCCTTGAATCTTGCTTTCCAATTTACCACAACCAACCACCTCAACTTTATCTAGATTAACAAAACGAAACCACCGGGTTAGCGTTAAGGTATTCCGCTTATTGATTTCCTTTGTTTTTCTACTATTTTCTTTTCTTTTTCCTTTTTGTGGTTTTTTCATTTTTCCTTTTTTTTTCTTTTGTTTTTTTTTCATTTTTTTTTTGGTTATGGAAATGGTCGAATCCTATGTGGATTGCCTACGTATCATGACCCCGCATGAATCAGACCGAGCGTAGTTCTTGCAAATTAATGCAAGAAATAAAGAGATGTTTATTATTATTTTTTTGAATAAAAATTGTAGAAGCCGACTCCAACTACAAACCTGTGTAGGAGATTTCTACAAGAAAAAGAATATTTTTTTGGTGTCAATTATGCCTATTTCTACAAAATTGGCCACATAATGGCTTATTTGACAAAATGACTATTTTTGCAAAATTTATTTAAGAAAGATAAACTTGACTTTTCTCATCCTGGGGCTCATGGGGCATCGTTCGGCATCGCCATAGGCCAACAAAAGATCGAGAAAGTTTTTATGTCAATTGTGACTATTTTTACAAAATTGGCCACATAATGGCTTATTTGACAAAATGACTATTTTTGCAAAATTTATTTAAGAAAGATAAACTTGAAATTTTTTTTTTTTTTTATCTTGTGGCTCATGGGGCATCGTTCGGCATCACCATAAACCAACACAAGACTATTTTTCATAAATTGGCCATGTAATGGCTTATTTAGGCAAAATGGCTCTTTTTGCAAAATTTTATTTAAGAAGATGCAAATTCAAAATTTTTATCTTGGGGCCTATGGGGCATCGTTCAACACCGACACAGGCCAACACAAGACTGAGGAAGTTAAAATGCAAAAATGTGGCTATTTCAGCAAAACTTCGGCCATATAATGGCTTATTTGATAAAGTGGTTATTTTTGTGAAGTTGAGTGATGACTCAAAACTTGATTTTTTGCGGATACATCCTTTCGCATTTCCGCGAGGGAATATTTCCAGGCTGTGTCCAAAATTATTTAAAATAACTCAAAGTGGCTATTCTTGCAAAAACGGCCTTCTGGCGTCCTTTTGAGGGACATTCGGCTTGTTTTAAACAAGAATAGCATCACCCGACTTATTTAAAACAAAATCAAAAATTTAACATTTTTTGGTTATTTTTGCAAAAGGGGTGTGCACCCGGACTTGATTTTGCGGCTATGGCCTTGCAACATTTCCACAAGGAATATTTCAAGGTTGTGCCCGTAAATTATTAAAAATGTTTCAAAGTGGGTATTTTTGCAAAAACAGCCTTCCGGCATCCTTTCAGAACATTCGGCTATTTGCAAAAACGGCATCACTTTGATTTTATTGACAAAATTAAACACACATTTTTTTTTATTTTTTAAAGGGGTGGTTGAACCCGATGAGGGTTGCCTACGTATCTCACCTAGTGGTGAGAATCAAACCTGCGTAGTTCGGTCAGATTATTTTATGACCAATTATTTCAACAAAATTGCTCTTCCCATTTTTCAAATTTTTCTTTTCAAATTTTCGACTGCGTTTTGTCAATATTTTAATACTTTTTTGTTCCAAATTTCTTTCTTTTTGTTTTCAGGAATTTAACCAATCAGCATAATAATACAAGACAAATAAATGTAACATATAATATGCTCGGTCTTTGATTAACGGGTCACCTGTCCTAGACGGACCCAACCCCTGTGTTGAGTCCCCTAAGTCATGATGCAAATAAGCGTTCCTACTAGGGATCCGGCATGAAGTCACGTTATTCTAAGTTCAAAACCTGGGTATGTGTTCTAGACTGTGTACCCAAGCGGACAACTCGGGCTGAGGAAGGAGCTCCTTTCCGGGAACCAAAAGGCCAGCCGGCTTAGAAACTTTCCGAACCTCTTTATTATTTCGGGGTATGACACTAACAGAATAAGGAGTCTCAACCAGTGAGCACATCCCCGGGGGTGAGAAGTGAAGGGTTTGCGGCACAGTTTTATATACAGTTCACGTAATATCAAAGCGGTAAACATATAACAGTTTGTATATACAGTGCAACTAGTATCAAAGCGGTAGACATGTAGCACGTTAATTAAACATATAGTAAAATCAGATATAGACAAAACAACAATTTAACTGAGCTCGAATTCTTAAACCTTGAACCGAAGTTCAGAGGTTTCACATCCCCAGCAGAGTCGCCAGAGCTGTCACACCTCCTTTTTACGCACCCGCGAGAGCGCGAGGGAGTTTTTCCAATTAAAGGACAATCGAGACGGGATTAATTTATTTAATTCAGAGTCGCCACTTGGGAAAATAATGGTGTCCCAAGTCACCGGTTTAATCCCGAACCGAGGAAATTTATGACTTCGTAATACAGTCTGCGAAACTAGAAACCTGGATAAGGAATTCTGTTAACCCGGGAGAAGGTGTTAGGCACTCCCGGATTCCGTGGTTCTAGCATGGTCGCTCAACTGCAATTTTTGTTTCTATCTGATTCTTTTATATATTTTAACTATGTGCTTTTAATGCTCCGCTCTTATTTTTTAGAAGAATTGCGACGTTACGAAAACACATTTCGAGCCGCACCGTAACCAGTACGCCTGCGACTCTAATGTATTTCAGTTTCGCCGAGAGTAAGATTTGGGTCACATAAATGCGCACCCGTATTCAGGAAGGTAATTTATTATTAACTAACGCGCCTAAAGTAATTTCGCGTTTGTACTTTGCGAGGGCCATGAAATTTGCTACATGGCACGCCTCGATTCTAACTTTTAGATTCAATTGTTATTTTAAACCAATTCTTCCTAAACCATTCTTTCAAATTCTACAACTGGCAGCTTCATTTTCCAATTCAAAGAAAGTATACGGTTTGTATAACTAAACGTGTGATTCCAATTCACTCCAATCAATTCAAGCAAACATATGAGTGAGCAAATTCAAAATCAGAAACAACATGTCACAAAATCGAACAGACAAGCACATAGTTAACACTAAAACGAGTAAAGGATTGAGGTATTGAACCTTATCACGCGAAGCTTTTTTGATTAATTGAGAGAGCGCAAGAATAACACCTCGGATCTCCCGAATCCAATTGCAAAATACAGCAGCAACAGAAATCGAACGGGTACCCCGAACCAATGGTGAATCTCAAATCGACAACTAAACGAAACCTCAATACGTGGACTATGGATTAAATTTCAGCAACTCAAGTTAACTCTGTTTGAGGCGTAAAAATGAAGACGGCCAGATCTGCAACTCCAACAGTAAAAATTTGGTACGGATTCAAAATTTGCTATCCCCTGCGATGATGACTAAAACCCGAATCGCATCCGCAGGCAAACATCGAACTCCGACGTCGAACAGACTCAAATCCAGACCTCAACATAGACTTTATTTTTGAAGCAAAACTCAGAATTAAAATGAAGAAGTAGAATATTTTCTGACTGGCATTTTGTATTGTTTAAAATGCTAGAATTTTTGTAATTGAATCCCCAATGTTTCTGTCCAAAACTCCTCTCCTTGTTCGTATGTGTGTGTTGTAGCTGAAGCTTAAACGACAGAGATGATGAGTGGCGGCCGGAGCCGGAGGAGTTAGAGTCGTTGGATGGTTGTGCTCGTTTTTTGGCGAGTGGGGTCGTAGTGGTGTAGACTGACGGCGGCGGAAGTAGGTTAGGGGTGTGTGGTGGCTGCTCTTTTCGGGTCTAGGGTTGGCCGGCGGCTGTAGGGTATCTGCTCTAGGGTTTTTTTTTTTGTGTCTTATGTTATTATGTGGGAGAGATCAACAGTGGGGGGAAGGGGTTAGGCGGCTGAAGTATTCTTTTTCTCCTAGGGTTTTTTTTATTCAATGTTATGTTATTATAGAAGAAAGGGTCATGGGTTGGGTCACAAGTGTTATGGGTAAGGTATTTTGGGCTTTAAAAATTTGGGCTTAAAGTCTAAAAATTGTAATATAATACTAGAATCCTATTGAAATTAAAATAACTAAATATTTTAAAAATACTACTATTAAAAATTATGCGGGTCAAAAATTACGTGCTTACAATGCCTATATACTATTACGTTAATTTATATTACGTAATATCCAAATGGATCATAACTTGTAATTAGTATTAGTTTGATTATCCGTATGAAGTAACTTCACTAATGCGATATTTACTGGTTTTGAACGTGAAATTAATTGTAGTTGATTATAAAACAACACAATCTGTTATGACTATTTAGTAGATTACCCATTTCAAACACCTATTGACTAATACACGACAACCATACTAACAAATATAAATGAGAATAATAAGTTACTGTCCGGATATTAGTAAGACGGAATTTGTTAAGTTCCGTCTTAATATTAATCGTATCGACACTTCCTGACAAATCCACTATAGGATCAAATGGGATAAAAATAAACTATATATGTTATCAAAGTCGGAATGGGACTTCCACCTATATAGGCTCAGATTGGGTCCTATGAATGGCTGTTATTTTATAATACAATTGGCTTTGACAACTGTATTGAATATATTGGTCCTGTTATTAATACAGGTTATTACTAATGAAATTATTTCGTAACCAACATAATATAGTATTATAATTTCGTATTAACATAATAATATGACTAATATTCAATATACATTACCATTCATGATTGTAATTAATCATAACATTATTAATTAATATTGGTTATATACGTATGGTTTAATAATTCACTATTCAACCATATCATATAGTATAAGTTCAATTGATATTATAATATACTAGGCACGCAACGACTTACGACAATCACATCAATCCATTTGACTAATACGATTGTAGTTATAATAGATTGGGAGTAATGCAATACGATTGTAGTAGGACGCATCGGCCTACGACAATCACATAAGTTCATTGGACTAATACGATTGTAGTCATAGGACCTTCCGTTTATATATCGTGGTTGTTAATTAGTAATTGACCGTGAATGAATATGATCTCATTCATATACTAGGACGCATCGGCATACGACAACCACATAAGTCCATTGGACTAATACGATTGTAGTCATAATTACTCCGTTTATATATCGTATTGGGAGTAATGTCATACGTTCATACTAGGACGCATCGGCCTACGACAACCACATAAGTCCATTGGACTAATACGATTGTAGTCATAACAGATTGGGAGTAATGTCATACGTTCATACTAGGACGCATCGGCCTACGACAACCAAATATGTCCATTTGGCTAATACGATTGTAGTCATAACAGATTTGGAGTAATACGATTAATCAATGCTAACTCGTATTGAGACTAATACGAGTTAGCATTGGCAAGATTATGATTTCCATTTATATGACTACAAATAACATATTATATCCCTAGTATGACTTGTTGGGACATTATTTTATATGAAATTAAATAAGATTGCATAGGACTTGGTCAATATCAATATACTACACATATAAATGTTAGTTTTTATGAAAGGACATCTAAAAACTTATGACTTACTGTATGACATGTTGATAAAGTAATGCCTGTTATTACTTAATACCCTTATATGTCATAATCAATGTATTTTATCGTGTAACAACCATTACGGTCATTAGTCCTAACCGTTGTGAGTCATACACCAGGACATTCATTTACTTATTACTAGGACGCATTTAAATGAACGTAACACTATTAAGACACAATAGTGGTATAATACGTTCATGATGTGGGTTATATCAGCGTGCATGAATATAAAATATAATGAATTAGCTTATCAAAAACTACAATTACTAAGTATATTTCATAGTATTTAGTAAATTAACTTATATGTAGCTAATATAAGTTATTGTCATATTAACTTAATATAATTGTATTAGTCTATATGACATAACAATGGGATAAAATATTCATTTACGGTCAATTCGTATTGTATTAATCACAATACGTGGCTAGTATAAACTCTCATGTTTAAACATCTAAATATAGGGTAATATATGTTTATATATAATCGTGAGTGATAATTACTTATAAACATTGAAATATAACTCATCGTAGGGTATTGTTATCCCATTCGTAGGTCAACATTCTATGCTATCAATTATTTAGAGGTAATGGACCCACCTTTCTCACTGTATAACTTAGTGAGATAGCCCTATTTCAATAGATAATCTACTTCGCTCTGTAAAAGTCAGCATTATGATATCTTATGCCCGTGATCATTATGGAATTCACACCAATGATCTGGATTGCGTTTGTTTGGGTTTGAACGCATCTCCATCGGCCATCATACTTATCACCCATGCCTCGCAAAACAACTACGAGCTCGGAGTTGGTAACATTGAAATTGTATCCACCAAACCTTGCCTTCAAACTTCCATCTCCATCCAACAACTCTTGCATGTTTCTATTATTTCTAAATCTTGAGGAAGAACCGGATTCCCTTCCCCTCGATTTTTGATCATAACGCTGATTTTCATGTTTTGTTCTTGAATCGTTTCCTGAAGGGCCCAGATATGGATCGTATCTGTTCTTACTTGATCTCCTTTCGGTTTCGGACCTCCTGGACCTGCTCCTTTCATCATGGGAATGTTGGAGTACGGTATCTTCTTCAATTCTAAGTTTTGTGCTATACCTATTATAAACATCATTCCATGTAGTTGCAGGAAATTCATGAAGACTTTCCTTAAGCTTTCTTGTAGCCTCAGAGCTTTTGTCATTCAAATTATTCGTGAAAGCTATTGCAGCCCAATTATCTGGTAATACCTTACACTTCGTATGTGGAATAACCTGATTAGTCCGATTAATCTATAACTATCAACCCCAATTATAAACGCTAAACAGTCCTTGATACTACGCCTAATACAATCGTATAGTACGCCCAATAATAGGAACCTGGTGTTAAGTTCAATTCAATTCTTAATGGGATAACTGTTTAACCAAAATATTGAACTTCGATTAAAGCTAGAAAATAATAGAGAAATCGGGTTACTGATAATCAAGAGACCGAAAAAAATATAGTAGGCTTTCAATAATCGGAATAGACAGTAAAAAAGGTTGTATACCAGTGACTGTTGTGTGTTACAATGGGTATAACTTCCTCCTTTTATAGCTGACTCTAGATGGAGGAATACAACATAAGTTTTAATGAGGAATAAATGACATTAAATAGGTCGTTACACAATCATTTTCAATAAATGTTGATCCTTTAATGTATAGGATGTTTAATGATTAAATTTAGACTCCTTTCTGCCTTCAGATCCATGCTTTAAATGCTTTTTGACCTGTTGCTTCCGGGTGTTTTGAAAAGATACGGTGCTCATATCTACTTCATTTGTCTTCTGAAATCCTTTGTCTTCTGAAATCACGTTCTAGCCCGCTCCAAATAGGCACATGTTTCGCAGTCGTATTGCGTCCCATGTCTATTTTATTCTTTTGTGTCTTTTGTTCACCTTCCTTCAGAATACTAACCTTGCGCATATTCCACGTGTCTTGCCACGTCATAAAAAAATTTCCCCAATACAGATAGTCCCCCCACTTTCCATTTGTTTATCATTTAAATATATGGGAAGTGGTTGCTTAAAAAAGGGAATTTTTGTCACAATAAATGCTATGTCAATGTTGACGCTTCAATTGTCCCTTCCATTTAATGCACCATATACGTGTCACTTCTCCACTAGTTCTGTGAGTTTGCAGCCTTTTCTTTACTTTATTCATGAAGTGATGGTTATCTTTATTATAGGCGTTTCATCATTACTTTTCCTGGTTTACCGATCGCTTTTTGTATACTCCTTCGATTTCTTCTTCTTTATCCTTTTCACTGAGTAACTCTTTGTTTCTTCCTTCTACTCTTCTTTTGTAAAACCATGCTGAGCCATGACAGCTTCTAACCCTAGAAAAGTTCCAATCTTTGACCAATTCCCCAATACTCCCGCACGGCATCGAAGGGGCGGAACTAGTGCTCCTCGTGGTATGGGATCAATAGGGAGTGCCATATCTGGTTCTGCTATCCTTTCTAGCACTTCTTCCAGGGGATCTTTATCTAACAAACCTTCTTCCAAGGGAAAAGAATCTGCGGAACCTCTTCATGAACCGACGGTAGACGAAGTTGTACCATTAGACTTGTCCTTTGAGCATGATAAGGAGGTTCTTTGCGAGCAAATGCTAAGGTTGGAGAAGGTTGGTAATTACCCCTCTATAATTACTGAACCAATGGTTCCTTTAATTCGGGAGGATTGTCATTGCAGAGCTAGTACCCCCATAGTTATTCCTAACCCTAACCAGAGCATTTCTTCTTACAACCCTGGTTTTTCTTGTGTTTATACTTACCCCTTTACTCTGAAATTTTCTCCTGCTATTGACCTAGTGATTCTCGAATTTTGTCGCTTCTTCAAAATCTGTTTAGCCCAAGTCGGTCCTCTAGTTTCGAGAGCAGTAGCATGCTTAAGGTTTATTTCAACTAAGGCAGGTGTAAATTTCACCTTTCCTCACTTGATTCACGTTTACCACCCCAAACTTTTCCGCAACAGAGTCTTTCATTGTCTGCTAGAGGAAAGAGGATTTTGATAAACCCTGAAGATGTTAATGACCGTGGTTGGTATGTACGGTTTGTAAGTGTTCCCACAATTGATCTGGTTGGTGAATCCAACATGCCTTTTCCGGAGAAGTGGAACATGACTCGTAAGTGTTTTATTTTTTGCCGTGTCTATTTTTTTGACATTCCATTCTTCTGTTATTAACGCACTTTTGTTTCGCTTTTTGGAATAGCTATCATGGGAGATGTGGAACTCATCCCTAATTTCTGTGCTTGGGTCGATGCTCTTTTGAAGGCTGTACCCATGGAGGCATGTACTTGGAGGTTAATCTCTGCTAGGCGTGGCTAGAGGGTCAGAACTCATGGTATTCACTTGTTGTTTCCTTTGCTTAGAATAAAAACTTTTGCATATCCGATCTTATATCCTTCTTTTTGTCAGTATTTCCCAATCGAGGTATGACAGCTGAAGCGGCTCTTGCTCTTAGAACTTCTTCCCAGAATTCTTCAACTTCAAGGAGGTCACGAGATATTTTAATAAAGAGGAAAAATTTTGAGGAAGATTCTGACGTGGAAGAAGATGAAGATACACCCTTGGTAGTTCGTCCCAGGTCTAGGAGACGAGTGATAATTTCAGAAGATGAAGCAGAAGCTCCTCCTGCTACTAAAGTTCCTCCTGTTCGTACCTCTGAGCCCGTCACTATTATATCTGATGAAGAAACTGTTCCAAATGACACTCCCGAGTCTACTCAACGCCTTTTCCTCGAAGGTTTTGGGGGTGGTGATTTTGGCCCAGTTTTGGAGAAAATCCCCCTTTCAACTTCCGTTTCTATTCCACTTGTCTCTTTTGTCACTTCAAATAACCACACGGCTACCATTCCCTCTCCCACTTCTTTTCCAACTTCTGCTCCCGTGCCTGTTCCGAATTTTACAAATACCGCTGTCTTTACCTCCTCTACCGTACCTCCTTTCGTCAACTGTGTGGAAGAGGGTTCTAGCAGTAGGAGCATGGCTATGAGTAGTATTACACTTGAGGTTCCGGCAGACGGGAGCCTCTTAAAGAAGTCAAGCGGGGCAGATGCCTGGCTTAAGCCCCTGATTGGGGATATTGAGAAAGGGAAAATGGACAGCCATAGCTATCTGACTCTAGTGAACGACATAGTTCACAATACTTTGAAGGTATGTTTCTTATCTCTCTTTTTTATTAAGAAAAAGCTTTTCTCTTGATTTTCATTCATACACATTTGTTACACAGGCCAACCTTATAGGTACGGAGCTTATGGGGAGAATTTCCATTTTGGAGAGGAAAGCTCGTGAAGCTGACCGAGCTATTTCTGAAGCTGAAAGGAAGGCTAGGGAAGCGGATGCCAAAGCAGCTAATTGGCGAGAACAGTTGAGAGATGCTCAGAAGAAGGTTACGAATTTACAGGAGCACGGCCATAACTTAGAGCAACAAAATCGAACTTTGGCTTCTGAATTGGACGGGGTTAAGGCTTCCCTTGGCGAGGTGGAGAAAGAAAAAGAGCGCCAAGAATGTTCTTTTCTGAACAATTGTCTAGGTCCAGCGAGGAGATTAGGGAACTTAAGGTTCTCTTGAACAAGAAAGAAAAGTATGCGGGAGAGCTAGTGCAAACCCTATCTCAGGGTCAGGCCGATTTGCAAGCTTTCTCTGATAAGGCACGTGCCCTGGAAGAATCCCGTGCCTCCCTGAAAGTCTCCTTTAACTTCTCTTTGATGAAAACCAATCGTTACAGGACGAACTTACCTCATGGAAGAAGGATTATGCCCTCCTTGAGGAGAATATTGATGCGGAGGTGAGCTGGGCTTTCCTGAATTCTCGTCGGGATGCCTTAATGGAGGCTAGCCAAGAGGGTTTCGACTTGAAGTCCGAGTTAGCCAAGGTTTTGAGCACTATTGAGATGGCCCAACAATCTTCTTCTCCTCCTGATGACTTGACCGTGGCTGATGGTCCTCCCAATGAGGGAGTTGTTCCTGCCGCAACTCTGGCTACAACAATCGAGGCTGTCGTGCCTTCTTTTCCTCATACTGGTTCAACTGCTTCCGCTTCCTTAGCGTCTGTAAATCCAACAAATGAGGAGGTTAACTTAACAGCGTCGGAGAGGTCTACTTCCTCAGGAGCGAGTTGAGATTTCCAATTTTTGAATCAGTCCCCAGTTTATGGGATATTTGTATAATCTTCTTATTTTGTAAGGATTTTTTGTTTGAACCCTTTATATTTTAGAGATTTAATTAATACCTCTTTATATTTTATTCTTGCCTATTTTCGTACTTAGGACTTATGGAATAAGTTTGCATTTTTATTCTTTTGAAAATGCTTTATTGATTCACTCGTGGACTTGTCAACACGAGGATTATAAAAGAGGGCCCTTTTATATATTGGCACTTAATGAAGAAGACGTCTCAACCTCATAAATGGTGCTATACGATAAAAGAAATAGGAAGCACATGTTTGTGTAAAGTAATTTGGACAAGTTTTTATTCATTAACTTGAGCAAATTTTGAATAATACATGCGTTGTAGTACGTCTATGACTTTCTCGCAACTGTTTTTCGTGCAAGAGATTTTTAAATAAAAAATACACAAGGTTTTTCCTTTACAACCTGTTTTAGCACGCAGCCATAGTCCTATCTTTATGTATTTAGAAAGGACTTAGAAAGTGTCTACAACATTTAAAAATATTTTTTACAGAGTAAAACGTAGCTATTTGCAGCTTTTAGCTATCCTTTGAACTCCCGTGTCTCTTTCCTGGCCTACGTCCACTTTTTTGCACGAAGCTATCTTTTGCACGGGTTTTTGAATTCTGGTATCTTTTTATGGTCCCGCGTCTACTTTCTTGCACGAAGCTATCCGTACTGTGCAGTCCCCAAGTGTGTAGGCGCTGTAGGGATGAGGCCTTGAGCATTTTGGTTGTTACTCGTAAGCTGACCCTTTCCCTGAAACAAAACATACACGGGACTCGAAAATATATCTTTTAGATGTAGACTGCCTACCCGTATGCATTTCCATCAGATCTGTGTAACCTTAGGCTTAGAATTTACGAGTATTCTTTTTTTGCCATGCAGGTTGTATCTCATCATTTGGTACGGGTTAGGATTTGTGCCTAGCATCTAAAACCATTAGTAAAATCACGACAAACGATGGGCATTATAGTTTCCAGTAAAGGCTAGCAACTTTCTACAGAAACTTTAGTATAAGACTTGAAAGGCCTTTCACGTGTCAGATGAAGAGTTCTGCACAAATTGGCTATATGTTGCTTGAGATATACTATAATCGAATATATCTACCTTAGAATATACCTTCTAGTGATGACTGAGGCAAAAATCATATACGACGTTTTTTATTCTTAGGTGTTGCATGAACCTGTGCTTTCATTCCATAAGCCGATTTATTTCAAGCATCACGATTATGAATATCATGCTTAAGAATCAAAATGTCATGTATGTAAGAAATTGACAGGTTGGTCTTAGAGGGTGCTTACCGTAGCCTTTACTAAAAGGATATCACGTACCTTCCAAGTTGACTTACCTCCTGACTTTTAACTTCTCTATTTGGCGCTACGAGGTGCATATTGTTCCCCATAAACTTGATGAATTCCCTATGGTGTTGGGAACTTCATGATTTGATGCATGGTCGATGGAACATCACCCATCTCGTGGATCCATGGTCTTCCCATGATTATATTGTATGCCATCTCTAGATCTACTAACTGAAATTTGGTATCTTTTTCTAAACCTTCTATAAAAGTTACTAAATTTACCTCTCCTTTAGTTACTATGCTGGAGTTATTGAATCCTGATAAAGTATGTGCCTTTGGGATGATCTTGCCCTCCATTTGCATCTCCCGTAACACCCTTAGTAGGATGATGTTTGCTGAACTTCCTGGATCAATCAAGACTCTTTTTATTTTAATATCATGTATGAGTAAAGATATTACCAGTGCGTCGTTGTGAGGGGATATGACTCCTTCCATGTCTGCATCTTCGTAAGCAATAATTTCTCCTTCCCTCGGCTGGCGTTCGCGTTTCTCGGGCAGAGTTGAGAGTTTGAAGACTTTGTTGGAAGATGGATACGTCACCTCATATATACCTTCTCCCCCATTTATAACACTCACGATTCTCTTAGGTGACGGGGGTTTCGGCGGTTCTTGTCTATTTTTCATGTAAGACTGCTTTCCTTTCTCACTAAATAATTCAGTGAGATAACCCTGCTTCAATAAATGGTCTACTTCACCTTGTAGAACCCGACATTCCGACGTCTTATGACCATGATCATTATGAAATTCACACCAATGGTCTGGATTACGTTTATTTGGATTTGAACGCATCTCTTTCGGCCACCGTACTTTATCTCCCATGCCTCGTAAAAGAGCTATGAGCTCTGAGGTGGTAATATTGAAATTATATCCACCGAACTTTGCTTTTGAACTCCCGTCATCATCATATGGGTCCTGCCTGTTTCTATCACTTCTAAATCTAGAAGAGGAACCTGAGTCTCTACCCCTGTATTTTTTATCATATCGCTGACTTTCTTGCTTCGTTCTTGAATCTCCTCCTGCAGGGCCCAGATATGGATCATACCTGCTCCTACTTGTTCTTTTTTCGGTTTCGGACCTTCGGGACCGGATCCTTTCATCATGGGAATGCACGGTATCTTCTTCAATTCTGAGCTTTGTGTTGTACCTGTTATAAACGTCGTTCCACGTGGTAGCAGTAAATTCACGAAGGTTTTCCTTCAACTTTCTCGTAGCCTCGGAACTTTTCTCATTCAGGTTGCCTGAGAAATCTATGGCAGCCCAATTATTTGGTACCCGTGGCAAAGTCATCCGTTCCCGTTGAAACCTATCAACGAAATCTCTGAGTAATTCCGTATCCGCTTGTTTAATCTTGAAGATGTCCTCCATCCTCTTTTCAACCTTTTGCGCTCCTGAGTGTGCTTTTATAAAAGTATCTGCAAGCTTAGCAGAAGAGTTAATAGAACCACGCCACACTTTCTGAAAATCATACACCAGATCAGAAATTCACATCTGAACTCAAAGTCAGCCCGAACCAGCTGTAATACCCATACTTGCACCCTCAGGTGAAAACATATGATATACCGCCTAAACCAAACACTTGGAATCATAACTTCTATTCACAGCAGTTGTCCCCAGCAACCAATTACCGGCAGAGAACCTCTTATTAGCTAAAGCCTTATTTCCACACTTTCCTATACTGCTAATGATGAATGAAACATGCTATAAATCGTAACCATCTCTCAGATCAACCACTCATGAAATCACTTCCCTTAACTGATATCACAACAGATTTACGGGTCAAACCTCGATATTATCTTCCTAACAAGCTGAGATCAAATCTGTCTGTATTCATTAATGAACCCAACGATCACCTCGAATCCAACACCACTCTGGTGATATGATACCTCGATAAAAGTCTAAACCACATCTTGCATAATACACGCACCAGTAAGAAACAATCTGAACACACTCAAATCAGGACAATGACTCAAACGAAAGAGTTGTACCTCAAGCTCATCAATACCTGATCCCTGTTTCCACCGTGCGAATACATGCACCCATTTGATACCTAATCATTCTATGACAGATAATCAATATTTACCTGTGCTACCATGCAAACCCAAATACCACTAGTGGACCTAACAAGAACATGCCGCAATACTACTGAAATATCATTAGTTTAATATCATTACCTTTTTCTGAAACACATACTCGCGTCAAATCACTTCCACTTAGCAATACCATCTTCCCTAATCATCTAAAACTTTCTTATCTAATCGCTTGGAAGGAATCACTACAGATTCCACGCTCTGCATGACATACACATGCCTTGTGCAAATTCTTACAATGCTAACATGACGAATGAGATCCGTATACATTCTTAGCGACCGCCGAGACAACAATTCATTAGTTTTATACTCTTGGCAAGGACTATCACCTTATTCTGAACCAAACAATGGTCTTAGCTATTTACCTTACTTCATACACTCGGATTGTACTAATCTCGAATTCAATGATCTCGTTTCACTCAGTACGAACTGCTCGGGCAATAAGCCACTCCAGACATAAGTAAATGTCTCATATGATGCCCTAATATGCCAATGGGTTACCGATTCGAATGCGGTACTAAAGAAAACGGGCTTTGAAAGGAAATTATCAAATCCTACGCACTAACACAGACTTTCTTGGAAAACAGGAAGCAATACATACCACGATGGCATATAGAGAACTATACTCGATACCACACTGTTGCGGCATGCCATCCGCTCTAAATAGCATACCCATGGCGGCGTGCCACCTGATCCACACATAACTATCACATAAGAACTTGTAACAACTGTGTAAAT
>JASVEL010006492.1:0-56066 GCA_032618575.1 Nicotiana noctiflora
TAGGCAACGGGCAGCCTGAGATAAGCAAGGAATTCACACTGCTAATTGGAAGTGATTTGACGAGAGTATACATCTCGGGAAAAGGTAATGTGATTAAACTGATGATACTTCAGTAGTATTACGACACTTTCTTGTTAGATTGACTGCTGATATCTGAGTTTGTTTGATGGAACGGGGGAATTTTAGAATATCTTTAGTGGAATGATTGGGTACTTGAGGTGTAGTGTGTATTCATACGGCAGAATTTGGGATCAGGTATGGTGATTCTATGTTATATGGAGTTGGAGACTGGAGTTCTCATGTTCAGGCTATGCACTGCTTGTGGATTGTGTGTATCGGCACCGTTTAGCGGTTATTGGGATTTGGAGGCCCGAGTGGATCTTTCTTTATTTGGTATGTTAGATTTTGGATATGATGCTGGGTATAGACTAGTTGTCTTAGTGTTGGGTTATTCTAGACTATTGCGATATGGGTTTTGTAGGAAAGCGCCACGAATTGAGTGGTATGGTGCACTGGATTATGTTATAGCAGAGTGTTTTATATTTCAAAGACCTAGCGGACAGCTGGGAAGGATTGCAATTCTTAATTGGGCCTTCATGATGGATGTCAGTGCAAAGGTTTCAACCATTGATTTAGTTCAAGTGTTGAGGGACTTTTTCGGATGCGTTTCTTATGGTCGGGCATATTGCCGGGCGAGGTTGTGGATTTTAGTATTGATACGGTGTTGGCCACTATATCGTATAGCTCCGGCAAGAGTTTTAGTAGTGGAAGTTGCAGCTTCAGACTTCTTGGTAATGAGTTCGTTGATAGGCCGACGTGGATACTTGTTTAGCTTGAGTCGGCTTGGTTGGCCCCGAAATTTTATTGTTAAGGGATAGGTTGATTCGATTATTAGTTAGTTTGTTAATGATCTTGGGAGGTCTATAAGTTGCTTTTTGATGTTGTGAGATGTTATGATTTGTTGGCTATGGGCACATGTGGTGTGGTTCTATTGGGGATTCCTAATGAAAGTCGAGCGGGAAGAGAAATTGGGCGCTGCTCGGTAAATGGAGTATTGGTTATGACCTGTCAGGATACGAGTCATATGTTATTTGTTTCGTCGTGGGTGTAATGAATTTATTTGGTTCCAAACATCAAATTGTGTGTGGCAGTCAATTGTGCGCATAAAGACTTGAGGTGTTTCATGTGTAACAGTATTTGGATAGGATCGTACATTGTGGCGAGGCCATGTGGAGATATGACCTTTCGGGGTAGATTCAGGTGTTCTACTTCTATGATGAGAAACAGAGACTCATCCTTGTTTTGTGATGGTACTGATGAGCGTGTGGTATAGCTCTTTCGTTTGAGTCATTTTTTCATAATTTGAATATGTTCAGACCATTTCTTATTGGTGCGTGAATTATGCAAGTTGTGGCTTATGCCTATATTGAGGTTGCATATCACCAGAGTGGTGTGTTGGATTCGAGGTGATCATTAGGGTCACTAATGAATACAAACATATTTGATTTCAGCTTGTTGGAAGGATAATATCGAGGTTCGGTTTGGAAATCTGTTGTGGTATTAGTCAAAAGGGAAGTAGCTTCATGAATGGTTGATCTGAAAAATTGTTACGGTTTGCTACGTGTTTCATTTACCATTGGTAGTACATGAAATTGTTGGAATAAGACTTTAGCTAATAAGAGGTTTTCTATCGGTATTTGGTTGTTGTGGGTAACTGTTGTGAATAGAAGTTATCGTTTCGAGTGTTTGGATTATATGGTATATCATATGATTTCACCCGAGGTTGCAGGTATGGGTTATTACAACTGGTTCAGGACTATTCAAAGTATAGGTGTGAGGTTTTGATCGTATTGATGGTTTCAGAAGTGAAAATGTAGTTCTATGATTTATGGGCTAGATTGGATTGTGTAATTTTAGCTATGTTGTGTTATCGGACCTATGCGAGATAGCGTGATGTGGGATCACCACTAGGTATATGCTTGGTATGATCATTCAGCTATTGGTTGGCTTCTAGGACAACTCTGGGTATGCTCGAGGACGAGCGTTTATTTAAGTTAGGGAGAATGTGATGACCCAACCCGTCGTCTCATGTATTATCGCCCTGTTTTCCCCATTTTATGCTTCTTCGTGTTTCATTATCAGTATTTTGTGCATTAGAGTTGATTTGGATTGGTTTTGGTAGAAAATGAGACACTTAGTCTCTTACAGGAAGGTTTGGATTGAAAAAGTCAACTCGACATTGACTTATGAGTTAGAAGGCTCAGATGTAATTTTCGTTTATTCGGGTTGCTTCGGGAAGTGATTTGTGACTTAGGAATTGATTTTGGAGGTCCGATGTAGAATTAGGCTTGGATTGGCGAAGTTAGTATTTTGGTGATTTCCGGTTGATAGGTGAGATTTTGATCCGCGAGTCGAAATGGAATTCCGAGAGTTGATTAGATTCCTTAGGTAATTTGGGATGTGTGTGCAAAATTTTAGGTCATTCAGGCGGGTTTGGTAGGATTTTTTTATCGAATGCGTGTTTTGGAAGTTCCAAAAAAACTTAGGCTTGAATTCGATGTAATTCAATAATTTTGGTGTTAGTTGAGGTGTTTTGATGATTGGAGCAAGTTTGGATAATATTTTAAGACATGTAGGTGCTTTTAGTTGAGGTCCCGAGGGCCTCGGGGTGATTTCGGATGGTTAACGGGAAGTTTGAAGTGTTAAAATGCAACAGAAAAATTGTAAAGTATTTTTGTTCTATGCGATTGCACATGGTGTCATGCGATCACATAGAAGGAAATTTAAAGGGTTGTTTAGTTGTTCAATGCAATTGCGGTGGGAGGCTTTCGATCGCAGTGAGGCCTATACAATCGCATAGAGTTAAAATTGGGGGCAAAAAACTTGTTCTATGCGATCGCATAGAGTTAGCTACAGTGACCTAGGCAGAATGTTTAAAAACTTTCATCCGCGATTTTGGGGCTCATTCACTCCATTATTGGTCTTTTTGAGAGCTTTTTGAAGGAAATTGAAGAGGGATTCCCGGAGAATCGATTGGAATATTTTTGAGTGACCTAGGCAGAATGTTTTAAAATATTTCATCCGCGATTTTGGGGCTCATTCACTCTATTGTTGGTCGTTTTGAGAGATTTTTTAAGGAAATTGAAGAGGGATTCCAGGAGAATCGAATGGAGGTAATATTTATGAACTTAAAACTCATTTTTACTGTGAAATCCACCTAGAAATTCATGGATATTAAGCTAAAAGTGGAAGAACTAGGGCTTGAGTTTTGAGATTTTTAAATTGAAATTTGAAGGGACATTTGAGGTCGAATTTGGGAGTTTTTGATATGTATGGACTCGTGGTGAGATAAGAAACCCAGTAATGTGAAACATTCTGAGATTTGAGAAGTGGTCCCAGGACACAGATTTTGGTAATTTTGGGATTTTTGCCCGTTATTGATTATTTTTTCGCTTGGGCTTTGTTCCCTTAGCATATTGTGATGTATTCACTCTGATTTTGGTTAGATTCGACGCGCGTGGAGGCCAATTTGAGGAGCAAAGGTATCGCGAGCTAGAGATTTTGCCGATTCGAGGTGAGTAATAACTGGAAATGATATTTTGAGGATTTGAAACCCTGGACATGCATATCATAGTGCTATATTAAGGTGAGTTGCATGCAGGATAGCGAGCATGGGGTAGAGAATCGTTAGGATTGTGACTCGATCCATCCCGATTGATGAATTTACTATGTATTTCACTAAAATTACTTGTTATCATCATAATTTGGGCTGATTGATGTACTTGGGATTACTTGAAACCTTCGGGCATTATTGTTACAAATTCCTCACTAATTTAATTATATATTTGAACTCAGTCATGTATTTTCCACTATTTTAAAACTCGGCTAATTTATTATTCCTTAAATACTTAAAATGATATTTCCATAAAATATTGGCTGAGCATCATATTTTGATTGTTGCCCGAGCGTGTAAGTTATTTCTTATAAATAATGTGGCCCAATAAGTTAAGGCCCATAATTAATATTTAATTAATTAACAAATCTCATCCGTCCGATTGGTTACTTGATGGACGTACCAGATTAACTGAGAACATCTATAAATTGGTCCTCTCCCCACCCATTAGGGTTACTGCTTTTCCTCTCTTCCATCCCTAAAGACGGCGGTAACGAAAGCTAGGGCAAGGGGCGAGAAACCGATTTACCAATTAACGCTTCCGTTTCAAGATAATGGATCCTGCTTCAGGTATGTTTTTCAATTACGATTATATGTATTCAATTACGATTACTTCCTGATATGTATCAATTTCTGTAAAAATCCCTCATTGAATTGATTGTTATTTGGTTCTTATATTATATTGTGCAATGAGTAATGTATATGCTTAAAGTAACATATAGTTTGTTAGTCACCAAAGTAATCAAACTAGATTGTTTAAAGTACTCACATGCATAAAATATTATGATCTCTATTTTGTGTGTGCACTTATGTTATATAGTTTGTTAGTCACCAAAGTGGCCAAACTAGTTAATTTTATGAAAATATGCATACATAAAATTATAGTTTATCCATTAAATTAATGAAATGCCTATAATTAAAAATTAGTGGATAAATTAATTTTCTCTATTGCTAGAACTTAAGGATTTACCCAAAGGTAAATCAATTATTCTATGAATAGTGATATGATGAGGTAAATTAATATTCTTAGTCAAATATATATTGTTTGTCCAAAGATGACATATATATTTGGTTAAAAATATTTAATTACCCATTAAAGACTAAATGGCATTTAAATTATGATAGTGTGTCGTAGTATCTACCCAAAGGAGAATTGCGATATGCTTTAATTGTTTTGTTGAATCCATATTGATTTGTGAGCATGTATTATCTATTTTGCGGCTATTCCTTTTCCTTCGCTTGCTTCGTCTGTTACTATGTTCAATGGATTGAACTTCTCTGAATGGTGTGAGCAAGTCCAGTTCCACTTAGGTGTGATGGATCTTGACTTGGCTCTGCTGAATGATAGGCCCGCTGCCATTACTGATTCGAGCAATGCGGATGAGAAGTCATTCCATAAAGCATGGGAACGCTCTAACAGGCTAAGCCTTATGTTTATGCGAATGAATATTGCCAACAACATTAAGAGCACTATTCCACAAACAGAAAGTGCCAGGGAATACCTGAAGTTTGTGGAAGAACGTTTTCGTTCTGCAGATAAGTCTCTCGCTGGTACACTAATGGCTGAACTCACGACCATGAAGTTTGATGGGTCGCGTAGTATGCAAAATCATATCATCGAAATGACTAACATTGCAGCAAGACTTCAGACCTTGGGGATGAAAGTGGATGACTCCTTCTTGGTTCAGTTTATTCTGAACTCGTTAACTCTTGAGTATGGACCTTTTCAAATTAACTATAACACTATTAAGGATAAGTGGAATGTTAGTGAATTGTCCAGTATGCTTACTCGGGAGGAGTCAAGACTTAAGAAACAAGGGAGTCATTCAATTAACCTCATGGGTCAAGGAGCTGGTAAAGGACTTAAAGTGAAGGTCAACAAGTTCAAGAAGAAGAAAGCACCTTCTAAAGCTCAACAGGATGCTAACAAGGAATGTAAGGCAGATACGTGTCGTTTCTGTAACAAGGAAGGACACTATCAGAAAGATTGCCTGAAACGTAAAGCTTGGTTTGAAAACAAAGGTACAATTAGTGCTTTTGTATGTTTCGAATCAAATTTAGTAGAAGTTCCTAATAATACTTGGTGGCTTGATTCTGGTGCAACTGCTCATGTATCTACTACGTTGCAGGGATTCCTTACGATCCAAACCACAAATCCAAATAAGGATTTCTTGTTCATGGGAAATCGTATGAAGACTCCAATTGAAGGCATAGGGACTTATCGTTTGATCATGGAGACTGGACGTCACCTTGATCTATTACAGACTCTTTATGTACCTTCAATTTCTAGGAATTTGATTTCTCTTTCAAGACTTGATGTTTCTGGATTTGATTTTAAGTTTGGAAATGGATGTTTCAATTTATATAAAAATGCTATTTTTTATGGTTCTGGTTTTCTTAGTGATGGTTTATATAAATTGAAGATCGATATTGGTTTTTCTGAATCCCTTCTTAATGTTCAACATAATGTTGGAATTAAACGTAGTTCACTAGATGAAAGTTCTGCTTACTTGTGGCACAGGCGTTTGGGTCATATCTCCAAAGAAAGGTTAGAGAGATTAGTAAAGAATGAGATTCTTCCGAATCTAAATTTTACTGATCTTACTATATGTTTGGATTGCATTAAGGGAAAGCAAACCAAGCATAGTAAGAAAGTGCCACAAGAAGCACCCAACTTCTTGAAATTGTACACACCGATATTTGTGGACCCTTTGATGTTCCATCTTTTGGTGGAGAAAAATATTTTATCACCTTTATCGATGATTTTTCATGTTATGGATACATCTATTTGCTGAAAGAAAAATCTCAAGCAGCAGATGCTCTCAAGGTGTTTTTTAATGAGGTTGAAAGGCAATTAGATAAAAAGGTAAAAATTATTAGGTCAGATAGAGGTGGTGAATATTATGGAAAATATAATGAGTCAGGACAATGTCCAGGTCCATTTGCAAAGTTCCTCGAGGAACGTGGCATATGTGCACAGTATACTATGCCAAGAACACCTCAACAAAATGGTATTGCAGAAAGGCGTAATCGAACACTTATGGACATGGTTAGGAGCATGATAAGTAATTCCTCGTTACCCAAATCATTGTGGATGTATGCTCTTAAAACCGTTGTATATTTATTAAACAGGGTTCCTAGTAAGGCAGTTCCAAAGACCCCTTTTGAACTGTGGACAGGAAGAAACCTTAGTTTAAGGCACCTGCATGTTTGGGGTTGCCCAGCGGAAGCTAGAGTTTATAATCCACAAGAAAAGAAATTAGATTCTCGAACAGTAAGTGGTTACTTTATTGGTTACCCAGAGAAATCTAAAGGGTATGTGTTTTACTGTCCAAATCATAGTTCAAGAATTGTTGAAACCGGTAATGCAAGATTCACTGAGAATGGTGAATTTAGTGGGAGTGTTGAAAAGCAAAGTGTGGAAACTAAAGAGGTAAGGGTCAATATCTATTACCCAGAAATATGTTTACTTCCACACAAATACCAAATATTGTTCCAGTTGTTGAAGAACACTTTGACAACGCCGAGCAACATTTGGATGAAACACTTCATGAAGAAACTAACTCACAAATATCCGACACAAATGAACCACAAGAAATGCCATTAAGAAAATCTCAAAGAGTTAGAAAATTGGCAATTTCGGATGATTACGTGGTTTATTTGCAAGAGTCAGATTTTGATATTGGTCTTAATAAGGATCCGGTTTCATTTTCACAAGCCATAGAAAGTAATGAGTCCGACAAATGGATTGATGCCATGAAGGAAGAGTTAAAATCCATGGAATACAATAAAGTCCTGGGATCTCGTTGAATTGCCTGAAAGTTCTAAAAGAATCGGGTGTAGATGGGTCTTTAAGACCAAACGCGATTCAAATGGCAAAATTGAGAGATATAAAGCCAGACTTGTTGCCAAGGGTTATACTCAGAAAGGAGGCATTGATTATAAAGAGACTTTTTCACCAGTCTCAAAGAAAGACTCGTTAAGAATTATTATGGCTTTGGTGGCTCATTATGATTTAGAGTTACACCAAATGGATATAAAAACTTCCTTTCTTAATGGAGATCTCGAGGAGGAAGTGTATATGGACCAACCAGAGGGTTTCGAAACTAAAGGGGAAGGTCAAATGGTGTGTAAACTGAAAAAGTCAATATATGGACTTAAACAAGCCTCACAACAATGGTATATAAAGTTCAATGATACCATAACATCTTTTGGGTTTGTGGAAAATACCGTTGATCGGTGTATATACCAAAAGATCAGTGGGAGCAAGTTTATATTTTTAGTCCTATATGTTGATGATATTCTACTTGCCGCTAATGACTTAGGTATATTGCGTGAGACTAAAGATTTTCTCTCTAAGAATTTTGAAATGAAAGATATGGGTGAGGCATCCTATGTGATAGGAATAGAAATATTCTGTGATAGATCACAAGGATTATTGGGATTGTCTCAGAAAGGCTATATCGAAAGAATTCTTGAGAGATTTAACATGAACAATTGTTCAGCATGAATTGTTCCAATTCAAAAAGGGGACAAATTTAGTCTCATGCAATGTCCTAAATATGATGTAGAGCGAAAAGAAATGGAATCAATTCCTTGCTCTTCTATTATTGGCAGTTTGATGTATGCTCAGACTTGCACAAGACCGGATATTAGCTTTGCGGTCGGAATGTTAGGAAGATATCAGAGTAACCCAGGAATTGATCACTGGAAAGCTGCAAAGAAAGTTTTGAGGTACCTGAAAGGAACGAAGGATTACATGCTCATGTATAAGAGATCCAAGCATTTGGAAGTTGTTGGATACTCGGATTCAGATTTCGCTGGATGTATTGACACTAGAAAATCCACGTTTGGTTATTTGTTCCAATTAGCTGAAGGAGCAATATCGTGGAAGAGTGTCAAACAGTCTGTCATTGCTACATCCACGATGGAAGCAGAATTTATGGCATGTTTTGAGGCCACAATTCATGCATTATGGCTGCGAAACTTTATTTCAAGACTTGGGGTTGTCGACACCATTACCAACCCGCTGAAAATTTATTGTGAAAATTCTGCAGCAGTATTCTTCTCCAAGAATGATAAGTACTCCAAAGGTGCCAAGCATATGGAATTAAAGTACTTTAACGTCAAGGAGGAAGTTCAGAAACAAAGAGTGTCACTTGAGCATATTAGAACAGATCTCATGATTGCAGATCCGTTAACGAAAGGTTTGCAGCCAAAGATATTTAAAGAACATGTACATAGAATGGGTCTTGGCTGTATTTATGATTGATGTATTTATGATGTTTTAACACTCTGAGCTCATTTATATGTTTCTGATATACATTAGTGATTTCCTGTTTCTCATAATGGTATGCACATTATTGTTTTGAGATATTACAGGATAAGTCTCAATGAGACATTATTGTGGACCATAAAATTTTATAGCTTATGAACCTGATACGGTAAATTACTAATGTTGTAGTATATGTAGGGGAGTATGTAGACAAATTATGTATAACCGCCATAACTCACATTTACTAGTTTATCGTATTGTGGTATTTATGATGGACATTATAGAAGAGATTTGTTTATGCGCAACTAATGTTCCTATATTAAATATTAATATTATGTGATTATTGGGCCAAGTGGGAGAATGTAAGTTATTTCTTATAAATAATGTGGCCAAATAAGTTAAGGCCCATAATTAATGTTTAATTAATTAACAAATTTCATCCGTCCGATTGGTTACTTGATGGACGTACCAGATTAACTGAGAACATCTATAAATTGGTCCTCTTCCCACCCATTAGGGTTACTGCTTTTCCTCTCTTCCATCCCTAAAGACGGTGGTAACGAAAGTTAGGGCAAGGGGCGAGAAACCGATTTACCAATTAACGCTTCTGTTTTAAGATAATGGATCCTGCTTCAGGTATGTTTTTCAATTACGATTATATGTAAGATTATCATGTTCAAGATCCTGGTGTGAATTATGTTGCTTACATGATTTTTGTTAACTAAGTAAGGCCGAGGGCGTGTATTGTGAGGATACCTATGGATCAGGCTGAACGCCGCAACGGTACTATAATGATATTAAGGCCGAGAGCCGGATTGATGCCACGAGATGACTTGATATTGCGCTTGGTCTGTAGAAGCCCCTCCGGAGTCTGTACACACCCCCAGTAAGCGTCGTCGATGTTAAATGGAATGGGTTGCACGCCACAGCGATATATGGATCGGGCTGCATGTCGCAGCGTTAAATGTATTCTTTGATGTGTTTACCTTGTTCCATTTGTCAGCCATTATATGTTATTTGTGCTTTTTCTTGCAATATTGACTCGTTGTTCTGGTATTATCTGATAAACGAGTGTGGTGTCTGAGAGGCGGACTTCCATGCTTATCTGCACTATTTGTTTTGCATTCAATTGCATAACTATTAAAAAGGTCATTTTCAAAAGAGGTTTAAAGTGAGCAAAGATATTTCTAAAGGATTTACAGCTTCACTACTTTCTCTCAAAGGGCTTTTTTTACTGCTCCCATATAGCATAATGAGTTGCTTTACGTGATTTCTTACGACTCAGTAGTTATTTACTTTTATTACTCACTGAGTTGGAGCACTCACTTTCCTCCCTGCACTTCGTATGTAGATGCAGGTATTTGTTGACCCGGTAGCGGGTTATGAGCTGGTTGAAGATTTTGCTACGTAGCTTAGCAAGGTGACAGCCAGCGTTCGCGACACCGAATTTCTTCCTTTGATTCTAAATTCTATTTTGGATATTACTAGCCTTTTAGTTACATTTAGACTCTTCAAGATGCTCGTGACTGGTGACATCCCAGTTTGGGTTGTGTTTGGGTTGTACTTCTGCTAATCATTATTATAAAATCATATTTAGACTGCATATTCATGTTTAACTATTTTTGAAAAGGCAAGTTGAGTTGGTTGGCTGGCATTGTCTTTACGAGAGGCGCCATCACGATCGGAGTGGGGTTTAGATCATGACATTTACACTTTATTTACCGATTAGTACATATGCTTTTTACATAATCGTGTTAAAATTGATGTATGACAAGGAAAGTATTATTTATAGAAAATTTAGTATGAAAACAAAAATTTACTATGTACTAAATATTTATAAGAATAATTTCTCGCAACAAAATTAAGGAACGGTTCCCTATATCGACACAGCTCCTGTTAAAGTAATCTTCTTATGATGATTAGCAGGCCGGTGTTAATGATAGGCTAGAAGTTTGGAGACAAGCTCTTGAGTCTAAGGGCTTCAAGCTTAGCAGAACGAAAACGGATTACATGGAGTGTATGCTTAGCGGTAAGCGGGAGGGAGTGGGCGTGGATGTGAGGCTGGAATCACAGGTTATCCCAAGTAGAGGCAGTTTCAAGTACCTTGGGTCGATTATCCATGGGGAATGGGAGATCGACAAGGATGTCACTCACCGTATTAGGGTATGAGGGATGAAGTGGAGACCATTAGCATCCAGAGTCTTATGTGACAAGAGAGTGCCAACGATACTCAAAGGTAGGCTCTATAAAGTGGTGGTTAGACCGGCATGATGTATAGGGTTGAGTGTTAGCATGTTAAGAACTCACATGTCCAAAAGATGATAGTAAAAATAAGGATGTTAAGGTGGGTGTGCATACACACTAGGATGGATAAAATTATGAATGATGATATTTGGGAGAAGGTGCACGTGGCTCCCATTGATGACAATATGCGAGAAGCGAGGCTCAGACGGTTCGGTCATGAACAGAGGAAAAGCCCAGATGCTCCAGTAAGAATGTGTGAGCGGTTAGTTGTGGAGGGAACGAAAAGAGGTAGAAGGCGGCATAAAAAATATTGGGGAGAGGTGATCAGGCAGGATATGACGAGGCTTCAAATTTTCGAGGACATGATACATGATAGAAAGTTGTGGAGGTCGAGTATTACGGTTGTAGGATAGAAGGTAGTTGAGCCTAGTCTAGTACCTTTGTAAGTCTAGTCTTGTAGGATTTTTGTCTAAGATAGCTAGTGGCAATGTCGTGTCTAACTATTTCTCTTTTCGGTGCAGGACCTATTTACTAGCCATTGTTTTTGCTTTGTATTTTTCTTCTGCATTCATATTTTGTCCTATGATCTCTGTAGTGAAACTAATATTATCTCATTTTATCTTTTTATTTCTCTTGAGCTGAGGATCTTTCGAAAACAACCGCTTTACTCCTTCGGATAGGGATAAGGTCTGATTACTTGGTTGTTGTTGTTATAATATAGTAAAAATATATCGAGTCCACATAAATCATATAGGCTCATTTTTTCGTGAGATTATTTTGAGACCACAAAAAAATAAAACTAAGAAAAGTGTATTCACAATATGAACTTCTCGTGTATGTTCTTTACTTTATATTAACTTTTTTTTCTTTTTACACAAAGCACACTAGTGTGGTTTTTTTTTTTTTTTTTTTTTAATGTGATAAAAATAAAAATAAAATAGATTCACTCAAGCTTCTTCCCCTCCGATGAAATTTAGCTACCGGAATTCTGAATCTCTGCTATTTGCTGGCCCAGAATTAACACCTTCAATTTATTCCGCCATAGATCTTTAAACAAATCACCATTTCCAGCTTCTCTTTTTACCTCCACAATTACAAATCGTTCTGTCAATCTGTAAATATCGACGCTCATTGTTAATTTACCATTTTGCACTTTCATCTCAATTCCACATTCCTTCTTCTTCCTTAATCTAAAATCCTCCTTCTTCGCCAGCTCCTCGACTCTCGCAATTACACTCTCCGGCGACTGTTCCACCACCGACCTCTCCAAATCATCCACCGGATTATTCGATTTGAACAATCCCGAAATGTCTAACCCGGCAGAGAACGAAATTAAATCGAACGCATTCAAACAATGACTAGATAATGAAGCTTTATCTTCTTCTTCCCCTGCAAATTTAATAAACTTCAGTCCTTTTCTGAACCACGGATCCTTGATGATTTCCTCAATCGTTATTCTAGTCGCCGGATTTGTATCCAAAAGACGAGACAAAATCCGTTTAACATCAGTAGACATCCATTTCGGGCACTTCAATTCACCTTTGTAGATTTTTTTGTACATTAGCATTAAATTCTGATCGTAAAACGGCAAATGACCGGCGATCATCACGTATAGAATAATTCCACATGACCATATATCCGTTTTAGCTCCGTCGTATCCTTTGATTGTTAGAATCTCCGGTGCCACGTAAGCTGGAGATCCGCAAACGGTATGTAACAGGCCGTCGAATTTTTGTATTTGGTCCGTTGTGGCACTGAGACCGAAATCGGAAATTTTGAGATCTCCATTTTCATCAATTAATATGTTTTCAGGTTTCAAATCGCGGTGGTAGATTCCACGTGAATGGCAGTAGTTGATCGCGGAAATTAGTTGCTGAAAGTATTTCCGGCCAAGATCCTCGCTAAATCGGCCGTGATCGGTGATTTTGGTGAATAATTCGCCTCCTTTAACATATTCCATAACGAAATAAATTTTTGATTTCGTGGCGAGCACTTCATGTAGTTTGACAACGTAAGGGTGGCGCAGCTGCCGCAAAATGGAAATTTCGCGCTCAATGTTTTCGTTTGGAATATTGTCTTTATTGTTTTTGTTGATCACCTTAATCGCGACGCTTTGGCTACTGTTGATTTCTCTGGCATGATAAACCTTGGCGGATGCGCCACAGCCGAGTAATTTTCCGATCTCATATTTTCCAAATAATGGCTTTTCCGGCATTGGTTGAAAAATGCCGGATTCAATTAATACGATGGTTTAGGTTTTTAGAGACGACTTGACGAAGAAGAAGCTAAAGGATTGATATATATATATTTCAAAATTTTGAACTTTGGGTCTAAGTTTCTTTGTTTTCGTTGTCTTCGATAGTATCAACTGTCAACTTGTGTTATATACAGGCCTTTTTAACATTTTTTTTCTTTTTAAATTTCCACGTGAAATGCCAACTACTCATTATATTATATCAGATAGGATGTTTCTTGTTTATTTTTATTATTATTTTATCCATTCAATGTTTTTAGTCAACGAAATTAAAGGTCGGTTTTGGCTATGGTTTACACGGTTTAGTTATCCAGTGTATCTCAATTAATAATTGATTTTCTTTTGCTTAAGCAGATTAGTTTCTTATAATCCAAGCAAAAAAGTTTTCGCACTCATCTCTCTCTGTTGTTTCCTTTTTCTTTTTTTTTTCTTTTTTTTTTTTTGGAAAGAAAAGAAATGCAACAAGCTTTCCTTGAACCGGTCGACTGTCTATAAGGGTTGTTCAAGTAACTGTTAATCAAATAGAACCGATAACTTATTGATTTATTGGTATTGGATTATCGGAATAATGGTTCGTGAATAATTTCAAATTTTATAATTATTGATTTGATGACAGATTACTCAATTTTATTATGAATAAATCATTAATCCGTGAAAAAATTATATTTATACATTTACCCCTATATTAGTGAAATCATTGAAATTCCTTTTTGTTCTATTTTCTCCTTTGTCGAGTAGATTGAATTTTAAAAAGGGAAAAAAAACTACAATCGTGTAACATGATGTTATACGATGTTAGTAAACATGAAAGCATGGTGCATTCATCTCATATTTTAAAATACCTAAATAATAATCTAGAGATAAAGTATCAGTCTTTTCTTGTTATTAGGAGAAATTATGTACTTATATAGCATAATAGTCTTAATTTTTAGGTGGAAATACTTATTTTTTTACTCATTCGACAATCGAGTACAAATTACGAAGTACTAACAGATACTATCATGTAGCAATAGATTAGGTTGTTCAATTTTTTCATATTTGATTTATCCGATAAATCGCCCTTAATTATTAATTTGATAGCAATCCGTTCATTATCTTATTGGATGACTAGCGGATTACTATATTTATAATCTGATACCCGATAAACCAAATCATTAAGCGTAATAATCTGTCCGATATGCACCCCTAAGGTCTATCGAAAACAGTATATTCGCTTACACAATTTAGGGGTAAGGTTTACGTATAAACTACTTTCCCTAAGCCCTATTTGTAGAATAATACTAGATATAATATTGTTGTAAAAGAACTGCAACAAAAACTTGCTAGAATTTAACAGCTTGTTTGGTTGGTTGTTATGCATCGTTTCATAATGTACCGTACCGTACTATATTGTATTGTATTGTATCATTTGATAAAAATAATATTTCTATTGATTGGACCGTTTGTCATCATTTCATGATATCACGCCCAATCAATATGAAGAATAAACTTGCAATATTATAAAAATATTATGATACATGGTAAAATTACTATATAAAAATGTATGGTAAATGATAAAATAAAATTATTTAACAATAATAAATGGTGATATTGAGAGAAAAAATAAGGTGACGACGCGACCACACCAAATCCGTCGATACATAAAGTGGCACATTTTATCGTTATGTAACGGCAAAATATAACAATACAATACAATAAAATTTAAGTAACAATCAAAATAATATCGTATTTAGAGTAAAAATACAATGCACTAATAACCATCCAAACAAGCTGAAGTAGTAAATGAAACCCCACAACAATTTTTTGCAACACATGAAAAAAATACTATGAGGAACATTCAAAATGAAACTTGTATGAGGACAAATCGGACGCAAAATAAGGCTAGTTTGTACATACACGTGGCCGGCCCGGATGAAGTACAGGTCGGGGACGCCTCCTTATAAGGTCGAAGACATCCGGAGACGTCCTCCCTTACGACCGCACGCCAAGAGGGATACGCTCCCGTCCATAAATGGCGAGTCGACGGGCCTATCCAGGTGGACGTCCTCAACTTCCTCCTCCTTGTATTTCCGTTATAATTGTAATACCCTTACGGTGATGTAATAGTTGGGCGAGGAGACCGCTTCCCTATATAAAGGAGGGTATCCTCCCATTTGTAAGGGGACACTGATCATTAATAATACAACTTTCTCTCTCTATCATTCTTCTCTCTATTATCATCATTTTTACTGCTCATTTGCTCTTGATACTTGATTAAATTTTATTATCTTCTCATAAAGATAATCTGTATATACCAATCCAACGATCAATCTTCAATATATATCACCGTTGATTTCGATTGTCCCTTTATTTACATTGATTGATTTGTTCAAAGGTATTCAATAACTTTTGAGTAAAACAATTTGGCACCGTCTGTGGGGATTTCGATAATCAAACTCGTAGTATACATTCGCAAGATCCGATCATCGAAAAAAATTTCGAAATGGCTGACTAGCACCTTGAGCAGCTTAGTGGAAAAGCCACCGCAAGGTTGCGGAAATGCAGCGCTAGCAACGAGGAATACCACCGCGACAGACGAACAGGAAGAAACACGGACCAACGGCCAACTTCTCGAGACGCAAACACACGACGACACACTAGCCTCCATCCTCAGAAAAATGAAGGAAATGGAGGGCGAAAACCAGGTCCTCCGCGACCATATAAAGGAACACCAAGATAGGGTTGATAAGATTCCCGGGGCGCCTAAAGTACTACCCAAGCGGGATGTAGGAAGGTTTGTGGAACAACCCTACTCCGAAGAAGCGGAACCCTATACCATCTCAAAAACTTTTAAGATGCCCCCATACCTGAAAATGTACGACAGAACCACCGATCCCGAGGATAACCTCATCCACTACGTCACTGCAGTAAAAGGTAACGACTTGTCTAAAGAACAGGTATCGTCAGTACTGCTAAAGAAGTTCGGCGAAACGCTGACTGGAGGAGCGCTAACCTGGTACTCCCAACTACCTGCCAAGGCGATCTAAACCTTCGAGGAAATGGCGGACAAGTTCGTCACCGCGCATGCCGGCGCTAAGAAAGCAGAAGCAAGGGTGAACGACATATTCGCCGTCAGACAGACCGCAAGCGAAGACCTTAGGTACTTTCTCGCTAGATTCAATAGAGTAAGAATGAGCCTACCGAATGTGTCAAAAGGAATGACGGTAGCGGCCTTCTAGAACGGACTTAGCAGGGACGGCTCCCGCGCTACAAAAAAACTACTGAGCCGGCTCATGAAGTACCATCCCACGACTTGGGACGAGATCCATAATGCTTACTGCGTCAAGGTGTGGGCAGATGAGGAGGATCTTAACGGGCCAACCCGAGGGCTGGCGGCCGTGCACCCAGACACAAGGAGAGATCGACGACATGAGGGGCACCGGGAACTCGCTCCTCGTCCCAGCAAGGAACGACACCAACCCTATATGAGATCTTCACTTCCGCCCCCTCGTCATACAGACACCGTACATCATTACGTCGCCCCACCCAGAAACGATCGAGGTACGCCCCATCTACTTTCTTCACATAACTTTTGTGTTTCACCCTCAGAAGTGGTGTACGCACTGGAGAAGCTTGGCACTAAGGTGCAGTGGCCCTAAAAAATTAAATCAGGCCTAGCCATGAGGAAATCCAATGCCCTGTGCGAGTTCCATCAGGAACTAGGGCACCGGACTGAAGACTGTATCAGTCTACGGCAGGAAGTCGTCAGAATGCTCAACCAGGGCTACCTGAAGGAGCTGCTCAACGACAAGGGGAAAGCTAATTTCGCACGCGGACGGGAGCACTCTCGGGGACACCCAAAGCAGCCCTCTCTGATGCGTACGGTAAACATGATCGTCGGAGAGGGGGACGATGCCGACCTCGAAGGGAGTATCACCTTCGATAAGTCTGACGCTGATGGTTTGTGTTTGCCTCATTATGACTTTGGTTATTACTCTGCGTATCATTGATACCTTTGTCAGGAGAGTCATGATTGATGACGGAAGCGGCGCCTGCATCATTTATCCGAGAGTCCTCGCAGAGATGGGACTCGAAGATAGAATAACCCCCAAGTGCATAACTCTAACTGGTTTTAACAATGCAATAGAGCGCACATCAGGAGAAGTGACCCTGCCCATCCTCACGGGAGGTGTCACCCTGGAAACTACCTTCCACGTGATGAACCAGGAGATGGCCTACAACGTCATCATTGGGCGCCCATGGATACATGCCATGCAAGCGGTCCCGTAAAGCCTGTACCAAGTAATCAAATTCCCTACTCTGTGGGGAATATTCAACATCAAAGGGGAGCTGCGTACAACGCAAGAATGTTATAAAATAACTCAAGATTGCGGTCACACCAGACATTTAAGCGGGGCGAGCGCGCAGGCATAACAATCAACCGTGTCGGGGACCCAAGCGGACCCGACGACCGACGCTATAAGGGACCCAGACATCATAGAAGCCTGCAATGGTATAGCCGAGGAGCTCGACCCGATTCAACTAGACCAGAACGACCCCGAGAAGAAGGCCTACATCAGTCATGGGCTCGTAAATCCAGGTATGTACCATGAATTCTTGACTAAACATGCAGATATGTTTGCTTTTTCCCATACAGATATGCCAAGGATCTCGCTAGATATCGCCACTCACTTGCTCAACGTAGATCTATTACATCCGCCAGTAAAATAAGGCAAGAGTAAGTTCAACGCCGCTAGTAATGAGGCGGTCCGAGAGGAGGTAGACAAGTTATTGGCCAAAGGTTCCGTTAGAGAGTCAAAGTACCCGTAATGGATCGCTAACGTGGTGATGATGAAAAAGAAAAGTGGAAAATGGAAGAAGTGCGTGCACTTCACCGACCTGAACAAGGCCTGCCCTAAGGACTCTTTCCCCCTGCCCCACATCGACCATCTAATCGACGCCATCGTCGGGCACAAGCTATTAAACTTCTTGGACGCTTATTCTGGCTATAACCAAATGATGGCCAAGGAGGATCAGGAGAAAACCACCTTCATCACCCACCAAGGCACCTACTGCTACAGGGTGATGCCGTTCGGACTGAAGAACGCGGGGGCCATTTACCAGAGGTTGGTCACTAAAATGTTCAAAGAGAAACTCAGGAAGACCATGGAGGTTTATATCAATGACATGCTATTCAAATCAGCAAAGACGGAGGATCATATCGACCACTTACGAGAGGCCTTCGAAATATTGAACAGTTATGGGATGAAGCTGAACCCCGAGAAATACGCTTTTGGCGTGGCATCTGGAAAATTCCTCGGCTTCCTTGTATCACAGAGAAGGATCGAGGTCAACCCCGACCAAATTAAGGCGATTCCTCGATACCCGAAGCACTTACCAGCAAGAAACAGGTTCAGAAGGTGACAGGCCGAATAGCCGCCCTCTCTCGCTTCATCTCCCGATCGTCGGATAGGTGCCACAAATTCTTCAATGTGCTAAGAAAAGATAACGGGTTCCACTAGAATGACGAATGCGTTAAGGCCCTCCAAGAGTTGAAAACGTCCTAACAGCCCCCCCACTGTTGGCAAAGGCAGAACCAGGCGAACCCCTACTGACATATCTGGTCGTCTCAGAGGTTGCGGTCAGCGCAGTGCTCGTCTGTGAACAAAAAGGTACGCAATCACCTATCTATTACATTGGTAAGACTCTAGTGGACACTGAGACTCGGTACCCATACCTCGAGAAGCTAGCATTGGCATTGGTACGCTTCTCGAAAGCTAAGACCCTACTTCCAATGCCACCACATCCGAGTAGTGACCACCTTCCCTCTAACAAGCATCCTACATAAGAGCTCAGCGAGCACAACATCACCTATATCCCCAGAACTTCCATCAAATTACAAGTCCTCGCTGACTTCATAGCCGACTTTAGCGCCAGCATCTCGCCTGAGGCAGAGAGGGAGGCCTTGCAAACGGCTCCTAACATGGACCCCTGGATACTCCATATTGATGGGGCCGCGAATGCCTCGGGATTGGGACTGGGACTCGTTCTCGAGGTCCCTATGGGCGATGTTTTGCAGGTTTGAAATTAGCCGCCATATTCGGGGCCCGCCGACTGATCCTGCATTGCGACTCGCAACTTATGGTAAATCAAGTCACCGAGGCTTACCAGATCAAGGAGCAAAGGTTACAAGAATATCAAACCGAGGTCTGTAAACCGATGGCCCAATTCGACAAATGTCGCTTCGAACAAGTTCGTAGGGTACACAACGCCGAAGCCGACGGGCTAGCTAAACTGGCTGCAGCGGCCACTAACCTAAGCAAAGAGAGAACTGTCACCCTCATGCATTCTGCCATCGATCACATCGAGGTATTCTCTCTACACCTAACTTGGGACTGGCGCAACTAGTTTGTGTCATACTTGCAGGAAAGGCACCTACCGCGCGACAAAAAAGAGGCCAGAAAGCTCTCCACACAAGCAGCGAGATACTGCCTGATGGACAATGATCTCTACAAAAGAACTTTTGGAGGACCCCTATCCAAGTGCCTAGGACCCAACCAGACAACTCCGGTACTGGAAGAGATCCATGAGGGTCATTGCGGCGCCTATACGGGAAATCAAGCACTCGTACGGTGCCTAATACGGGCCGGTTACTATTGGCCCACCATAAAAAAAGACGCGGCAGAATATGTCCGGCGATGCAAAAAATGCCAAAGGTTTGCTCGCATGATACATCAGCCGGGGGAACCCCTCCAGTCGGTCGCCTCCTCGTGGCCCTTCATCAAATGGGGAATGGATAGATTCGGACCGCTACCTACCGGACGAGGAAAGGTACGCTTTTTATTAGTTTTAACTGACTACTTTTCTAAGTGGGTAGAAGCAGGCGCCTACGCCCAAATCCGCGAGCAAGAAGTCATAGCCTTCATTTGGAATAACATCATATGCCGCTTTGGCATTCCCAAAGAAGTAGCGTGTGACAACGGACGACAGTTCATAGGACAAAAAACAATCAAGTTTTTCGACAAATGGTGCATCAAAAGAATACTCTCAACGCAATATCACCCAGCCGCCAAAGGCCAAGCGGAATTATCCAACAGGACCATACTAAACATCCTGAAGAAAAAACTTGAAGACGCCAAGGGACTGTGGTCTGAGCTGCTATCAGAAGTATTATGGGCACATAGAACCACCCCCAAATCCTCCACAGGAGAGACTCCCTACTCATTAGTCTATGGAACCGACACCGTCATACCAGTCAAAGTCGGCGAACCAAGTCTCAGATACTCACACACAAGCGGAGATGAGAATGACGCAAGCCGACTACAAGACTTGGACGAGGCCGAAGAAAGAAGAGAAATGGCCCACATCAGGTTAGTGGCCCAAAAATAGCAGGTCGAGAGATACTACAACAAAAGGACGAAAATTCGTCCACTCAAGACAGGCGACTATGTGCTAAAAGCCAATACACTGGCATCCAAAGATCCCAACGAGGGGAAGTTGGGCACCAATTGGGACGGGCCCTACAAAATCATCGCAGCAACAGACAAGGGTTCCTACAAGCTGGACACCACGGATGGAAAGATACTCCAAAACAACTAGAATATCTCACACCTCAAACGTTTCCACTTCTAAGAGGCACCCCCCAAGCCATACTCATTTTCCCTCATCTGGGTTTTGTCCCAATTGGGTTTTCCCGGGAAAGTTTTTAATGAGGCGACGAAGGAGATGTCCGGAATCATTTGCAAGGTTATTCTGATACGCCAAGCATACCACCAACCGGCACCAATGGCGCATCACAGAGACTAGGGCTACGACCATGATGTATAAAAGGCTACGGCCATAATGTATGAAAGGTTACCGCCATCTCCAATGAATGAAAGGCTACGGCTATCTCCAATGAATGAAAGGCTACGGCCATCTCCAATGAATGAAAGGTACGGTCATATCCAATGAATGAAAGGCTACGGCCATCTCCAATGAATGAAAGGCTACGGCCATCTCCAATGAATGAAGGGTTACGACCTCCTCTAGTTGAAATGAAAGGCTAAGGCCTAAACAACTAAAGGAGAAGGGTATGGCCCCCTCCATCCGACACGAAAGGCTAAGGCCTTAATAATAATAGGAGAGGCTACGGCCTCCTCCAGTTGAAATGAAAGGCCAAGGCCTAAACAATTAAAGGAGAAGGGTACGGCCCCCTCCAGTCGACACGAAAGGCTAAGGCCTTAATAACAATAGGAGAGGCTACGGCCTCCTCCAGTTGAAACGAAAGGCCAACGCCTAAACAACTAAAGGAGAAGGGTACGGCCTCCTCTCGTCGACATGAAAGGCTAAGTCCTTAATAACAATAGGAGAGGCTACGGCCTCCTCCAGTTGAAATGAAAGGCCAAGGCCCAAACAACTAAAGGAGAAGGGTACAGCCCCCTCCAGTCGACACGAAAGGCTAAGGCCTTAATAACAATAGGAGAGGCTACAGTCTCCTCCAGTCGACACGAAAGGCTAAGGCCTTAATAATAATAGGAGAGGCTATGGCCTCTCCCAGGTAAAGCGGAAGGTCAAAGCCTTAATTACGCAAGACATATAAGCTCGACCTCGCCCAAACTGGGATTCAGGCTAAGTGCCCTCGACACCAGAGTATGGGTTCGCCCTCGTTCGAGCCGGAATTCAGGCTAAGTGCCTTCGTCATAAAAATTAAGTATAAATTTGACCTCGGACAAAAATAGAGGGTTACACCCCGAACAGTACGGAAAGAAAAGCAAAGGAAGAAGATTAGAGAAGCCGATAAAAAGTTTCTTTATTGGAATATGATTACAAAAGTACAAGGGGGTACATGTTACAAATATACAATAGCCCTATTCAACTACCAAGACCCCCGCCGCCTCCTTCCGCCCCAGCTGCGCCGTCCTCACCCTCGTCCTGGAACATCCTCTCGATCGAGGACTCGGTGCCCAACTAGTCCACATCAGTAAAGGAGCCGCCTGTCTGAACTAGAGAATCAGGGTCGTAGCCACAGGCTTGACGAGCTGTCCTAACCAGACGGCGCTGCTCGTCAACTTTTGCTTCGGTAGCTCTGCCAGCGGCCAGCAACTCTTCGAACACAGTCTGCCTCGCCTCTGCATACACAAACATGTCTTGGGCTTCATAAGACATTTCTCCAACTGGGCCAAAAGCATCTCTTGGGCTTCACAAGACATTTCTCCAACTGGGCCAACGGCCTCCACTTGCTAAGGAACTGCCGCTTTGGTCGAAGCTGCTTGAAGCTCGACCAACAAGGCATCAACTTTAGCACGTAGCTCAGTCGCCTCCATCATTACTACGCGGCCCATATCCAGCTCCCCCTCCCGCTATTGGAGAAGGCTCTCCAGTTCAGCGTTCCGAGTCACTGCGGTCAGTAGATCAGCATCCGCTTTTTCAAGTTGGGCCGTCCGCTTGCGCAGTTGTTCCTCCAGCCACTGCACGCTCTCTCGGAGGAGGCGAAAATCTGGGTCTTGGGAAAAGCAGTCCGCAAGCGCCTTGTTCTTTTCGCGGACCTCCTTATACTTCTTCGACGCCTTCCTAAGGGTAGCAATTTTCTTCCGATCCCTTCAGCTCCGCTCAACCTCCAAAATAAGGGTCTACCAAAAAGATGAGAAGACAAGTTAAAACATCAAAACAAAAGGGAAGCAAAACGAACAATAAATTGATTCATACCTGCAGAGCGGCGCTAGCAACTCGACGAAACAAGTCTTTGTCGCTCACCGTCTTCAGAGACTCCGCTTCGGCGGCCCCGCACAATAGGGACATATCTGTTGCGGCCTGCTCGATCTCCAGCAGCAGGTTATACCCCATGGGGATCATGATTCGACGGCTACGACCTGTCTCCATCGTGCTCACTCGGGCATGCTCCCGCTGCGGCACGTCAGCTGGCTTAGGGGCAGCCTCGATACCTCCCGGCGGCGGCACGTCCGCTGGCTCAGGGTTCGCCTCGATACCTTCCGGCGGCGGCATATCCGCAGGTTCGGAGGTCGACTCAACAGAATATCCCCATGTCTATGGTCCCATCGGCGGTAGTCGGCACACTTTCGCCCTCGGCACATGGAGGAGTAGCATCCACCTCGGCCACACTCAAAACCGTAGTCCTCACCGGTCAGATGGCATCGCCCATTAAGACCAGCCTCGATTCAGGGTGGTGAGTTACCGCCTTCCTTTGTTCCACGACCACTCCCTTTCCAAGGAGTAGTCTACGCCTCTTCCGCTCCAACGGTTCATCGTCCACTGGAGCGCCCTCTTCAATACCAAGGGATGAGGGCCCTATGTTCGCCCCAGCCTGGTCAATGACCGGATTGGGCATGGAACGGGAAGGTCCGGGAATGTCGGTTAAGATAGATTCCCAGATGACACGGTCAAGCTCCGTGAGGGCGGCCTCGGCAACTCTGTCGCCGGATGCTACTACGTCCGTCCGGACCTCCTCGGGCTGCGCGGCTTCGAGGAGACCCTCCCTTACAGAGATCACGAGCTCGGTTTCCGACAGTGGGGAACTGGCGGCACGATGTCTCCATCTCCGCGTTACGTTTCGAGCTGTAGAAAAACAAATAAAATGAAGCGTCAGTTATAGCGACACCTAAAACAAAGAGAGAAGTCAGTAAATCGAAACCGTACTTAGAAGGTCGTATTTCAGGGAGAAAGCAGCCCATGTCCTGTATTCTTTGGCGTAAGGGATCAACTACCTCACCCACGCCCTTATGTCAGGGACAGATTGAGGCGTGCGTGGCCCCACTACGTACATAAAAAATTGATAAACGTTAGCATCTGAAAACATCGTAAAATTGAGCAAAACACAAAGATGCTAAAAGCACAAGTCAATACTTACAGTTATCATTCCATGCCTCCGGAAAATTAGTCGGTTCCACCACCAGGTCCGAGGTACGGATGTAGAAATATTTCACCCAGAACTGGTCCTTGGGCTTATCGTTCGCCTCGATGACTAAGCCCTTCGTTCCACGATTCTTCAGTTTCAACATCTTACCCTTCAAAAAGCCGGGACTGAACAGCTGCAGTAGGTAGTGGATAGAGATGCCCACGCCAGCTCTCTCCGCATACGTCGTCAATATCCGACAGATCTTCCACGTATATAAGCTGGGCCGGCCAGATGTTATAAAATAGACATAATGCCTCCGCCAATGGGTAAATTGGGAGTCCACACCCCATTATGAATGGGTATTCATTGATGGCGCAGAACCCCGGTCGGTGAACGTAGACCAGGTCCCTCCCGACCATACACATCTCCACCGCCTCCGAAACCTGGCAGGACACCCGGAGGTCATGAAGTAGACCCATAGTGTACGTCGACCTCTCCCATATAGGGGTCTTCGCCGGCGTGGAGAAATCCCTCCGAACGTGTAGATCGCGAGGGAGGAGGTTTTCTACAGTTAAAGGGACAAAAGATTTTCGGACCTTCTAGCTACCCTTCGACCGCCGGGAAGCCCCAGAACCAGCCTCACCCTCTTTCGATTCCCGGCGACGGGTACCTTTAGCCATTTTTCTTTTTAAGTATTAACTGGGTACTCTAATAGCAAGAATGAAAAGAACAAAGGGATGGATTGCGAGATATGTGAAAATAAAAGGTTAGAGACAAAAGATTTCTAATGATCTAAAAGAGGGGAAAGTATTGAAACTATCCTCTATTTATAATAAGCCATTGCGCGAAATTCGAAGGGTTTTGCACCAGAAAAGAGGCGGAAAACCAAAATGTCAAATCGTCTTTATGACCGGCACAGAAAACAATAGTAATTATGACGCACGCCGTCAGCATACGACATTTCAGAAGAACGTGCCACATGTGCGCGTGTGCATAGACCTAGCATGGGCCGGATCTATCCGCCCATCGCAGATACACTTCGAACACATCTCCAATAGGCGGAGGGACTATCTGTATGAGGACAAATCGGATGCAAAATAAGGCTAGTATGTACATATACGTGGCCGGCCCGGATGAAGTACAGGTCGGGGACGCCTCCTTATAAGGTCGATGACATTCGGAGACATCCTCCCTTACGACCGCACGCCAAGAGGGATACGCTCCCATCCATAAATGGCGAGTCAACGGGCCTGTTCAGTTAGACGTCCTCAACTTCCCCCTCCTTGTATTTCCCCTATAATTGTAATATCCTTACGGCAATGTAATAGTTGGACGAGGAGACCGCTTCCCTATATAAAGGAGGGTCTCCCCCCATTTGTAAGGGGACACTGATCATTGATAATACAACTTTCTCTCTCTATCATTCTTCTCTCTATTATCATCATTTTTACTGCTCATTTGCTCTTGATACTTGATTAAATTTTATTATCTTCTCATAAAGATAATCTGTATATACCAATCCGACGATCAATCTTCAATATATATTACCGTTGATTCTGATTGTCCCTTTATTTACATTGATTGATTTGTTCAAAGGTATTCAATAATTTTTGAGTAAAACAAAACTCTTAACTAAAGGTCAAATTGGTTAAACCATAAGGAATTCATGTAGAGTAAAATTAATATATTAAATTGTGACAACCCAAAGGGTCATCACTTATTTTATTAATCATTTCAAGCTTCTGAGGCCTTGAAAACCTCATTCCATGTTACCTCGATTTACGTGCACAATCCGAGCATGTAGCAGGAAAGATTTTGTGATAGAAAATATGAATTCTATGAGAACTTTGGATAAAAATGATATTAATATTGATATGGTTGACTTCGGTCAACATTTTTGGTAAACGGATCCAGACCTCAGATTGGATGGTCCCGAGAGGTCCGTAGGAAAATATGGGACTTGGACATGCATCCGGAGTCGAATTCTGAGGTCGAGAGCCCAAGTTATGAATTTTTCTATGAAATTGTTTTTGATGTAATTGTTAAAGGAAATGAATTAATTGACCTTGGTATCGGGCTCGTATTTTGGTTCCGACGCCCGGTACAAGCCTTAAATATTATATATGTGATTTCTGTAAAGTTTGGTGACATTCGGATGTCGTTTGAGATGTTTTGGACCTTGAGTTCCAAGCTTGAAAGTTTTGAAAACCAAAAGTATGAAAATCATGAATTTGAGGCTTGATTTGATGAAAACGATGTGATATTGGCGATGTGATCGCACGAACAAGTTCATAATGTGTTTTTGAGGTTGTGTACATGTTTGGTTTGGAGCCCGGGGGCTGGGTAAAGATTTGATAGGCCATTGGATTAAATTCTGAATTTTTGCACTGCTGGTTTGTCACCCAGCTGTTGGCTTCGCAATTGCGAAGCGTTTCTCGCAATTGCGAAGGGGGCAGATCAAGGCAGGGCTCGCAAATACGAACCTTGATCGCAAATGCGAAGCCCCTCATGACCCAGCCTTGTTCGCAAATGCGAACAATTGTTTGCAAATGCGAACATCCCCTTGTTCTGCCTATGTTCGCAAATGCGAACCATAGTTCGCAAATGCGAACATTCCTAAATCCAGCCTTGTTCGCAAATGCGAACAATAGTTCGCAAATGCGAACAATGCCCTTTACTGCCTGTGTTCGCAAATGCGAACACTCCCCTTTCCTGCCAGTGTTCGCAAATGCGAACAAAAGTTCGCAAATGCGAACTTCCCAGCCTTTGCTTATTTTTCAAACTCCAGAAATTGGTCGGGGTTCGCAATTGCGAACCCATGTTCGCAAATGCGAACACAGAGACCTGTAAAACACGATTTTCAGTTCATTTCTTCACTTTTTACAAACCAAAAACACCCATTTGCGATTCTTCACGGATTCCTCCTTCATCAAAACAATTGTAAGTCACTTTTTACTTAATTCTTTCAATTCCTAACATCATTAAACATGTTTTTCAATAGAAATCAAAGGTTTTCATGGTAGAATTTCTTGTTTTTGTTGGAATATAGGGTTTTTCATAAATTGGGAAATTGGACCTCGAATTGAGGTCCGATTTTGAAACAAATCATATACATGAACTCGTGAGGGGATGGGTAACCGGATTTTGGTCCGAACCCCGAGTTCCGACCATGTGGGCCCGGGGTCGAAATTCACTATTCCGGGCAGAATGTTGTAAAAGTTGTAATTGGTCTTAGGAATTAGTTTGTTGAGTAGTATTGATAATATTAAATCAATTGTGTATAGATACGATTGGATTGGAGCCAAATTTGAAAGAAAAAGACATTTCCACGGATTGAATTGTTCATAAACATTCGAGGTAAGTGTTTGTTCTATCCTAGCTTGAGGGAATAGGATTACGTGTTATGTGTTATGTGATCGAGTGCGGTGTATGGGCTGTGGTGACGAGCATCCATACACTGGCGTCTAGTATCACCGTGAGCCGTTGAAAATGCTTATTTTGAGATATATTTCCAGATGAATTGTTGAACCTTTGCCAGGTTGTAGAATTGTTATTGTTCTCCCTTGTCGGTACTTGTTGTGAAGATAATTATTGATTGCCCTTGTTGGGACGGTTTATGAATTACTGCTTCTTTCTTTGCCCTTAACTGTGATTGTTATTTGGGTGAGGAAGAGTGATAATGCACGAAGGGTGATGTCGTGCCTTGATTTATTATTTATGCACGAAGGTTAATGTCGTGCCATGTTTTATTATTTATGCACGAAGGTTAATGTCGTGCCATGTGTTTATTGATTATGTACGAAGGATCATGCCGTGCCCTGTTATTGAACCATGTACGAAGGATCATGCCGTACTATGGATGTGAGGATGAGAGTAAAAGCACGAAGGGTGATGCCGTGTACTTTATTTGCTTATTTGGCGAGGATGAGAGTAAAAGCACGAAGGGTGATGCCGTGCAACTGAGGAACATGACCGGCGCCTGACCGGGTTGCCCCAGTCAAGCGGACCTGGGTGCCTTTCATTCCCACGCGTTACCCCTGTGTTGACTGTTTCTCATTAACCAAATATATTACTAACCATGAATGATTTCACATTAAAACAAATAAAACCATACGAGTGATTCATTAACAAGTTTGCAGTTTTTACAACGCCCGACATAACATAATATATACATAAGACTGGAGTCCCACAGTTTACATGTCTACAGAGCCTCTAGGATACAAAAGGGAAATACAATACTTGCCGGTAACAAGGCTCCGGCTATACCTTACAAAACCAAAATGAAATCTAAACAGAAGTGGCATGAACCACACAAGGCCCCGAGGAAGAAAGGGGCTCACCAAAACGGGCAGTGGAAGGAGAAGGATACTACTGCCGATGAGCTGAAGTGCCTGCTACTGATCCACCTACAATCATAACACGAATGTAGCGCCCCCGGCAAAAAGGGACGTCAGTACACTTGAATTGTACTGGTATGTATGGACAAACTTTGTCCCAAGTAAACTCAAGCCATTGAATTACATCAACAATTAATTAAGCCACCCAACCATGTTTCCACATTTTCCTCATTTCAAATAATTCTCAACACAAAGCACTTTCTACGATCAACCAATTTAACAATAACCAATCAATCACGTAAAGCACAAGTAGTCAAACAAAGGGGCAACCAGTGCCCCACAGGTTGCAAACACTCCTGCTATCTCCTTTCACAATTTCACATTATTGATTTTTGTATCAATTTTCAATAGCGATTTCGATCGCTTTCCATCCTTATTGCCCCTGACCACCCTTATTACCTCGGCCACCCTTATCACCCCAACCCACACCTTATTTCCTCACGTTGCGGCGCGCAACACGACCCCGCCTTACAGTTTAAAAACACAACAATTTCAAACAGCAGATAAGGTACTACACACAATTTCAACAAGTTCAAATAAGCAACTTGCACATTGTTTCATGTTCTCAATTACTTATCAAGCCAATATCACAACCAAGTTACAATATTTCCATAATCAAGAATATTCACACAAGTATGTTCAACAATTTTCCACAATTCAAGTGTTTCATCTCTTTCCACAATAAACCAATTCTCGAGTGTTTCGTTTCCTTTCCACAAAGTGCCATATAGGCCATCATAAGTATTATTCACAATTATTTTGCCAAATTAAACTCTCATTTTACATCACTCATAGCTCAACAACAAACTTTGAATATCCAACAACAACATCAAGAATTTTACACAATTTGTCAATTTAACACGAAACAAACAAACTTCACACATATAGGCGATTTCACAAGAATCAAAATTAGCCATACATACCTGGTGATGATTTTTCCTCCTACTTTATGCTTACCCAAGATATCCTACTCTTGCCAACCTTGTTCTTGAAGACTCTTACTTCTACTCACTTTTTTTTACTAGAAATCAAGTTCAATAATCATGCATGAGTGTAAAAATTCTATTTTCAAAAGCTATTATATGCAAACCTCTCTTTACCCAATTTAAAACTGAAATCAAAGAAAATAGTTAGGGTTTTTACCTTGAAAAGATTGGGGAAGTTGAATCCTTGCCCTAGGATCCCTTGGAATTAAGATGATTGGAACAATCTTTGAAGATGAAAGATTTCTCTCTCTAAAAACCCCTCTCTTCTCTCTCTAATTTTGGTAAGATGATATGAGAAAATGAGGGTGAAAGTTGTTATATTAAAGAAGAGATCGGGTCAAAATGTTACAAAAATCTGGGCCGGGGTCAATTCTGCGGTGCACTTTGCGACCGCAGAATCAACATGCGGTCCGCATAGTGACCACAGAATTGCCCCAAATTTTACACAGGTTCTGTTAAGGAATGCGGTCACTATGCGGACCGCATGTTGATTCTGCGGTCGCAAAGTGCACCGCAGATTTGACACGCGATCGCATATCGACCGCACTTTTCAACACGATTTTGGGCAACTCTCTGGAACGTTTTGCGGCAAGAATGCGGTCCGCATATCAGGTTTGCGATCGCATTCTTGACCGCATATTGGACACTTTTCGGAAAAATTAATTCTACGCATTCCTAACACATTATTCGGACCATGACACCATAGCTACTAGGTTTTATGCACAAATATTTTACGGGGCCTTACAGTGATGCGGTGCAATTGGTTGCTATTCCTTGACTTGATATTATATGTGTTTCCATTATACTTTATTTTTCCTTGTGAAGTTATTAACTGTTGTTAATTGTTGAATTCTTTGAGATATCCCTTATTATGTTATTACTTGGTTATTTCTTGTTATTCTGTGGTATACATATATATTGAATTGCACAGGTTTATGTGGGTGTCTGGTCCTAGGCTTGTCACTACTTCGCCGGGATAGGCCAGGCACTTACCAGCACATGGGGTCGGTTGTGCTGATACTACACTTCTGTACGTTTTTGCACAGGTCCAGGTTACGATCAGGAGCAGCAGCAGTAAATCGATTGCGTGGAAGTTGATCACATTTGAGACCGAGGTAGCTTGTAGACGTCCGCAGGCCCGGCATCTCTCTCTTTATTTATGTTACTAGCTGTAGCCTCTTTGTTACGAGACAAACAAAATTATGTTATATTTCTTTCAAACTTTTATGTGTAGTATTCAGTAGTAGTTCGTGAGTTGGTGACTCCACGTCTTGGGTAGAGGATTTCAGTATGATTTTCATCTTGTAATTAGTTATTTCTATTTCGATAAAGTATTCCTCATTTATTTAATTAAAATTGTGTTAAAAACAGGATAGTATGAATACAGTGGCTTGCCTAGCTACCACGAGTAGGCGCCATCACGATCCCGATGTTAGGGGAAAAATCCGGGTCGTGACAAGTTGGTATCAGAGCTCTAGGTTACATAGGTCTCACCACTCACGAACAAGCTTAGTAGAGTTTGAGAGGTAGGTACGGAGACGTCCGTACTTGTCCTCCAGAGTCTATTGAGTTAGGAAAGAGTCTCTCATTTGTTCTTTCTTGTCGTGCGACTTGTTCCTCAATTATTGATTGAATTTCTACTCTGTCCTTTCGCAGATGGTGAGGACACGTGCTTCTTCGTGCGCTGACCAGCAGCCCGAGCCCCAGGCAGCTCCCGTGAGGGGCAGGGGCCAAGGCCGTATCAGAGGCCGTGGTAGGGGTAGAGCTCAGCCCTAGGCAGCTACCCCAGAGGTGGAGCCTCATATCGAGATTGACGAGGAGGTTCCAGTCCCAGCAGCTCTAGTGGGCCCAGCTCAGGTCCCAGGAGAGGCTTTATTTACCCCGGATCTCCGAGATGCCTTGGTCAAATAGCGGGATTCATGGACAACATTGCCAGAGCAAGTTTATTATCAGTTGCCCGTGATGGAGCGGCCATGACTTCTGATTCGTTATGGAGACTTGATCGATTCTCCAAGCTATTTACCACTACATTCAGCGGAGCCACATCATAGGATCCTCAGGACTTCTTATTCAGTTGCCATGAGATTCTCAAGACTATGGGGATCGTGGAGACAAATGGAGTTGACTTCTGTACATTCAGGCTTGCAGGATCCGCCAAGACTTGGTGGAGAGATTATTGCTTGACTCGACCAGAAGGGTCCCCAGCTTTATCATGGGATTAGTTTGCGGAACTATTTATGGAGAAGTTCTGCTACTCAGCGGGATGTACTTCGGAGGCAATTTGAGCGCCTCCATCAGGGCACTATGACGGTCACATAGTATGAGATGAGATTTGTCGATTTGGCTCGTCATGCAGTGGTGATACTTCCCACAAAGCGGGAGAGGGTCCGCAGGTTTATAGATGGGCTTAATCAGCCAATTAGACTCCAGATGGCTATGGGCGTGGGGAGTGACATATCATTTCAGGAGGTAGCTAATGTAGCACGCAGAGTTGAGATGGCTCTTGCTAGGGGAGGCGGTTATTCTTCAGATAAGAGGCCTCGTCATTCAGGCAGGTTTGGTGGTTCTTCCTCTGTTGACAGAGAATCCTTTGATAGAGGCCGCCTTCCAGTGCCTTTTCATTCCGCCTTCGTGCTTCACAGTGCGGACCAGGTGATCGTGGTTTTCATGGGCATTATTCGGACCAGCCTCCTATTAATGCTCAGCCTCTTCGGAGTGTTCGTGGAGGCCATTCAGGTCGTCAGGGCCAGTAGCCCTATCAGTCTAAGAGTTGCTACAGTTGTGGTGACCCAGGTCATTTTATCAGGAATTGCCCTCTAGCAGCGGGCAACTCTCAGCAGCGAGGTCCTCGTCCTATGATTCAGGCCCCAGCTGACCCTCACCCTGCCCAGCCAGCCAGAGGCGGGGGTAGAGATTATAGAGGTGGAGGTCGAGACCGTAGAGGTGGAGACCGTCCAGCCAGAGGTAGAGGTCAGCCAGTTGATGGTCGTCCTAGAGACGCAGCTCGGAGGGGAGGTGCAGATCCCCGATTCTATGCTTTACCAGCCAGGCCAGAGGCAGAGGCATCAGATGCCGTGATTACAGGTACTATTCTCGTGTGTGGCAGAGGTGCTTTAGTATTATTTGACCCTGGATCTACATATTCATATGTGTCTTCCTACTTTGCACCGTATTTGGCCATGCCCAGCGATGCTCTGGATATTCCAGTTTATGTGGCTATACCAGTGGGTGACTCCATTGTAGTCGATCGGGTGCATCATTCGTGCGTAGTTATATTTGGGGGTCTTGAGACCCGTGTTGATCTGTTGCTTTTGGATATGGTGGATTTTGATGTCATATCGGGGATGGACTGGTTGTCCCCATACCATGCTATTCTAGATTGTCATGCTAAGACTGTGACCTTGGCGTTGCCAGAATCACCCCGACTAGAGTGGAAGGTACCTCAAGTCACTCCGTTCGCACCGTTATTTCCTATGTTAAGGCTCGACGCATGGTCGAGAAGGGGTGTCTAGCTTATCTGGCTTATGTTTGTAATTCCAGCGCAGAGGTTCCTTCCATTGAGTCGGTCCCTATTGCACGGGAGTTTCCTGAGGTTTTTCCTTCAGACCTGCCGGGCATGCCACCCGACAGGGATATTGATTTCTGTATTGATCTGGCACCGGGCACTCACCCCATCTCTATTCCACCCTATCGTATGGCCCCGCCGGAGCTAAAAGAGTTGAAAGATCAGTTGTAAGACCTTCTTGAGAAAGGCTTTATCAGGCCCAGTGTTTCCCCCTGGGGAGCACCTGTATTATTTGTAAAGAAGAAAGATGGCTCGATGCGGATATGTATTGATTACCGCAATTAAACAAAGTGACAATAAAGAATAAGTATCCACTGCCGAGAATTGATGATTTATTTGACCAGCTCCAGGGAGCGAGGGTATTCTCAAAGATAGACTTGAGGTCGGGCTACCATCAGCTGAAGATCAGGGCGGCTGACATTTCTAAGACAGCCTTTCGCTCTAGATATGGGCATTATGAGTTTTTGGTCATGTCCTTCGGGTTGACCAATGCCCCAGCAACATTCATGGAGTTGATGAATCGGGTATTCAGGCCTTACTTAGATCTGTTCGTGATAGTCTTTATAGATGACATCGTGGTGTACCCCCACAGCCAGGAAGAGTACGAGCAGCACCTCAGAGTGGTTCTTCAGACTCTGAAAGATAACCAGCTATATGCCAAATTTTCTAAATGTGAGTTCTGGCTGAGTTCGGTAGCATTTCTGGGTCACATTGTATCAGTGGAAGGTATTCAGGTAGACCCAAAGAAGATTGAGGCAGTCCAGAATTGGCCTCGACCAGCTTCAGTGACTGAGATCCGGAGTTTCTTGGGATTAGTAGGTTACTACCGTCGATTTGTAGAGCGGTTTTCTTCTATTGCAGCCCCGATGACCAGGTTGACCCAGAAGGGTGTCCAATTTCAAGTGGTCAGAGGAGTGTGAGGCGAGCTTTCAGAAGCTCAAGACAGCCTTGACCACCGCACCGGTGTTGGTACTACCTACAGGTGCAGGGCCTTATACAGTTTATTGTGACGCATCTCGTACAGGGCTTGGAGCGGTATTGATGCAGGATGGTAAGGTTATCGCTTATGCTTCGAGGCAGTTAAAAATACATGAGAAGAATTATCCAGTTCATGATCTTGAGTTAGCAGCAGTGGTTCATGCCTTAAAGATCTGGAGGCATTATCTATATGGTGTGACATGCGAGGTGTACACTGATCACAAAAGCCTACAGTACTTGTTCAAGCAAAAGGAGTTGAATCTACGACAGCAGAGATGGTTAGAGTTGCTAAAAGACTATGATGTTACTATCATATATCACCCAGGTAAGGCCAATGTGGTGGCCGATGCATTGAGTAGAAAGTATGCCAGCATGGGTAGTCTTGCATACATTCCGGTCAGCCAGAGACCATTAGCTCTAGATGTCCAGGCCTTAGCCAACCGGTTCGTGAGATTAGACATTTCTGAACCTAGCAGGGTGTTAGCCTGCACAGTCGCTCGTTCTTCTTTATTTGAGCGTATCCGTGAGAGGCAATCTGATGATCCTCATTTGCGTGAGTTGAGAGATACAGTACAGCGGGGAGGCGCCACACAGGTAAATCTAGATGATGATGGGATATTGAAATTGCAGGGTCGAGTTTGTGTGCCCAATGTCGAAGGGATTCGAGAGTTAATCTTAGCGGAGGCCCACAGTTCGCGGTATTCTATTCACCCAGGCGCCGCGAAGATGTACCAGGACTTACGGCAGCACTATTGGTGGCGCGGAATGAAGAAAGATATCATTGCGTATGTCGCTCGGTGTCTAAATTGTCAACAGGTGAAATATGAGCACCACAGACCTGGTGGTGTATTCCAGAGGATTGAGATTCCCGAGTGGAAATGGGAGCGGATCACTATGGACTTCGTTACTAGACTTCCTTTGACTCGGAGGAAATTTGATGCTATTTGGGTCATTGTTGATAGGCTGACCAAGTCAGCACACTTTATTCCAGTATCTGTCTCATACTCGTCGGAGAGGTTAGCGGAGGTGTACATTAGAGAGATTGTTCGTCTCCATAGGGTGCCAGTATCCATTATCTCTGATTGGGGTACGCAGTTTACCTCGCGGTTCTGGAGAGCGGTCCAGCAGAAGTTAGGCACCCAGGTTCAGTTGAGTACAGCATTTCATCCTCAGACGGATGGCCAGTCCGAGAGGACTATTCAGATTCTAGAGGACATGCTTCGAGCCCGTGTTATTGATTTCGGAGGCTCGTGGGACCAGTTTTCTGCCATTAGAAGAGTTCGCCTACAATAACAGTTACCAGTCTAGCATCCAGATGGCTCCGTACGAGGCGTTGTATGGTAGGCGATGTCGATCACCGGTTGGATGGTTTGAACCGGGAGAGGCTCGGTTGTTGGGTACAGACTTAGTTCAGGAGGCCTTAGATAAGGTCAAGACTATTCAGGAGAGATTGCGTTCAGCTCAGTCTAGGCAAGACTTATGCGGATCGTAAGGTTCGAGATGTAGATTTCATGGTTGGTGAACGAGTATTGCTCCGAGTGTCGCCTATGAAGGGCGTGATGAGGTTCGGGAAGAAGGGCAAGCTCAGCCCTAGGTATATTGGTCCATTTGAGATTCTAGACAGAGTGGGAGGGGTGGCTTACGGATTAGCTTTGCCGCCTAGCTTATCAGCCGTGCATCCAGTTTTTCACGTATCTATGCTTCGGAGATACCACGGCGATCCCACACATGTGTTAGACTTCAGTACTGTCCAAATGGACAATGATCTATCTTACGAGGAGGAGCCGGTGGCTATTCTAGACCGACAGGTTCGACAATTGAGGTCGAAGGGTTTTCCTTCTGTGCGAGTTCAGTGGAGAGGTCAGCCTCCTGAAGCATCGACCTGGGAGTCCGAGTCTAATATGCGGAGCCGCTACTCACACTTGTTTCCTGACTCAGGTACTTCTTTCTTTTGTCCGTTCAAGGACGAACGGTTGTTTTAGAGGTGGAGATTGTGACGACCCAAAGGGTCATCACTTATTTTATTAATCATTTCGAGCTTCTGAGGCCTTGAAAACCTCATTCCATGTTGCCTCGATTTACGTGCACAATCTGAGCATGTAGCAGGAAAGATTTTGTGATAGAAAATATGCATTCTATGAGAAATTTGGATAAAAATGATATTAATATTGATATGGTTGACTTCGGTCAACATTTTTGGTAAACGGATCCGACCCGAGATTGGATGGTCCCGAGAGGTCCGTAGGAAAATATAGGACTTGGACATGCGTCCGGAGTCGAATTCTAAGGCCGAGAGCCCAAGTTATGAATTTTTCTATGAAATTATTTTTGATGTAATTGTTAAAGGAAATGAATTAATTGACCTTGGTATCGGGCTCGTATTTTGGTTCCGACGCCCGGTACAAGTCTTAAATATTATATATGTGATTTCTGTAAAGTTTGGTGACATTCGGATGTCGTTTGAGATGTTTTGGACCTCGAGTTCCAAGTTTGAAAGTTTTGAAAACCAAAAGTATGAAAATCATGAATTTGAGGCTTGATTTGATGAAAACGATGTGATATTGGCGATGTGATCGCACGAACAAGTTCATAATGTGTTTTTGAGGTTGTGTACATATTTGGTTTGGAGCCCGGGGGCCTCGGGTAAAGATTTGATAGGCTGTTGGAGTAAATTCTGAAATTTTGCACTGCTAGTTTTTCACCCAGCTGTTGGCTTCGCAATTGCGAAGGGGTTCTCGCAATTGCGAAGGGGGCAGATCAAGGCAGGGCTCGCAAATGCGAACCCTGATCGCAAATGCGAAGCCCCTCATGACCCAGCCTTGTTCGCAAATGCGAACAATTGTTCGCAAATGCGAACATCCCCTTGTTCTGCCTATGTTCGCAAATGCGAACCATAGTTCGCAAATGCGAACATTCCAAAATCCAGCCTTGTTCGCAAATGCGAACAATAGTTCGCAAATGCGAACAATTCGCTTTACTGCCTGTGTTCGCAAATGCGAACACTCCCCTTTCCTGCCAGTGTTCGCAAATGCGAACAAAAGTTCGCAAATACGAACTTTCCAGCCTTAGCTTATTTTTCAAACTCCAGAAATTGGTCGGGGTTCCCAATTGCGAACCCATGTTCGCAAATGCGAACACAGAGACCTGTAAAACACGATTTTCAGTTCATTTCTTCGCTTTTTACAAACCAAAAACACCCATTTGCGATTCTTCACGGATTCCTTCTTCATCAAAACAATTGTAAGTCACTTTTTACTTAATTCTTTCAATTCCTAACATCATTAAACATGTTTTTCAATAGAAATTAAAGGTTTTCATGGTAGAATTTCTTGTTTTTGTTAGAATATAGGGTTTTTCATAAATTGGGAAATTGGACCTCGAATTGAGGTCCGATTTTGAAACAAATCATATACATGAACTCGTGAGGGGATGGGTAACCGGATTTTGGTCCGAACCCCGAGTTCCGACCATGTGGGCCCGGGGTCGAAATTCACTATTCCGGGCAGAATATTGTAAAAGTTGTAATTGTTCTTAGGAATTAGTTTGTTGAGTAGTATTGATAATATTAAATCAATTGTGTATAGATACGATTGGATTGGAGCCAAATTTGAAAGAAAAAGACATTTCCACGGATTGAATTGTTCATAAACATTCGAGGTAAGTGTTTGTTCTATCCTAGCTTGAGGGAATAGGATTAGGTGTTATGTGTTATGTGATCGAGTGTGGTGTATGGGCTGTGGTGACGAGCATCCATACACTGGCGTCTAGTATGACCGTGAGTCGTTGAAAATGCTTATTTTGAGATATATTTCCAGATGAATTGTTGAACCTTTGCCAGGTTGTAGAATTGTTATTGTTCTCCCTTGTCGGGACTTGTTGTGAAGATAATTATTGATTGCCCTTGTTGGGACGGTTTATGAATTCCTGTTTCTTTCTTTGCCCTTAACTGTGATTGTTATTTGGGTAAGGAAGAGTGATAATGCACGAAGGGTGATGCCGTGCCATGTTTTATTATTTATGCACGAAGGTTAATGTCGTGCCATGTTTTATTGATTATGCACGAAGGATCATGCCGTGCCATGTTTTATTGATTATGCACGAAGGATCATGCCGTGCCCTGTTATTGAACCATGTACGAAGGATCATGCCGTACTATGGATGTGAGGATGAGAGTAAAAGCACGAATGGTGATGCCGTGTACTTTATTTGCTTATTTGGTGAGGATGAGAGTAAAAGCACGAGGGTGATGCCGTGCAATTGTTTGCTATTCCTTGACTTGATATTATATGTGTTTCCATTATACTTTATTTTTCCTTGTGAAGTTATTAACTGTTGTTAATTGTTGAATTCTTTGAGATATCCCTTATTGTGTTATTACCTGGTTATTTCTTGTTATTCTGTGGTATACATATATATTGAATTGCACAGGTTTATGTGGGTGTCCGGTCCTAGGCTTGTCACTACTTCGCCGGGATAGGCCAGGCACTTACCAGCACATGGGGTCGGTTGTGCTGATACTACACTTCTATGCGTTTTTGCACAGGTCCAGGTTACGATCAGGAGCAGCAACAGTAAATTGATTGCGTGGAAGTTGATCACATTTGAGACCGAGGTAGCTTGCAGACGTCCGTAGGCCCGGCGTCTCTCTCTTTATTTATTTTACTAGCTGTAGTCTCTTTGTTCCGAGACAAACAGAATTATGTTATATTTTTTTCAAACTTTTATGTGTAGTATTCAGTAGTAGTTCGTGAGTTGGTGACTCCACGTCTTGGGTAGAGGATTTCAGTATGATTTTCATCTTGTAATTAGTTATTTCTATTTCGATAAAGTATTCCGCATTTATTTAATTAAAATTGTGTTAAAAACAGGATAGTATGAATACAGTGGTTTGCCTAGCTACCACGAGTAGGCGCCATCACGATCCCGATGTTGAGAGAAAAATCCGGGTCGTGACATAAATATATGTTATTGTGATTGTGAAATCAAAATAACTATACATATTCGTAATTTATTGGTGGTTTATATGCATACTTCAGATTCAAGTCGAAGTCAATTAAAAGTGTGATCACATTTGTTTTCCAGATATTAGAGCGCCGCGGCGAGTTTGCTACTACATCAACTATAAACGAACATTATTAATTAGATATTCAATTAATAAGACCAAGTACATGTGACTTATCATTATTTTAACTAGTGGTAGTAAAATATATAAAAATAATTATTTATTCATATTATCCACTAATAATTGAATTGAATAATAAATTTTAAAAATATATTAAATATGAATAAGATCCATATTATCTACTTAAAAATGAATACCTATGAATAACCATTTGAACTAAGTGTTCCTCAAATTTAAAAAATTTGAAATTCTCCCAATAGTAATCTTATTTAACGAGCCATAATTATTATGCATATTTATATTATTCACTTATTAACTTATTTTCTATCTATACAAAATATGAACATATATTATATTTTGTCCGTTTTGCTCTGCCCATTTTTGACTTATTATACCCAACCTTGCCAATACGTTTGCCACCCCATAAATTTTTAATGAACAAGGACGGTAGTAGTATAACACGTATGCATTAAAATAATAATAATGCAAGGTGTGAAGTTTCTAGATACCTTTTTGTTGATGCAGTTAAGAAATGAGGGAGGGGGACGACAATAGTGAGTGGAGACTATTTAGACAGAAAAAAGCAATCTGCGTGGTAACCTGGGTCCGCGTTTTATTGACTAACGCGTACATTAGCGTAAAGATATCACACATTAAATTTTCAACATATTCATGTGGACATATTAACACTTCGCCACGCAATTTCAACATCAACTTTATCGATCAGACTTTAGTAGATAATTTTTACATACCTATATTATATACCAAATCATATTACCCTTTATATTTAAGGATTATATTAATTATATTTAAGCATATTAAACTACTATTTATATACCATAATTTAAATTAAGAGTATAATTATTACTTCATTTATACTATGTATGATTTTAGAACCATATGTTCACTTTATTTCGTTTACCCGTCTCTCTTTCCTCCCACCCCCGCACCCCCACAATTTACCTACAGTTAATTACCCCCAACCCACGATTTTCCTTCAGTTTTTCCCAATTATCGTACAATTTCTTCTCACCACAATTACCATCTCTTTCTTCTGCACTTAATTACCTTCAGTAGTATCCCCACGATTTTTTCAAAGACTTTTTCAGTGTGTCTCTGTCCAAAGTGGAGCCTAAAGGATTTGATGGATTGCTCAAAATCAAGCATTTGACTTTTATGTTTGATTTCTGAGCATTTTTATATGCTTCTTGCACAGTTTTTGTAGTGATTTGAAAATTGTTGGAGCTGTCGCAAGGAATTGATTTATATTGAAATGAATCTTTAATTGAGAAGATAATAAAGTTGACAATGTGGGTGCAATTGTAGTTTATTTGCAGTTTTTTTGTAGAAATTTTGTAGATGAAGAGCAAATTTTGTTGTCAACATTTTTTTTGACATAAGATTGTAGTTTAACTGTAGTATAAATGTAGTAATTTTTTAGATACTTTTAAAAATAATACAACTTTATACAATACTTAAACTGATTTGTAATTTATTTGTAGAAATTTTAACTACAAGATATCTACAAACTGAATACATTGAATTTTTATATCCCAATTCTCATTTCAATTGTAGCATAATTGGCATTATTTATATAATTGTAGAAGATTTGTAGAAGTTTTAGTTTTCCCAATCTACAATTTATCTACAAACTATCTATAATTTATCTATATTTCTACAATTTATCTACACTTTATCTACAACTTATCTACAATTTCTGGAAATATGTCTTCTTCTTCTTCTTCTTCGACGACGAGTTTCAATGTGAAATTCTGTCAAAACCAAGTCTAATCTTCACCAAAACCCCTCAAAATTGAGATATAAACTCCTAAACATATTCCGAATTATTTACAACATCACCCAATCCAAACAAATAATGATTTTTGAAAACCCAAATTTGAATTCAAATCTTTCAAGCTTTTTAATGGCTATCAAGTGGAAAATATATAGAAGAACAAATTTTTCCAACTTTACGATCTCTTTCCGTTTCAAATTTTGTATTTATTGTTGATAGAATCACACGCAGATTTGGTGCTTTCATTTTAGCGCGTTTTTAATAATAAAATCTACCTATTTTTGGATTGGTATATAATTTATAGTAAAAATATGGAAAATACGTGTAAATAACAAATTATAAATATTTTTGGTAATAAAATTTAATATATGGCATAGATAGGTAAAAATCTCATGATAAAAAACAAAGCCCAATAGCTAAACTTTCAAAGGTTCCATATACTACAAGAATTTGTCAAAGAAAATAGGTAATAGTACTCATATTTATAATACTAAAAACTTCGCTTTGACCAAGAAAAATAATATGTAGTAATAACAAAATATACTTGTACCATATAAATTCATGCTCAAAGTATTTTGACTTTGTATAAGTTTGTCAATAAGAAAAATTAATTTAATTCAATTAGAGTTTTCTTGAGCATAGTAGGGGTATTTGATATATTAGCTATTGATAGTTAAGAAGTTAATGAGGGGCAATTTAGTCTTTCCTTCATTCTTACACACGTGACTCATGTGAGCGTATTGTATAAAAACAAGTACTCTATATTAACTGAGTCAGTTGCTTCATAACAAAAATGATCTTCTTCTTCATTCATCTTCTTCTCTCAATCATGTTCACTCTTAATTACATGCAATTGTGAATTCTTCTAGATCCATGATCATATTTTCTCATGGTATTAGAGCAGGTAATTTGAGACTAGATCAAGGATGTAAAAATTCTAGTTAACGACCATTTTTAAGCTTGAACTGGTCTGTCATGGCAAAAATTAAAAATTTAAAAATTGACCACAATCATCCACTGTTTTTATAAGAAATCGACACCCATGGAATAATATTGATCGATATAAAGCTTACAGGACCTGAAAACTACGCGTTATAGAGGAGATCGATGAGAATGGCATTGATGGTGAAGAATAAGTTAGGGTTCATCGATATAACCTGTTTGAAATGCTCTTACAGAGGTGAATTAGTGCATCAATAGGAATGATGTAATGTTGTGGTGCTTTCGTGGATTGGTCGCACTGTATCTACTGAATTGCAGCCTAGTATCGTTTAGGGATCAGATGCGAGGAAGGTATGGAATGATTAAGGAACGTTTTAACAAATCAAACTTTACTAAATTTCGTCACTTGTGGACACAAGAGGAACCATAAGGCAAGGTATAGACTCTATAACATTCTATTATACCAAAATGAAGGATTGTGAGATGAAATGGATCTAATGGTGCTAAGGGCAGGGTGTGATTGTGAGAAAACTTGGCCTTTTCTGGATCAGTTAAAAAACTTACGCTTGCTACAATTCCTTGTTGGTTTAAATTAAAGTTATAGTCATGTGAAAAGTCAAATTCTTCTGAAAATACCAGTTAACTATGAAAAGCGTATGCACTAGCAGTTGAGGAAGAGAGTCAACGAATACTTAGTGTAACTAATTCAAATAATGAGCCTATAATGTGCTAGTTGGAAGAGGACAGAGTTTCAATGATGTAAGGAAACCAGCTCTCATATGTGATTATCGTGACTACAAAGGTTATTTGAAGGAGAATTGTTACAAGATTATAGGCTATCCAACAAATTTTAAAAGCAAAAAAAGGCCTCAGAACACTAGTGTGAAATGATATGCTAACATACCAGCAAGAGAAATAGGGAGTTCTGACACCACTCCTCAGATGTAGGGGCATTCTCTACTGAAGATCAATACAAACAGTTGTTGGGACTTATAAACAAGCCAAATCTTGATCCAAGTGACAGTCATACTTTAATGGCATGTATAACTTTACTACCATACACTTTCTCCCCAATGGCAAAAATGGTAACTCTTAGGACCATTATTATCATTGTTGCAGCAAAGGCATGGAATCTGCACCATATGGATATAAACAATACTTTTCTACAAGGTGACTTATATGAGGAGGTGTCATAGTATTACCACAAGGCTTTCATAGATAGGGGGAGAGGAAAGTTTTCATGCTACCTAAATAAATATCTGGACCGAATTATGCATCAAGGTAATGGAACATAAAGTTGACAGATGCACTGGTCACACTTGGTTATCTACAAAGTGACTTTGATCACTCCTTGTTCAACAAAAGGCAAGGCTCAGATTTGGTCATCATACTTGTTTATGTAGATAATCTACTAATAATTGGAAGTAGTCCTCGGTTAGTTAGTGAGGCTAAGAAGACATTACCAAGCCAACTCAAAGTGAAGGATTTAGGTAAACTAAGATACTTTCTTGAAATTGAGGTCCTCAGATCACATAAGGGCATTTTGCTGAACCAAAGAAAATATGCACTTGAGTTGATTTCAAGTGTTGGTCTGAACAACTCTAAACCTGTTTCAACACGTCTAGAGATGAAACACAAGCTTACCATAGCAGAATATGCTGATCATGTGGGAAATCTAGGAGATCCAAATTTAGAAGACATTACTGCATATCAGAAGCTATTTGGGAAGCTCTTGTACTTGACAATTACACGATCAGACATTAGTTTTGCAGTACAAACATTGATCCCAGTTCATGTAGAGTCCAAAATAATCTCATATGGATCCATCTTTAAGAGTGGTCAAGTATATCAAAAGAGCACAGGTTCTAGGAGTGCTTCTAAATGCAAAGCCAATTGACAAATTGACTGCCTACCGTGATGCATAATGGGCAGTCGGACCTAATACTAGGAGGTCCGTGACAGGGTATGTTGTCAAATTAGGGAGCTCTCTAATCTCATGAAAATCTAATAAGCAACAATAACCTCAGGTTAATCGAGTGATTCTAGGGGATTCTTCGTGCAATTGAAGAAAAATCTGAGAGAATCTACTCAATTTTAGAAGCTTTGAGCCCTAAACTTACACTTTTCAATGGTGATTCCTGTAAATTCAACTATTAACAAGAATAATGGAGTTAAAGCGAGCACTTGATCAGTTACTATCTTAATTATTCTCGATCACAACCATCCGTTTTACGTGCATCCATCTGATGGTCCAGGATCTATGTCGGTGGGACTCATCTTGACATGAATGGAGAACCACTCTCTTTGGAGTCGTATAATGAAGGTTGAACTATTAGGTAATAATAAATTATGTTTAGTTGACAGATCAACTCAAAGGAAGGTTTGGTTCCAATTTGGGATGTTAGTGGGTTCGATGTAATGCCATTGTGACTTCATGGCTTATGAGAAATGTAAAAAGAGAATTAGTAACATGAGTCCTATTTTTTTCTAATGCATAGAAGGTATAGGCTAAATTCAAGGAGCTATTCAACAAAGGAAACGGATTGAGATTGTACTTCTTGCACAAGGAAATATTCACCCTAACACAGGAATTTCGTTAGTGTCGACTTATTTCACCAAGCTGAAAGATATATTGGCAGAATATGACTCGATATTGCCACCTCCTCTATCAGCTATAGAGTATGTTGATCAATTGGAATATCAGAAGCTGTTGCAATTTTTAATGGGATTTAATGATAATTTTGAGCAACCAAGGATCCAAATCTTATTGTTGCCGACCTTACTATCTATTAATAAGGCTTATGCTATGGTAGTTCAGGATAAAAGCAAAAAGTTGATTACTAGTGGTGCCTATGGGCAAGCTAGGCATAATGACCCTACCGCCTTGTTTACTACCCATTACATATCTAGGCCAAGAGAAATTATAGTTTAGAATGTGATTTTTGCCATTTGAAAGGGCATACTAGAAATGAATGTTACAAACTAATGAAGTGTGAATTTTGTATTAAGACCGACATTTATAGGAGAATTGTTACAAGATTGTTGGATATCCATCTGATTTCAAGTGGAAGAAGAAAGCAAATGCAGTCATGGTTGATACAATTGGACAACAAGGATTGACACTCACACTAGCTGCATATCAACCAAACAAAAATATTAAACCTGCTCAATTCTTCACTAAGGAGCAGTACAATCAGTTGCTGCAATTACTGAATAAAAGTTCTATTGGAGAAGAAAGTGCCAACATGGCAGGTAAATGTTTCTGTGGTAATATAGAATTATGTGAAAACTTAGAACTATGTAAGCAGATAGGTTATATTGGTGCTACTAACCATATGACTGTTGAAAAACGTTTGCTGAAAAATGAAACTTTAGTAGGAAATTCAGGGCAAGTTTAACTGCCTACAGGAGATTCAACACCAACTTGGAAACTTCTCATATGGGAGAATATCTGCTCACTAGAGGTGATGTACTGAAAGATGTGCTCTGCGTACCAGCTTTTAAGTTCAATCTCATATTAGTTTTAAAAGTCACAGAAGATCTCAAATGTAGTGTTACTTTCTTTCCTCAATGTTTTGTATTTCAGAACCTCTTGCTTGGGAGGGTGAAAGAGAACGGTAAAAGGGAGGAAAGCTTATACATAGTATCAGCAGCATTAGAGAAGATAATAAATAAGTAAAACAAGCATAAAGATATGGCATAAAAGAACAAGACATGTACCAATTCAAGTTCTTAGGAGGATTCCTAGCCTACAAGACTGTAGTGATAGCTTACATAATAATCCATTGTCTAAATGTGAAATTTATCATTTAGCTCGACAAACTAGAGTGCCATTTCCAATTAAAACTACCAGAAGTTTACATAGTTTTAATTTGATTCATATGGATGTGTGGGACCTTATAAAGTTGCTACTCACAATGGAATGAGATACTTTCTTACATTAGTTGATGATTATACCAGTTGGATTTGGATGTTTCTTATGAGACTTAAAACCGATGTATTTTTCTTACTTAAGAACTTCACTACTATGGTCAAGACACATTTTGACCAACACATTAAAGTGTTTAGATCAGACAATAGTAGTGAGTTTTTTAACAATGCATGTAAAGACCTATTTCAACTGCATGGAATTGTCCATCAAAGTTCTTATATATATATATATATATATATATATATATATATATATATATATATATATATATATATATATATATATATATATATATATATATATATATATATATATATTTCTCAACATAATAGAGTTGTGAAAAGTAAACATAGACATATACTTGAAACTACTCGGGCAATCAAGGACATTTGCCCGTCAGATATTGGGGGCACTATATTAATGCTGTTGTATACATTATTAGCAGGATTCCTTCTTCTGTTTTGGCACACAAATCACCCTATGAACTACTCCTTAGTAATCCACCTTCACTGACACACTTAAAATTATTGGGTGCATATATTTTCCTACTAACAAGCCATGATAAATTTGCACCTCGAGCGGTGAGGTCAGTTTTGCTGGGATATGCTGCACATCAGAAAGGCTACAAGCTATTGGACTTGGAAAATAGAGTGTTCTTTATCAGTCGAGATGTAGTCTTTTATGAAAATATGTTTTATTTTCATACAATTGAAAATTCATCAGAATCCTGGATACAACTCTAGTGCCACGACAGAATTTCACTATGGAACCAGTTGCAGTAGATAGTTTTGTTACAACTAATCATCCTAATGTATCTAGTGTGTCATTCTCACCTCTGTTACTGCTACTCCTCATGTTGAAGAAATAAGGAAATTAACTAGAGTGTTTATGCCTCCAATATGGCTTATAGATTATGTTTGAAATAAATGGTTAAATTCTGTAAGCTGCTGCAAATATCAAATTTCAGAAGTTATTGGGTATGACGCAATCTCTCCAAAATATCAAAGCTACTTAGCTAGTTTTTCTATTGAAGTGGAACCTACAATATATTTAGAGGCAGTCAAAGGCAAGCGATGGGTAGAGGCAATGTAGGCATAAATTAAAGCACTGGAGGATAACAAAACTTGAGATTTGGTGTCTTTGCTATAAGGAAAGAAGGCAATAAAATGTAAGTGGGTTTAAAATCAAATATAAGGCATCAGGAAAGGTAGAAAGGTTCAAATCTCAATTAATATCCAAAGGACACAATCAAATAGAAGGACTGATTTTCAAGAAACGTTTTTCCTTGTGGTGAAAATGGTTATTGTTAGGAGTGTATTGTCTATTGCAGACTCAAGACGTTGATCCCTCCATCAAATGGATGTTTATAATGTCTTCTTGGAAGGTGATCAAACTGAAGAGGTGTACATGACAATACCTCAAGGTTTTAATGGATCAAATGGTAAGTTTACAGTTTTTGAACTGCTCAAATCTCTATGGACTTGAGAAAGCTTCTAGATAATGGAATATCAAGTTAACTTTAGCCTTGGTGGATGCTGGTTTTTAGCAGAGTCATTTGGATTATTTCTTGTTCATCAAAAGAGTAGCATATCACATGGTGGTAGTCTTAGTCTATGTTGATGATATTCTTATCACTGGTGATAGTATTGTAACCTAGGAGAGCTTAAGTACTTCCTAGGCATAGAATTTTCCAGTAATGGTAATGGTATATTAATGCACCAATGCAAATATACGCTAGAACTTATTACTGAGTTGGGGATCTTAGGTTCCAAGCTTGTAGCTTGCCCTAAAGAATCCAATGTAAAGCTTATAACTGCTGAATTTGATACTCATACAGGATCATCTGATGATATGTTGCTGACTGATCTTGGGCCATATCAAACTCTCATAGGGAAATTCCTTTATTTGACCATCACAAGGCCAGACATATCATTTGTTGTTCAAAGTCTCAGCCAATTCAATCACAATCCTAAAGTTTCTCATATAGAAGTTTCACTCAAGGTGGTCAGGTATCAAATAATTATCTAGGATTGGAGTTTTTTTGACTACCCATTGCTCTGAGTAACTCTCAGCATTTTTGCGATTGAGATTGAGTCTACATGTCCTAATACACGCAAGTTAGTTACATGATATTTTGTTAATCTTGGTAATTTTTTAATATCTTGGAAATCTAAGAAACAATCTACCATTTCTGGAAGCTCGGCTGAAGTAGAATATCGCAGCTTCACATCAACTGTCGTTGAGGTTGTGTGGATTCTTGGTCTACTTGAGGAGCTGGGAGTTAAGCATCATTCCCTGTGCCTATATATTGTGATAGCAAGTCAGCTCTTACCATTGCTATCAATCTTGTCTTCTATGAGCGCAAAAAATATTGATAATGATTATCATTTCATCTATGAGAAGATTCAACATGGCTTGATCTCCACTCTTTATTGTGCTATAATAGAACAAGAAGCCAACATTCTTACTAAAGGACTTGGTCAACCTCAACATGCATACTTGATGTCCAAGCTTGGACTTCTGAATATTTTTTCCAATCCGACCTTTAGTGTGTGGGGGGGGGGAGGTCTAAAGGATGTAGTTAGTAGTAGTTAGTTAGTTAACTTAACGACATATAATAGTTAGTACAATTGGAAAAGATTGGGCGGTTAGTTTTAGTTATAAATAGTAGCTTTTCCCTTTCATTTGGCACTGTATAGAAATAATAGAGCAAAATCAACACCTCTAGAGATGAATCAAAATCTTACCACAACAGAATATGATGCTCATGTGGGAAAGCTAGGAGATCCAGATTTGGAAGACACTATTGCACATCATAAGGTGATTGAGAAGCTCTTGTACTTGACAATCACGCGACCAGACATTAGTTTTGCAGTACAGCCATTGAGCCAATTCATGCAGAGTCCAAAACAATCTCATGAGGTTGCAGCCTTAAGAGTGGCCAAGTATATCAAAGGAGCACCGGTTCTTGGAGTCCTTCTATGTGCAAAGCCAATTGACAAATAGACTACCTACTGTGATGCAAACTAAGCAGCCTTCCCTAATACTAGGAGGTCTATGATAGGATATGTTATCAAATTAGGGAGCTATCTAATCTCATGAAAATCTAAGAAGAAACAAACAGTTAGTAGCAGCTCAGCAGAAGCGGAATATAAAAGTATGGCAGTTGTAAATGCATAAGTCACATGGTTATTAGGCTTGCTTAAAGGAATGAGAATACCTATTTCCAAACCTATCCAATTATTCTGTGACAATAAGGAAGCCATTCAAATTGCTTTGAATCCCATATTTCATGAACGCACTAAACACATACAAATAGATTGTCATTTTATAGGACAGAAAATTAAATCTAGGCTCCTTACACCACACCATGTCACTTCTACTCTACAACTTGCACACTTGCTCACAAAGGGTCTGTCAGCAACTCAACATCACTCACTAGTTTTCAATATTGGAGTGTTGGATATCTCCCAACCTCCAACTTGAGGGAGAGTATTAAAGTAGGGGTATCGTGTTTGATATGTTAGCCTATTGGTAGTTATGTTAGTTAAAAAGAGGTATTTTCATCTTTTCTCTCATTCTTACACACGTGACTCGTATGAGTGAATTGTATAAAAACAAGTACTCTGTATTATTAGAGTCGATTGCTTCTTCATAACAGAAGTAATCTTCTTCTTCATTCATCTTCTTCTCTCAATCATGTTCACTCTTAATTACATGTAATTATGAATTTTTCTGGATTTGTACTCAGATTTTCTCAATATCAATAAGCTAGGTCTATTTGCAAATTTATTTCATACCATAAGTAACTTGAACATTGAAAAACTTTGTTGGACAGACGAATTCACCTCTTTTAAAATTAACACCTTCCTCCGTTTATAGAGCTCATACAAGTAGCCCCTTAAGGAAAATATTCTATTGTGACGACCCAATGGGTCATTACCTATTTTCCTCACTTGTTCCGCATTTTCGAGGCCTTGAAAACCTCATTTTATGTTGCTTCAATTTACGTGCATCATCCGGGCATATAGCCAGAAAGATTTTGTGATAGAATATGTGAATTCTATGAGAAATTTGAAGAAAAATGATATTAATATCGATATAGTTGACTTCAGTCAATATTTTTGGGTTAACAGACCAGGACCCAAGATCGGACGGTCCCGGAAGGTCCGTAGGAAAATATGGGTCTCGGGCATGTGTCCGGAGTCGAATTCTGAGGCCTAGAGCCAAAGATATGAATTTTTCTGTAAAAGTGTTTTTGCTGGAATTATTAAAGGAAAATGAATTAAATGACTTTGGTATCGGGCTCGTATTTTGGTTCCGACACCCGGTACAAGTCTTAAATATTATATATGTGCTTTCTGCAAAGTTTGGTGACATTTGGATGTCGTTTGATGTGTTTTGAACCTTGAGTTCCAAATTTGAAAGTTACGAAACTAAAAAGGATGATAATCATGAACTTGAGGCTCGCTTTGATGAAAACGATGTTATATTGGCGATGTGATCGCACGAGCAAGTTTGTAATATATTTTTGATGTTGTGTACATATTTGGTTTGGAGCCAGGGGGCTCAGGTAAAGATTTGATAGGCCGTTGGTGCAATTTCTGAAAAATAACACAGCTGGTTTTTCACCCAGCTGGTGTCTTCGCAAATGCGAAGAATTTGTCGCAAATGCGAAGGGGGCAGGCCAAGGCTGGGTTCGCAAATGCGAAACCATGATCGCAAATGCGATGATGCCCAGGAACGCTTGAGTTCGCAAATGCAAACTCTTTCTCGCAATTGCGAGAGCCTCAGACCCAAAACCTGTAGTGTTCGCATTTGCGAACAAATGTTCGCAATTGCGATATCCGCAGGTGTGCAATTTTATACTTAAACAAATTTTCAAGCTCTTTTCTTCATTCTTTCAAAACCCAACACACCACACACAAACCCGCAAGAGCAAATTCATTCCAAAACACTTGTAAGTCACTTTTTACTTAATTCTTTCAATTCCTAACATCATTAAACATGTTTTTCAAGAGAAATCAAAGGTTTTCATGATAGAAATTCTTGTTTTTGGGTAGAACCTAGGGTTTTCATGAATTGGGGAATTGGACCTCGAATTAAGGTCTGATTTTGAAACAAATCAAATATTTGAATTCGTGGGGGAATGGGTAGCCGGATTTTGGTCCGAACCCCGAGTTCCAACCACGTAGGGCCAGGGGCATTTTGGGAAATTTTGGGGTAAACTTTAAGAAAACCATTTTAAGCATCCAAACTAAGTTATATAGTATTTATTAATGTAATGGAATCAATTGTGATTAGATTCGAGCAAGTTGAAAGCGAAAATTCGAGGTAAAGCTATAGTGGAAGGATAATTCGGATTTCAAGGCTAGAGGTAAGTGTTTGTTCTATCCTAGCTTGAGGTAATAGGATTATGTGCTATGTGCTATGTGATCGAGTGCGGTGTATGGGCTGTGGTGACGAGCATCCATACACTGGCGTCTAGCATGACCGTGATTCGTTGTTGATATTCATTGTGAGATATTTTAAAGATAAATTATTGAGCCCTTGCTAGGTTGTGGAATTGTATACTATTTTTCCTTGCCGGGACTTGTTTTAAAGTGGATTATTGTTTTCCCTTGCCGGGACCTTGTTGTGATGATTGTTGTGTCCCTTGTCGGGATGATTCATGATTATTGTTTTCATTCTTTGCCCTTAACTGTGATTGTTATTTGGGTGAGGAAGGGTGATAATGCACGAAGGGTGATGTCGTGCCTTGTTTACTGATTTTGCACGAAGGTTAATGCCGTGCCTTGTATTATTGATTATGCACGAAGGGTAATGTCGTGCCTTGTTATTGATTATGCACGAAGGATCATGCCGTGCCTTGTGATATTTAATATGCACGAAGGGTAATCCCGTGCCTTGTTATTGAACCATGCACGAAGGATCATGCCGTGCCATGGATGTGAGGATGAGAGTAAAAGCACGAAGGATGATGCCGTGCACTTTTATTTTCTTATTTGATGAGGATGAGAGTAAAAGCACGAAGGGTGATACAGTGCAACTATTTGCTATTCCTTGACTTGATATTAACTGTTTCCATTATACTCTGATTTCCATTGTTGATTTAATAATTGTTGCTAACTGTTGAGTTTCCACTCTTTATGATATTTCTTGTTGAATTTATTTACTTGATATTTCTTATTATCTTGTGGTGTACCTATATATAGAATTGCACAGGTTTATGTGAGTGTCTGGTCCTAGGCTTGTCACTACTTCGCCGGGATAGGCCAGGCACTTACCAGCACATGGAGTCGGATTATGCTGATACTGCACTTCTGTGCGTTTTTGCACAGGTCCAGGTTTTGATCAGGAGCAGCAGCAGTAGGGTCTTGCGTGGGAGTTGAGCATTCCGAGACTGAGGTAGCTTGCAGACGTCCGCAGGCCCGACGTCTCTTTCACTTACTTATATTATTTGCTGTGGTCTCTTTGTTCCGAGACAAACAGATATATGTTATTTTCTTTCAAACCTTTATGTGTAGTATTCAGTAGTAGTTCGTGAGCTGGTGACTCCACGTCTTGGGTAGAGGATTTCATTAGTGTTTTACCTTGGTATTACTTATCTCTATTTTGAAAGTCTTCCGCACTTATTTAATTAGTGTTATTGTTCTTGTTGATAAAAATGAGTATGAAATAATGATAAAAATAGAATAATGTTGAATGTATTGGCTTGCCTAGCTACCACAAGTAGGCGCCATCACGATCCCAATATTGAGGGAAAATCCGGGTTGTGACATCTATAATCTATGTTACGCGTTTAAAGTTTTTTTTTGTGGCTAAAATAGAAACCTACAATTTATCTACTGCTAGGAAGGTTAAAGCATGTAATGATCTGGAGGAAATGTAAGAGCTGTTGTTGATTAATTCAAACAAAGAAGAAGAAGTAAAGAGAAATAAAGAAGGAAGGCAGCGGGCAAAGGAGTAACTGAAACAAGGAAAGGAGAGTAACAGAAAATCAAATCAACGGCTGAGATTAGAAGTTGGATTAATGAGCTTCAAGGGTGGAGATCTTGCCACATCAGCTCAATTAGTTATAACTAACTGAGCTGTGTAAGAGCTGAGCATTGCAGACTGTGAGCTCTCTTCTCTCTCTCTCTCGATTTTCTTCCAGATTCTTTTCTTCTTCTTCAGTTTCTTCTCTTCTTCTTCTTCTTCTTCTTCTTCATCTCACTGCTGATTCTCTTCTTCATTTCAGGTGAACCGTCAATGGCGGATTACTTAATTTTAGCTTTCTTATTTTCATTGTAATAGTTAGCTTCTTAATTTTATCCGATAAACCAGAAAATTATCCCAAAATCCTTTTTCTTCCATTTATGTTTGTTTAGTTTGTTCATAGTTATCGCGATCATTACATTTGGTATCAGAGCCGCGATCCCGCGACTGTGGAGAGCTGATGGTTGAAGGAACTAGACTTAAGGTGATGGATGATAAGTTGGTTAGACATGAAGAAGTTCTGAATGAGGTGCTGTCCACACAGGAAACTTTGCGAAGCACACAGACTGGTATACAGGGAACATTGGAGCTAATACTCGAAAGGCTCACAAACTTGGAAAGGATTCCACCTAGGGGACAAAGAGAGAGGCCTCAAGGTGATGGAATACTACCTATTCCAGGTCCAGAAGTGAGGCATCCTCGACCTACAGCAATGCAAACTCCTGCACCTAAATAGGAATTACCATATTTTGAAGGCCATGAACCTAAAAGATGGATAAGGAAGTTTGAGAAGTATTTCAACCTATACAAAACACCAGAAAACCTCAAGGTAGAAGCAGCTGCTCTCTACTTGAATGGTATGGCAGATATTTGGTATGATTCTCTTATCCTTAGTCGGGGAGAAATAAGTTGGGTTGAATTTAAGGAGGAATTGTTGGTCAGATTTGGGGAAGAGCTAATGGGAGACATAGTAGAAGAGTTTAACAAATTGAATCAAACTGGGACAGTGGATGAATTCATGGGTAAATTTGAGGAGTTGAAAGCTCAAATGCTAATCAGGAATCCAAATTTAGATGAATCTCACTTCATATCCAGTTTCATTGGTGCCTTGAAAGAGGAAATAAGGTTTGGGGTGAAGCTATTCAAACCTACCACTCTGAGGTTTGCAGTTGAACAAGCTAGACTACAAGAGAAGGCCATTGATGCTGCTCTTAAAAGGACTAAGGTAATGACAAAATCCTATCAGAACATTAGTAGCAACAGCAGTAAGGCACTAGTGACAGCTACCACCAAGCCAACATCATATAGGCTCAGCCCCGAAGTTTATGAATACAAAAAGAGCAACCAATTGTGTTATAGATGTGGGGAGAAGTATGCTCCAGGCCACCAATGTAAGAAGAAGCAACTGAATAGCATGATAGGGGTAACAGAGGTTTCCAATGAGATTGCTGAAATAGTGGAAGGGTAGGACTCTGCAGGGTTGGTGATTGAAGGAGATCTGGATCAGGAGATTGTAGAGGCTGTATGCTTGAATGCATTATCAGGAGATAACAAAGGGGTAAATACCATATTGGTAAGAGGTACTGTAGGCAACAGGAAGTTAACAGTGCTGATTGACTCAGGAAGCACCCATAGCTTCATTGATGCTATTACAGTGAAAGAATCAGGGTACCAAGCTCAACCTTGTCCACCAGTAAGAGTGACAGTTGCTAATAGAAACTATGTTATGTGCATTGCAATTTGCTTGAGGTACCAGTGGATAATGCAAGGCAGACCATTCCAAGAGAACTTGTTTATTATCCCTCTAGGAGGCTGTGACATGGTTATGGGAAATGATTGGATGAAGAAACATAATCCAACTAAATTCGACCATGAGAAGATGTGTGTGACCATAGGCAAAAAGAGCAATAAGCTGGTATTGCAAGGAATCACTGAAGAAGGGAAACTAGCTATGATTAGCAGTGGAACCATGGGAAAGATGCTAAGGAAGGGACATGCCTTAATAGCTCACCTATTCATGATGAATGCTACAAGTGATGAAAATGAAGCAGTAGGGAGAGACATTGAAGAAGTGCTACAACAGTACTCTGATGTCTTTGTTGAACCAAAGTCCCTACCACCAATCAGATCATTAGGCCATAGTATACCATTGAAGCCAGGAGCAATGCCAGTCAGTTTGAGGCCTTAGAGGTACAACTACCATCAGAAAGAGGAGCTGGAAAGGCAGGTTAAGGAGATGCTCACTAATGGCATCATACAACATAGCCAATCCCTATTTTCCTCCCCAGCTTTACTTGTCAAGAAGAAGGATGGATCCTGGAGATTTTGTGTAGATTATAGAGGATTGAATGACATCACCATTAAGGATAAATACCCCATTCCCATTGTAGATGATCTACTGGATGAGTTGAATGGATCTATGATGTTCTCTAAGGTGGATTTGAGGGCAGGCTATCATCAGATCAGAATGAAGGTAGAAGATGTGTACAAAACTGCTTTCAGGACTCACATGGGCCACTATGAGTTCAAAGTGATGCCATTTGGACTAACCAATGCTCCAGCCACATTCCAAGCCTTGATGAACCAGGTTTTTCAACCATTTCTCAGAAAATTTGTGTTGGTTTTCTTTGATGACATATTAGTTTATAGTCTGTCCAAGAAGGAGCATGTAACTCACCTGAATGCAGTGTTCAGCACCTTAAGGAAGCTTTCATTGTTTGCCAAGAGGTCTAAGTGCTCATTTGGACAGCCCAAAGTTGAGTATTTGGGGCATGTTATAACTGTAGAAGGAGTGTCAACTGACCCTTCTAAGATTCAAGCCATGGTTGATTGGCCAACTCCTAACTCTGTAAGAGCTTTAAGGGGTTTCTTGGGATTAACTGGATATTACAGGAAATATGTGGCCAACTATGGTGTCATTTGTAGACCTTTGACTGAACTGCTAAGGAAGGATGCTTTTAAATGGGATGAACATGCAGAATTAGCTTTCAGAAAGTTAAAGAAAGCCATGACTACTACACCTGTACTAGCATTGCCTGATTACAACAAAGAATTCATAGTAGAAACTGATGCATGTCAAATGGGCATTGGGGCTGTGCTAATGCAAGAGGGTA
>JASVEL010006493.1:0-56077 GCA_032618575.1 Nicotiana noctiflora
TTAGGCAACGGGCAGCCTGAGATAAGCAAGGAATTCACACTGCTAATTGGAAGTGATTTGACGAGAGTATACATCTCGGGAAAAGGTAATGTGATTAAACTGATGATACTTCAGTAGTATTACGACACTTTCTTGTTAGATTGACTGCTGATATCTGAGTTTGTTTGATGGAACGGGGGAATTTTAGAATATCTTTAGTGGAATGATTGGGTACTTGAGGTGTAGTGTGTATTCATACGGCAGAATTTGGGATCAGGTATGGTGATTCTATGTTATATGGAGTTGGAGACTGGAGTTCTCATGTTCAGGCTATGCACTGCTTGTGGATTGTGTGTATCGGCACCGTTTAGCGGTTATTGGGATTTGGAGGCCCGAGTGGATCTTTCTTTATTTGGTATGTTAGATTTTGGATATGATGCTGGGTATAGACTAGTTGTCTTAGTGTTGGGTTATTCTAGACTATTGCGATATGGGTTTTGTAGGAAAGCGCCACGAATTGAGTGGTATGGTGCACTGGATTATGTTATAGCAGAGTGTTTTATATTTCAAAGACCTAGCGGACAGCTGGGAAGGATTGCAATTCTTAATTGGGCCTTCATGATGGATGTCAGTGCAAAGGTTTCAACCATTGATTTAGTTCAAGTGTTGAGGGACTTTTTCGGATGCGTTTCTTATGGTCGGGCATATTGCCGGGCGAGGTTGTGGATTTTAGTATTGATACGGTGTTGGCCACTATATCGTATAGCTCCGGCAAGAGTTTTAGTAGTGGAAGTTGCAGCTTCAGACTTCTTGGTAATGAGTTCGTTGATAGGCCGACGTGGATACTTGTTTAGCTTGAGTCGGCTTGGTTGGCCCCGAAATTTTATTGTTAAGGGATAGGTTGATTCGATTATTAGTTAGTTTGTTAATGATCTTGGGAGGTCTATAAGTTGCTTTTTGATGTTGTGAGATGTTATGATTTGTTGGCTATGGGCACATGTGGTGTGGTTCTATTGGGGATTCCTAATGAAAGTCGAGCGGGAAGAGAAATTGGGCGCTGCTCGGTAAATGGAGTATTGGTTATGACCTGTCAGGATACGAGTCATATGTTATTTGTTTCGTCGTGGGTGTAATGAATTTATTTGGTTCCAAACATCAAATTGTGTGTGGCAGTCAATTGTGCGCATAAAGACTTGAGGTGTTTCATGTGTAACAGTATTTGGATAGGATCGTACATTGTGGCGAGGCCATGTGGAGATATGACCTTTCGGGGTAGATTCAGGTGTTCTACTTCTATGATGAGAAACAGAGACTCATCCTTGTTTTGTGATGGTACTGATGAGCGTGTGGTATAGCTCTTTCGTTTGAGTCATTTTTTCATAATTTGAATATGTTCAGACCATTTCTTATTGGTGCGTGAATTATGCAAGTTGTGGCTTATGCCTATATTGAGGTTGCATATCACCAGAGTGGTGTGTTGGATTCGAGGTGATCATTAGGGTCACTAATGAATACAAACATATTTGATTTCAGCTTGTTGGAAGGATAATATCGAGGTTCGGTTTGGAAATCTGTTGTGGTATTAGTCAAAAGGGAAGTAGCTTCATGAATGGTTGATCTGAAAAATTGTTACGGTTTGCTACGTGTTTCATTTACCATTGGTAGTACATGAAATTGTTGGAATAAGACTTTAGCTAATAAGAGGTTTTCTATCGGTATTTGGTTGTTGTGGGTAACTGTTGTGAATAGAAGTTATCGTTTCGAGTGTTTGGATTATATGGTATATCATATGATTTCACCCGAGGTTGCAGGTATGGGTTATTACAACTGGTTCAGGACTATTCAAAGTATAGGTGTGAGGTTTTGATCGTATTGATGGTTTCAGAAGTGAAAATGTAGTTCTATGATTTATGGGCTAGATTGGATTGTGTAATTTTAGCTATGTTGTGTTATCGGACCTATGCGAGATAGCGTGATGTGGGATCACCACTAGGTATATGCTTGGTATGATCATTCAGCTATTGGTTGGCTTCTAGGACAACTCTGGGTATGCTCGAGGACGAGCGTTTATTTAAGTTAGGGAGAATGTGATGACCCAACCCGTCGTCTCATGTATTATCGCCCTGTTTTCCCCATTTTATGCTTCTTCGTGTTTCATTATCAGTATTTTGTGCATTAGAGTTGATTTGGATTGGTTTTGGTAGAAAATGAGACACTTAGTCTCTTACAGGAAGGTTTGGATTGAAAAAGTCAACTCGACATTGACTTATGAGTTAGAAGGCTCAGATGTAATTTTCGTTTATTCGGGTTGCTTCGGGAAGTGATTTGTGACTTAGGAATTGATTTTGGAGGTCCGATGTAGAATTAGGCTTGGATTGGCGAAGTTAGTATTTTGGTGATTTCCGGTTGATAGGTGAGATTTTGATCCGCGAGTCGAAATGGAATTCCGAGAGTTGATTAGATTCCTTAGGTAATTTGGGATGTGTGTGCAAAATTTTAGGTCATTCAGGCGGGTTTGGTAGGATTTTTTTATCGAATGCGTGTTTTGGAAGTTCCAAAAAAACTTAGGCTTGAATTCGATGTAATTCAATAATTTTGGTGTTAGTTGAGGTGTTTTGATGATTGGAGCAAGTTTGGATAATATTTTAAGACATGTAGGTGCTTTTAGTTGAGGTCCCGAGGGCCTCGGGGTGATTTCGGATGGTTAACGGGAAGTTTGAAGTGTTAAAATGCAACAGAAAAATTGTAAAGTATTTTTGTTCTATGCGATTGCACATGGTGTCATGCGATCACATAGAAGGAAATTTAAAGGGTTGTTTAGTTGTTCAATGCAATTGCGGTGGGAGGCTTTCGATCGCAGTGAGGCCTATACAATCGCATAGAGTTAAAATTGGGGGCAAAAAACTTGTTCTATGCGATCGCATAGAGTTAGCTACAGTGACCTAGGCAGAATGTTTAAAAACTTTCATCCGCGATTTTGGGGCTCATTCACTCCATTATTGGTCTTTTTGAGAGCTTTTTGAAGGAAATTGAAGAGGGATTCCCGGAGAATCGATTGGAATATTTTTGAGTGACCTAGGCAGAATGTTTTAAAATATTTCATCCGCGATTTTGGGGCTCATTCACTCTATTGTTGGTCGTTTTGAGAGATTTTTTAAGGAAATTGAAGAGGGATTCCAGGAGAATCGAATGGAGGTAATATTTATGAACTTAAAACTCATTTTTACTGTGAAATCCACCTAGAAATTCATGGATATTAAGCTAAAAGTGGAAGAACTAGGGCTTGAGTTTTGAGATTTTTAAATTGAAATTTGAAGGGACATTTGAGGTCGAATTTGGGAGTTTTTGATATGTATGGACTCGTGGTGAGATAAGAAACCCAGTAATGTGAAACATTCTGAGATTTGAGAAGTGGTCCCAGGACACAGATTTTGGTAATTTTGGGATTTTTGCCCGTTATTGATTATTTTTTCGCTTGGGCTTTGTTCCCTTAGCATATTGTGATGTATTCACTCTGATTTTGGTTAGATTCGACGCGCGTGGAGGCCAATTTGAGGAGCAAAGGTATCGCGAGCTAGAGATTTTGCCGATTCGAGGTGAGTAATAACTGGAAATGATATTTTGAGGATTTGAAACCCTGGACATGCATATCATAGTGCTATATTAAGGTGAGTTGCATGCAGGATAGCGAGCATGGGGTAGAGAATCGTTAGGATTGTGACTCGATCCATCCCGATTGATGAATTTACTATGTATTTCACTAAAATTACTTGTTATCATCATAATTTGGGCTGATTGATGTACTTGGGATTACTTGAAACCTTCGGGCATTATTGTTACAAATTCCTCACTAATTTAATTATATATTTGAACTCAGTCATGTATTTTCCACTATTTTAAAACTCGGCTAATTTATTATTCCTTAAATACTTAAAATGATATTTCCATAAAATATTGGCTGAGCATCATATTTTGATTGTTGCCCGAGCGTGTAAGTTATTTCTTATAAATAATGTGGCCCAATAAGTTAAGGCCCATAATTAATATTTAATTAATTAACAAATCTCATCCGTCCGATTGGTTACTTGATGGACGTACCAGATTAACTGAGAACATCTATAAATTGGTCCTCTCCCCACCCATTAGGGTTACTGCTTTTCCTCTCTTCCATCCCTAAAGACGGCGGTAACGAAAGCTAGGGCAAGGGGCGAGAAACCGATTTACCAATTAACGCTTCCGTTTCAAGATAATGGATCCTGCTTCAGGTATGTTTTTCAATTACGATTATATGTATTCAATTACGATTACTTCCTGATATGTATCAATTTCTGTAAAAATCCCTCATTGAATTGATTGTTATTTGGTTCTTATATTATATTGTGCAATGAGTAATGTATATGCTTAAAGTAACATATAGTTTGTTAGTCACCAAAGTAATCAAACTAGATTGTTTAAAGTACTCACATGCATAAAATATTATGATCTCTATTTTGTGTGTGCACTTATGTTATATAGTTTGTTAGTCACCAAAGTGGCCAAACTAGTTAATTTTATGAAAATATGCATACATAAAATTATAGTTTATCCATTAAATTAATGAAATGCCTATAATTAAAAATTAGTGGATAAATTAATTTTCTCTATTGCTAGAACTTAAGGATTTACCCAAAGGTAAATCAATTATTCTATGAATAGTGATATGATGAGGTAAATTAATATTCTTAGTCAAATATATATTGTTTGTCCAAAGATGACATATATATTTGGTTAAAAATATTTAATTACCCATTAAAGACTAAATGGCATTTAAATTATGATAGTGTGTCGTAGTATCTACCCAAAGGAGAATTGCGATATGCTTTAATTGTTTTGTTGAATCCATATTGATTTGTGAGCATGTATTATCTATTTTGCGGCTATTCCTTTTCCTTCGCTTGCTTCGTCTGTTACTATGTTCAATGGATTGAACTTCTCTGAATGGTGTGAGCAAGTCCAGTTCCACTTAGGTGTGATAGATCTTGACTTGGCTCTGCTAAATGATAAGCCCGCTGCCATTACTGATTCGAGCAGTGCGGATGAGAAGTCATTCCATAAAGCATGGGAACGCTCTAACAGGCTAAGCCTTATGTTTATGCGAATGAATATTGCCAACAACATTAAGAGTACTATTCCACAAACAGAAAGTGCCAGGGAATACCTGAAGTTTGTGGAAGAACGTTTTCGTTCTACAGATAAGTCTCTCGCTGGTACACTAATGGCTGAACTCACGACCATGAAGTTTGATGGGTCGCGTAGTATGCAAAATCATATCATCGAAATGACTAACATTGCAGCAAGACTTCAGACCTTGGGGATGAAAGTGGATGACTCCTTCTTGGTTCAGTTTATTCTGAACTCGTTAACTCTTGAGTATGGACCTTTTCAAATTAACTATAACACTATTAAGGATAAGTGGAATGTTAGTGAATTGTCCAGTATGCTTACTCGGGAGGAGTCAAGACTTAAGAAACAAGGGAGTCATTCAATTAACCTCATGGGTCAAGGAGCTGGTAAAGGACTTAAAGTGAAGGCCAACAAGTTCAAGAAGAAGAAAGCACCTGCTAAAGCTCAACAGGATGCTAACAAGGAATGTAAGGCAGATACGTGTCGTTTCTGTAACAAGGAAGGACACTATCAGAAAGATTGCCTGAAACGTAAAGCTTGGTTTGAAAACAAAGGTACAATTAGTGCTTTTGTATGTTTCGAATCAAATTTAGTAGAAGTTCCTAATAATACTTGGTGGCTTGATTCTGGTGCAACTGCTCATGTATCTACAACATTGCAGGGATTCCTTACGATCCAAACCACAAATCCAAATAAGGATTTCTTGTTCATGGGAAATCGTATGAAGACTCCAATTGAAGGCATAGGGACTTATCGTTTGATCATGGAGACTGGACGTCACCTTGATCTATTACAGACTCTTTATGTACCTTCAATTTCTAGGAATTTGATTTCTCTTTCAAGACTTGATGTTTTTGGATTTGATTTAAAGTTTGGAAATGGATGTTTCAATTTATATAAAAATGCTATTTTTTATGGTTATGGTTTTCTTAGTGATGGTTTATATAAATTGAAACTCGATATTGGTTTTTCTGAATCCCTTCTTAATGTTCAACATAATGTTGGAATTAAACGTAGTTCACTAGATGAAAGTTCTGCTTACTTGTGGCACAGACGTTTGGGTCATGTCTCCAAAGAAAGGTTAGAGAGATTAGTAAAGAATGAGATTCTTCCGAATCTAAATTTTACTGATCTTACTATATGTTTGGATTGCGTTAAGGGAAAGCAAACCAAGCATAGTAAGAAAGGTGCCACAAGAAGCACCCAGCTTCTTGAAATTATATACACCGATATTTGTGGACCCTTTGATGTTCCATCTTTTGGTGGAGAAAAATATTTTATCACCTTTATCGATGATTTTTCATGTTATGGATACATCTATTTGCTGAAAGAAAAATCTCAAGCAGCAGATGCTCTCAAGGTGTTTTTTAATGAGGTTGAAAGGCAATTAGATAAAAAGGTAAAAATTATTAGGTCAGATAGAGGTGGTGAATATTATGGAAAATATAATGAGTCGGGACAATGTCCAAGTCCATTTGCAAAGTTCCTCGAGGAACGTGGCATATGTGCATAGTATACTATGCCAGGAACACCTCAACAAAATGGTGTTGCAGAAAGGCGTAATCGAACACTTATGGACATGGTTAGGAGCATGATAAGTAATTCCTCGTTACCCAAATCATTGTGGATGTATGCTCTTAAAACCGTTGTATATTTATTAAACAGGGTTCCTAGTAAGGCAGTTCCAAAGACCCCTTTTGAACTGTGGACAGGAAGAAACCTTAGTTTAAGGCACCTGCATGTTTGGGGTTGCCCGGCGGAAGCTAGAGTTTATAATCCACAAGAAAAGAAATTAGATTCTCGAACAGTAAGTGGTTACTTTATTGGTTACCCAGAGAAATCTAAAGGGTATGTGTTTTACTGTCCAAATCATAGTTCAAGAATTGTTGAAACCGGTAATGCAAGATTCACTGAGAATGGTGAATTTAGTGGGAGTGTTGAAAAGCAAAGTGTGGAAACTAAAGAGGTAAGGGTCAATATCTATTACCCAGAAATATGTTTACTTCCACACAAATACCAAATATTGTTCCAGTTGTTGAAGAACACTTTGACAACGCCGAGCAACATTTGGATGAAACACTTCATGAAGAAACTAACTCGCAAATATCTGACACAAATGAACCACAAGAAATGCCATTAAGAAAATCTCAAAGAGTTAGAAAATCAGCTATTTCGGATGATTACGTGGTTTATTTGCAAGAGTCAGATTTTGATATTGGTCTTAATAAGGATCCGGTTTCATTTTCACAAGCCATAGAAAGTAATGAGTCCGACAAATGGATTGATGCCATGAAGGAAGAGTTAAAATCCATGGAATACAATAAAGTCTGGGATCTCGTTGAATTGCCTGAAAGTTCTAAAAGAATCGGGTGTAGATGGGTCTTTAAGACCAAACGCGATTCAAATGGCAAAATTGAGAGATATAAAGCCAGACTTGTTGCCAAGGGTTATACTCAGAAAGGAGGCATTGATTATAAAGAGACCTTTTCACCGGTCTCAAAGAAAGACTCGTTAAGAATTATTATGGCTTTGGTGGCTCATTATGATTTAGAGTTACACCAAATGGATATAAAAACTTCCTTTCTTAATGGAGATCTCGAGGAGGAAGTGTATATGGACCAACCAGAGGGTTTCGAAACTAAAGGGGAAGGTCAAATGGTGTGTAAACTGAAAAAGTCAATATATGGACTTAAACAAGCCTCACGACAATGGTATATAAAGTTCAATGATACCATAACATCTTTTGGGTTTGTGGAAAATACCGTTGATCGGTGTATATACCAAAAGATCAGTGGGAGCAAGTTTATATTTTTAGTCCTATATGTTGATGATATTCTACTTGTTGCTAATGACTTAGGTATATTGCGTGAGACTAAAGATTTTCTCTCTAAGAATTTTGAAATGAAAGATATGGGTGAGGCATCCTATGTGATAGGAATAGAAATATCCCGTGATAGATCACAAGGATTATTGGGGTTGTCTCAGAAAGGCTATATCGAAAGAATTCTTGAGAGATTTAACATGAACAATTGTTCAGCATGAATTGTTCCAATTCAAAAAGGGGACAAATTTAGTCTCATGCAATGTCCTAAATATGATGTAGAGCGAAAAGAAATGGAATCAATTCCTTGCTCTTCTATTATTGGCAGTTTGATGTATGCTCAGACTTGCACAAGACCGGATATTAGCTTTGCGGTCGGAGTGTTAGGAAGATATCAGAGTAACCCAGGAATTGATCACTGAAAAGCTGCAAAGAAAGTTTTGAGGTACCTGAAAGGAACGAAGGATTACATGCTCATGTATAAGAGATCCAAGCATTTGGAAGTTGTTGGATACTCGGATTCAGATTTCGTTGGATGTATTGACACTAGAAAATCCACGTTTGGTTATTTGTTCCAATTAGTTGAAGGAGCAATATCGTGGAAGAGTGCCAAACAGCCTGTCATTGCTACATCCACGATGGAAGCAGAATTTGTGGCATGTTTTGAGGCCACAATTCATGCATTATGGCTGCGAAACTTTATTTCAGGACTTGGGGTTGTCGACACCATTACCAAGCCGCTGAAAATTTATTGTGATAATTCTGCAGCGGTATTCTTCTCCAAGAATGATAAGTACTCCAAAGGTGCCAAGCATATGGAATTAAAGTACTTTAACGTCAAGGAGGAAGTTCAGAAACAAAGAGTGTCACTTGAGCATATTAGAACAGATCTCATGATTGCAGATCCGTTAACGAAAGGTTTGCAGCCAAAGATATTTAAAGAACATGTACATAGAATGGGTCTTGGCTGTATTTATGATTGATGTATTTATGATGTTTTAACACTCTGAGCTCATTTATATGTTTCTGATATACATTAGTGATTTCCTGTTTCTCATAATGGTGTGCACATTATTGTTTTGAGATATTACAGGATAAGTCTCAATGAGACATTATTGTGGACCATAAAATTTTATAGCTTATGAACCTGATACGATAAATTACTAATGTTGTAGTATGTGGAAGGGAGTATGTAGACAAATTATATATAACCACCATAACTCACATTTACTAGTTTATCGTATTGTGGTATTTATGATGGACATTATAGAAGAGATTTGTTTATGCGCAACTAATGTTCCTATATTAAATATTAATATTATGTGATTATTGGGCCAAGTGGGAGAATGTAAGTTATTTCTTATAAATAATGTGGCCAAATAAGTTAAGGCCCATAATTAATGTTTAATTAATTAACAAATTTCATCCGTCCGATTGGTTACTTGATGGACGTACCAGATTAACTGAGAACATCTATAAATTGGTCCTCTTCCCACCCATTAGGGTTACTGCTTTTCCTCTCTTCCATCCCTAAAGACGGTGGTAACGAAAGTTAGGGCAAGGGGCGAGAAACCGATTTACCAATTAACGCTTCTGTTTTAAGATAATGGATCCTGCTTCAGGTATGTTTTTCAATTACGATTATATGTAAGATTATCATGTTCAAGATCCTGGTGTGAATTATGTTGCTTACATGATTTTTGTTAACTAAGTAAGGCCGAGGGCGTGTATTGTGAGGATACCTATGGATCAGGCTGAACGCCGCAACGGTACTATAATGATATTAAGGCCGAGAGCCGGATTGATGCCACGAGATGACTTGATATTGCGCTTGGTCTGTAGAAGCCCCTCCGGAGTCTGTACACACCCCCAGTAAGCGTCGTCGATGTTAAATGGAATGGGTTGCACGCCACAGCGATATATGGATCGGGCTGCATGTCGCAGCGTTAAATGTATTCTTTGATGTGTTTACCTTGTTCCATTTGTCAGCCATTATATGTTATTTGTGCTTTTTCTTGCAATATTGACTCGTTGTTCTGGTATTATCTGATAAACGAGTGTGGTGTCTGAGAGGCGGACTTCCATGCTTATCTGCACTATTTGTTTTGCATTCAATTGCATAACTATTAAAAAGGTCATTTTCAAAAGAGGTTTAAAGTGAGCAAAGATATTTCTAAAGGATTTACAGCTTCACTACTTTCTCTCAAAGGGCTTTTTTTACTGCTCCCATATAGCATAATGAGTTGCTTTACGTGATTTCTTACGACTCAGTAGTTATTTACTTTTATTACTCACTGAGTTGGAGCACTCACTTTCCTCCCTGCACTTCGTATGTAGATGCAGGTATTTGTTGACCCGGTAGCGGGTTATGAGCTGGTTGAAGATTTTGCTACGTAGCTTAGCAAGGTGACAGCCAGCGTTCGCGACACCGAATTTCTTCCTTTGATTCTAAATTCTATTTTGGATATTACTAGCCTTTTAGTTACATTTAGACTCTTCAAGATGCTCGTGACTGGTGACATCCCAGTTTGGGTTGTGTTTGGGTTGTACTTCTGCTAATCATTATTATAAAATCATATTTAGACTGCATATTCATGTTTAACTATTTTTGAAAAGGCAAGTTGAGTTGGTTGGCTGGCATTGTCTTTACGAGAGGCGCCATCACGATCGGAGTGGGGTTTAGATCATGACATTTACACTTTATTTACCGATTAGTACATATGCTTTTTACATAATCGTGTTAAAATTGATGTATGACAAGGAAAGTATTATTTATAGAAAATTTAGTATGAAAACAAAAATTTACTATGTACTAAATATTTATAAGAATAATTTCTCGCAACAAAATTAAGGAACGGTTCCCTATATCGACACAGCTCCTGTTAAAGTAATCTTCTTATGATGATTAGCAGGCCGGTGTTAATGATAGGCTAGAAGTTTGGAGACAAGCTCTTGAGTCTAAGGGCTTCAAGCTTAGCAGAACGAAAACGGATTACATGGAGTGTATGCTTAGCGGTAAGCGGGAGGGAGTGGGCGTGGATGTGAGGCTGGAATCACAGGTTATCCCAAGTAGAGGCAGTTTCAAGTACCTTGGGTCGATTATCCATGGGGAATGGGAGATCGACAAGGATGTCACTCACCGTATTAGGGTATGAGGGATGAAGTGGAGACCATTAGCATCCAGAGTCTTATGTGACAAGAGAGTGCCAACGATACTCAAAGGTAGGCTCTATAAAGTGGTGGTTAGACCGGCATGATGTATAGGGTTGAGTGTTAGCATGTTAAGAACTCACATGTCCAAAAGATGATAGTAAAAATAAGGATGTTAAGGTGGGTGTGCATACACACTAGGATGGATAAAATTATGAATGATGATATTTGGGAGAAGGTGCACGTGGCTCCCATTGATGACAATATGCGAGAAGCGAGGCTCAGACGGTTCGGTCATGAACAGAGGAAAAGCCCAGATGCTCCAGTAAGAATGTGTGAGCGGTTAGTTGTGGAGGGAACGAAAAGAGGTAGAAGGCGGCATAAAAAATATTGGGGAGAGGTGATCAGGCAGGATATGACGAGGCTTCAAATTTTCGAGGACATGATACATGATAGAAAGTTGTGGAGGTCGAGTATTACGGTTGTAGGATAGAAGGTAGTTGAGCCTAGTCTAGTACCTTTGTAAGTCTAGTCTTGTAGGATTTTTGTCTAAGATAGCTAGTGGCAATGTCGTGTCTAACTATTTCTCTTTTCGGTGCAGGACCTATTTACTAGCCATTGTTTTTGCTTTGTATTTTTCTTCTGCATTCATATTTTGTCCTATGATCTCTGTAGTGAAACTAATATTATCTCATTTTATCTTTTTATTTCTCTTGAGCTGAGGATCTTTCGAAAACAACCGCTTTACTCCTTCGGATAGGGATAAGGTCTGATTACTTGGTTGTTGTTGTTATAATATAGTAAAAATATATCGAGTCCACATAAATCATATAGGCTCATTTTTTCGTGAGATTATTTTGAGACCACAAAAAAATAAAACTAAGAAAAGTGTATTCACAATATGAACTTCTCGTGTATGTTCTTTACTTTATATTAACTTTTTTTTCTTTTTACACAAAGCACACTAGTGTGGTTTTTTTTTTTTTTTTTTTTTAATGTGATAAAAATAAAAATAAAATAGATTCACTCAAGCTTCTTCCCCTCCGATGAAATTTAGCTACCGGAATTCTGAATCTCTGCTATTTGCTGGCCCAGAATTAACACCTTCAATTTATTCCGCCATAGATCTTTAAACAAATCACCATTTCCAGCTTCTCTTTTTACCTCCACAATTACAAATCGTTCTGTCAATCTGTAAATATCGACGCTCATTGTTAATTTACCATTTTGCACTTTCATCTCAATTCCACATTCCTTCTTCTTCCTTAATCTAAAATCCTCCTTCTTCGCCAGCTCCTCGACTCTCGCAATTACACTCTCCGGCGACTGTTCCACCACCGACCTCTCCAAATCATCCACCGGATTATTCGATTTGAACAATCCCGAAATGTCTAACCCGGCAGAGAACGAAATTAAATCGAACGCATTCAAACAATGACTAGATAATGAAGCTTTATCTTCTTCTTCCCCTGCAAATTTAATAAACTTCAGTCCTTTTCTGAACCACGGATCCTTGATGATTTCCTCAATCGTTATTCTAGTCGCCGGATTTGTATCCAAAAGACGAGACAAAATCCGTTTAACATCAGTAGACATCCATTTCGGGCACTTCAATTCACCTTTGTAGATTTTTTTGTACATTAGCATTAAATTCTGATCGTAAAACGGCAAATGACCGGCGATCATCACGTATAGAATAATTCCACATGACCATATATCCGTTTTAGCTCCGTCGTATCCTTTGATTGTTAGAATCTCCGGTGCCACGTAAGCTGGAGATCCGCAAACGGTATGTAACAGGCCGTCGAATTTTTGTATTTGGTCCGTTGTGGCACTGAGACCGAAATCGGAAATTTTGAGATCTCCATTTTCATCAATTAATATGTTTTCAGGTTTCAAATCGCGGTGGTAGATTCCACGTGAATGGCAGTAGTTGATCGCGGAAATTAGTTGCTGAAAGTATTTCCGGCCAAGATCCTCGCTAAATCGGCCGTGATCGGTGATTTTGGTGAATAATTCGCCTCCTTTAACATATTCCATAACGAAATAAATTTTTGATTTCGTGGCGAGCACTTCATGTAGTTTGACAACGTAAGGGTGGCGCAGCTGCCGCAAAATGGAAATTTCGCGCTCAATGTTTTCGTTTGGAATATTGTCTTTATTGTTTTTGTTGATCACCTTAATCGCGACGCTTTGGCTACTGTTGATTTCTCTGGCATGATAAACCTTGGCGGATGCGCCACAGCCGAGTAATTTTCCGATCTCATATTTTCCAAATAATGGCTTTTCCGGCATTGGTTGAAAAATGCCGGATTCAATTAATACGATGGTTTAGGTTTTTAGAGACGACTTGACGAAGAAGAAGCTAAAGGATTGATATATATATATTTCAAAATTTTGAACTTTGGGTCTAAGTTTCTTTGTTTTCGTTGTCTTCGATAGTATCAACTGTCAACTTGTGTTATATACAGGCCTTTTTAACATTTTTTTTCTTTTTAAATTTCCACGTGAAATGCCAACTACTCATTATATTATATCAGATAGGATGTTTCTTGTTTATTTTTATTATTATTTTATCCATTCAATGTTTTTAGTCAACGAAATTAAAGGTCGGTTTTGGCTATGGTTTACACGGTTTAGTTATCCAGTGTATCTCAATTAATAATTGATTTTCTTTTGCTTAAGCAGATTAGTTTCTTATAATCCAAGCAAAAAAGTTTTCGCACTCATCTCTCTCTGTTGTTTCCTTTTTCTTTTTTTTTTCTTTTTTTTTTTTTGGAAAGAAAAGAAATGCAACAAGCTTTCCTTGAACCGGTCGACTGTCTATAAGGGTTGTTCAAGTAACTGTTAATCAAATAGAACCGATAACTTATTGATTTATTGGTATTGGATTATCGGAATAATGGTTCGTGAATAATTTCAAATTTTATAATTATTGATTTGATGACAGATTACTCAATTTTATTATGAATAAATCATTAATCCGTGAAAAAATTATATTTATACATTTACCCCTATATTAGTGAAATCATTGAAATTCCTTTTTGTTCTATTTTCTCCTTTGTCGAGTAGATTGAATTTTAAAAAGGGAAAAAAAACTACAATCGTGTAACATGATGTTATACGATGTTAGTAAACATGAAAGCATGGTGCATTCATCTCATATTTTAAAATACCTAAATAATAATCTAGAGATAAAGTATCAGTCTTTTCTTGTTATTAGGAGAAATTATGTACTTATATAGCATAATAGTCTTAATTTTTAGGTGGAAATACTTATTTTTTTACTCATTCGACAATCGAGTACAAATTACGAAGTACTAACAGATACTATCATGTAGCAATAGATTAGGTTGTTCAATTTTTTCATATTTGATTTATCCGATAAATCGCCCTTAATTATTAATTTGATAGCAATCCGTTCATTATCTTATTGGATGACTAGCGGATTACTATATTTATAATCTGATACCCGATAAACCAAATCATTAAGCGTAATAATCTGTCCGATATGCACCCCTAAGGTCTATCGAAAACAGTATATTCGCTTACACAATTTAGGGGTAAGGTTTACGTATAAACTACTTTCCCTAAGCCCTATTTGTAGAATAATACTAGATATAATATTGTTGTAAAAGAACTGCAACAAAAACTTGCTAGAATTTAACAGCTTGTTTGGTTGGTTGTTATGCATCGTTTCATAATGTACCGTACCGTACTATATTGTATTGTATTGTATCATTTGATAAAAATAATATTTCTATTGATTGGACCGTTTGTCATCATTTCATGATATCACGCCCAATCAATATGAAGAATAAACTTGCAATATTATAAAAATATTATGATACATGGTAAAATTACTATATAAAAATGTATGGTAAATGATAAAATAAAATTATTTAACAATAATAAATGGTGATATTGAGAGAAAAAATAAGGTGACGACGCGACCACACCAAATCCGTCGATACATAAAGTGGCACATTTTATCGTTATGTAACGGCAAAATATAACAATACAATACAATAAAATTTAAGTAACAATCAAAATAATATCGTATTTAGAGTAAAAATACAATGCACTAATAACCATCCAAACAAGCTGAAGTAGTAAATGAAACCCCACAACAATTTTTTGCAACACATGAAAAAAATACTATGAGGAACATTCAAAATGAAACTTGTATGAGGACAAATCGGACGCAAAATAAGGCTAGTTTGTACATACACGTGGCCGGCCCGGATGAAGTACAGGTCGGGGACGCCTCCTTATAAGGTCGAAGACATCCGGAGACGTCCTCCCTTACGACCGCACGCCAAGAGGGATACGCTCCCGTCCATAAATGGCGAGTCGACGGGCCTATCCAGGTGGACGTCCTCAACTTCCTCCTCCTTGTATTTCCGTTATAATTGTAATACCCTTACGGTGATGTAATAGTTGGGCGAGGAGACCGCTTCCCTATATAAAGGAGGGTATCCTCCCATTTGTAAGGGGACACTGATCATTAATAATACAACTTTCTCTCTCTATCATTCTTCTCTCTATTATCATCACTTTTACCGCTCACTTGTTCTTGATACTTGATTAAATCTTATTATCTTCTTATAAAGATAACCTGTATATACCAATCCAACGATCAATCTTCGATATATATTGCCATTGATTCCGATTGTCCCTTTATTTACATTGATTAATTTGTTAAAAGATGTTCAATAACTTTTGAGTAAAACAATTTGGCACCGTCTGTGGGGATTTCGATAATCAAACTCGTAGTATACATTCGCAAGATCCGATCATCGAAAAAAATTTCGAAATGGCTGACTAGCACCTTGAGCAGCTTAGTGGAAAAGCCACCGCAAGGTTGCGGAAATGCAGCGCTAGCAACGAGGAATACCACCGCGACAGACGAACAGGAAGAAACACGGACCAACGGCCAACTTCTCGAGACGCAAACACACGACGACACACTAGCCTCCATCCTCAGAAAAATGAAGGAAATGGAGGGCGAAAACCAGGTCCTCCGCGACCATATAAAGGAACACCAAGATAGGGTTGATAAGATTCCCGGGGCGCCTAAAGTACTACCCAAGCGGGATGTAGGAAGGTTTGTGGAACAACCCTACTCCGAAGAAGCGGAACCCTATACCATCTCAAAAACTTTTAAGATGCCCCCATACCTGAAAATGTACGACAGAACCACCGATCCCGAGGATAACCTCATCCACTACGTCACTGCAGTAAAAGGTAACGACTTGTCTAAAGAACAGGTATCGTCAGTACTGCTAAAGAAGTTCGGCGAAACGCTGACTGGAGGAGCGCTAACCTGGTACTCCCAACTACCTGCCAAGGCGATCTAAACCTTCGAGGAAATGGCGGACAAGTTCGTCACCGCGCATGCCGGCGCTAAGAAAGCAGAAGCAAGGGTGAACGACATATTCGCCGTCAGACAGACCGCAAGCGAAGACCTTAGGTACTTTCTCGCTAGATTCAATAGAGTAAGAATGAGCCTACCGAATGTGTCAAAAGGAATGACGGTAGCGGCCTTCTAGAACGGACTTAGCAGGGACGGCTCCCGCGCTACAAAAAAACTACTGAGCCGGCTCATGAAGTACCATCCCACGACTTGGGACGAGATCCATAATGCTTACTGCGTCAAGGTGTGGGCAGATGAGGAGGATCTTAACGGGCCAACCCGAGGGCTGGCGGCCGTGCACCCAGACACAAGGAGAGATCGACGACATGAGGGGCACCGGGAACTCGCTCCTCGTCCCAGCAAGGAACGACACCAACCCTATATGAGATCTTCACTTCCGCCCCCTCGTCATACAGACACCGTACATCATTACGTCGCCCCACCCAGAAACGATCGAGGTACGCCCCATCTACTTTCTTCACATAACTTTTGTGTTTCACCCTCGAAGTGGTGTACGCGCTGGAAAAGCTCGGCACTAAGGTGCATTGGCCCCAAAAGATGAAATCAAACCCAGCCACGAGGAAATCCAACGTCCTGTGCGAGTTCCATCAGGAACGAGGGCACCGGACTGAAGACTGTATCGGTCTACGGCAGGAAGTCGTCAGAATGCTCAACCAGGGCTACCTGAAGGAGCTGCTCAACGACAAGGGGAAAGCTAATTTCGCACGCGGACGGGAGCACTCTCGGGGACACCCAAAGCAGCCCTCTCTGATGCGTACGGTAAACATGATCGTCGGAGAGGGGGACGATGCCGACCTCGAAGGGAGTATCACCTTCGATAAGTCTGACGCTGATGGTTTGTGTTTGCCTCATTATGACTTTGGTTATTACTCTGCGTATCATTGATACCTTTGTCAGGAGAGTCATGATTGATGACGGAAGCGGCGCCTGCATCATTTATCCGAGAGTCCTCGCAGAGATGGGACTCGAAGATAGAATAACCCCCAAGTGCATAACTCTAACTGGTTTTAACAATGCAATAGAGCGCACATCAGGAGAAGTGACCCTGCCCATCCTCACGGGAGGTGTCACCCTGGAAACTACCTTCCACGTGATGAACCAGGAGATGGCCTACAACGTCATCATTGGGCGCCCATGGATACATGCCATGCAAGCGGTCCCGTAAAGCCTGTACCAAGTGACCAAATTCCCTACCCCATGGGGAATATTCAGCATTAAAGGGGAACCGCGCACAGAGCAGGAATGTTATAAAATAACTCAAGACTGCACCCACACTAGGCAATTGAGCGGGGCGAGCACGAAAGCATATCAATCAGCCATGTCGGGGACCCAAGAGGACCCGACGGCCGACGCTATAAGGGACCCGGACATCGTAGAAGCCTGGAAAGCTACGGTCGAGGATCTCGACACGGTTCAACTAAATCGGGACGACCCCGAGAAGAAGGCCTACATCAGTCATGGGCTCGTAAATCCAGGTATGTACCATGAATTCTTGACTAAACATGCAGATATGTTTGCTTTTTCCCATACAGATATGCCAAGGATCTCGCTAGATATCGCCACTCACTTGCTCAACGTAGATCTATTACATCCGCCAGTAAAATAAGGCAAGAGTAAGTTCAACGCCGCTAGTAATGAGGCGGTCCGAGAGGAGGTAGACAAGTTATTGGCCAAAGGTTCCGTTAGAGAGTCAAAGTACCCGTAATGGATCGCTAACGTGGTGATGATGAAAAAGAAAAGTGGAAAATGGAAGAAGTGCGTGCACTTCACCGACCTGAACAAGGCCTGCCCTAAGGACTCTTTCCCCTGCCCCACATCGACCAGCTAATCGACGCCACAGCCGGGCACGCGCTATTAAGCTTCTTGGACGCCTATTCTGGCTATAACAAAATTCTGATGGCCGAGGAGGATCAGGAGAAAACCACCTTTCATCACCCACCAAGGCACCTACTGCTACAGGGTGATGCCGTTCGGACTGAAGAACGCGGGGGCCATTTACCAGAGGTTGGTCACTAAAATGTTCAAAGAGAAACTCAGGAAGACCATGGAGGTTTATATCAATGACATGCTATTCAAATCAGCAAAGACGGAGGATCATATCGACCACTTACGAGAGGCCTTCGAAATATTGAACAGTTATGGGATGAAGCTGAACCCCGAGAAATACGCTTTTGGCGTGGCATCTGGAAAATTCCTCGGCTTCCTTGTATCACAGAGAAGGATCGAGGTCAACCCCGACCAAATTAAGGCGATTCCTCGATACCCGAAGCACTTACCAGCAAGAAACAGGTTCAGAAGGTGACAGGCCGAATAGCCGCCCTCTCTCGCTTCATCTCCCGATCGTCGGATAGGTGCCACAAATTCTTCAATGTGCTAAGAAAAGATAACGGGTTCCACTAGAATGACGAATGCGTTAAGGCCCTCCAAGAGTTGAAAACGTCCTAACAGCCCCCCCACTGTTGGCAAAGGCAGAACCAGGCGAACCCCTACTGACATATCTGGTCGTCTCAGAGGTTGCGGTCAGCGCAGTGCTCGTCTGTGAACAAAAAGGTACGCAATCACCTATCTATTACATTGGTAAGACTCTAGTGGACACTGAGACTCGGTACCCATACCTCGAGAAGCTAGCATTGGCATTGGTACGCTTCTCGAAAGCTAAGACCCTACTTCCAATGCCACCACATCCGAGTAGTGACCACCTTCCCTCTAACAAGCATCCTACATAAGAGCTCAGCGAGCACAACATCACCTATATCCCCAGAACTTCCATCAAATTACAAGTCCTCGCTGACTTCATAGCCGACTTTAGCGCCAGCATCTCGCCTGAGGCAGAGAGGGAGGCCTTGCAAACGGCTCCTAACATGGACCCCTGGATACTCCATATTGATGGGGCCGCGAATGCCTCGGGATTGGGACTGGGACTCGTTCTCGAGGTCCCTATGGGCGATGTTTTGCAGGTTTGAAATTAGCCGCCATATTCGGGGCCCGCCGACTGATCCTGCATTGCGACTCGCAACTTATGGTAAATCAAGTCACCGAGGCTTACCAGATCAAGGAGCAAAGGTTACAAGAATATCAAACCGAGGTCTGTAAACCGATGGCCCAATTCGACAAATGTCGCTTCGAACAAGTTCGTAGGGTACACAACGCCGAAGCCGACGGGCTAGCTAAACTGGCTGCAGCGGCCACTAACCTAAGCAAAGAGAGAACTGTCACCCTCATGCATTCTGCCATCGATCACATCGAGGTATTCTCTCTACACCTAACTTGGGACTGGCGCAACTAGTTTGTGTCATACTTGCAGGAAAGGCACCTACCGCGCGACAAAAAAGAGGCCAGAAAGCTCTCCACACAAGCAGCGAGATACTGCCTGATGGACAATGATCTCTACAAAAGAACTTTTGGAGGACCCCTATCCAAGTGCCTAGGACCCAACCAGACAACTCCGGTACTGGAAGAGATCCATGAGGGTCATTGCGGCGCCTATACGGGAAATCAAGCACTCGTACGGTGCCTAATACGGGCCGGTTACTATTGGCCCACCATAAAAAAAGACGCGGCAGAATATGTCCGGCGATGCAAAAAATGCCAAAGGTTTGCTCGCATGATACATCAGCCGGGGGAACCCCTCCAGTCGGTCGCCTCCTCGTGGCCCTTCATCAAATGGGGAATGGATAGATTCGGACCGCTACCTACCGGACGAGGAAAGGTACGCTTTTTATTAGTTTTAACTGACTACTTTTCTAAGTGGGTAGAAGCAGGCGCCTACGCCCAAATCCGCGAGCAAGAAGTCATAGCCTTCATTTGGAATAACATCATATGCCGCTTTGGCATTCCCAAAGAAGTAGCGTGTGACAACGGACGACAGTTCATAGGACAAAAAACAATCAAGTTTTTCGACAAATGGTGCATCAAAAGAATACTCTCAACGCAATATCACCCAGCCGCCAAAGGCCAAGCGGAATTATCCAACAGGACCATACTAAACATCCTGAAGAAAAAACTTGAAGACGCCAAGGGACTGTGGTCTGAGCTGCTATCAGAAGTATTATGGGCACATAGAACCACCCCCAAATCCTCCACAGGAGAGACTCCCTACTCATTAGTCTATGGGAACCGACGCCGTCATACCAGTTGAAGTCGGCGAACCAAGTCTCAGATATTCGCATATAAGCGGAGATAAGAACGACACAAGCCGACTACAAGACCTGGACGAGGCCGAAGAAAGAGGAGAAATGGCCCACATTAGGTTAGTGGCGCAAAAACAGCAGATCGAGAGGCACTACAACAAAAGGACGATAATTCGTCCACTCAAGATGGGCGATTACGTACTAAAAAGCCAATACACTGGCATCCAAAGATCCCAACGAGGGGAAGTTGGGCACCAATTGGGACGGGCCCTACAAAATCATCGCAGCAACAGACAAGGGTTCCTACAAGCTGGACACCACGGATGGAAAGATACTCCAAAACAACTAGAATATCTCACACCTCAAACGTTTCCACTTCTAAGAGGCACCCCCCAAGCCATACTCATTTTCCCTCATCTGGGTTTTGTCCCAATTGGGTTTTCCCGGGAAAGTTTTTAATGAGGCGACGAAGGAGATGTCCGGAATCATTTGCAAGGTTATTCTGATACGCCAAGCATACCACCAACCGGCACCAATGGCGCATCACAGAGACTAGGGCTACGACCATGATGTATAAAAGGCTACGGCCATAATGTATGAAAGGTTACCGCCATCTCCAATGAATGAAAGGCTACGGCTATCTCCAATGAATGAAAGGCTACGGCCATCTCCAATGAATGAAAGGTACGGTCATATCCAATGAATGAAAGGCTACGGCCATCTCCAATGAATGAAAGGCTACGGCCATCTCCAATGAATGAAGGGTTACGACCTCCTCTAGTTGAAATGAAAGGCTAAGGCCTAAACAACTAAAGGAGAAGGGTATGGCCCCCTCCATCCGACACGAAAGGCTAAGGCCTTAATAATAATAGGAGAGGCTACGGCCTCCTCCAGTTGAAATGAAAGGCCAAGGCCTAAACAATTAAAGGAGAAGGGTACGGCCCCCTCCAGTCGACACGAAAGGCTAAGGCCTTAATAACAATAGGAGAGGCTACGGCCTCCTCCAGTTGAAACGAAAGGCCAACGCCTAAACAACTAAAGGAGAAGGGTACGGCCTCCTCTCGTCGACATGAAAGGCTAAGTCCTTAATAACAATAGGAGAGGCTACGGCCTCCTCCAGTTGAAATGAAAGGCCAAGGCCTAAACAATTAAAGGAGAAGGGTACGGCCCCCTCCAGTCGACACGAAAGGCTAAGGCCTTAATAACAATAGGAGAGGCTACGGCCTCCTCCAGTTGAAACGAAAGGCCAACGCCTAAACAACTAATAGGAGAGGCTATGGCCTCTCCCAGGTAAAGCGGAAGGTCAAAGCCTTAATTACGCAAGACATATAAGCTCGACCTCGCCCAAACTGGGATTCAGGCTAAGTGCCCTCGACACCAGAGTATGGGTTCGCCCTCGTTCGAGCCGGAATTCAGGCTAAGTGCCTTCGTCATAAAAATTAAGTATAAATTTGACCTCGGACAAAAATAGAGGGTTACACCCCGAACAGTACGGAAAGAAAAGCAAAGGAAGAAGATTAGAGAAGCCGATAAAAAGTTTCTTTATTGGAATATGATTACAAAAGTACAAGGGGGTACATGTTACAAATATACAATAGCCCTATTCAACTACCAAGACCCCCGCCGCCTCCTTCCGCCCCAGCTGCGCCGTCCTCACCCTCGTCCTGGAACATCCTCTCGATCGAGGACTCGGTGCCCAACTAGTCCACATCAGTAAAGGAGCCGCCTGTCTGAACTAGAGAATCAGGGTCGTAGCCACAGGCTTGACGAGCTGTCCTAACCAGACGGCGCTGCTCGTCAACTTTTGCTTCGGTAGCTCTGCCAGCGGCCAGCAACTCTTCGAACACAGTCTGCCTCGCCTCTGCATACACAAACATGTCTTGGGCTTCATAAGACATTTCTCCAACTGGGCCAAAAGCATCTCTTGGGCTTCACAAGACATTTCTCCAACTGGGCCAACGGCCTCCACTTGCTAAGGAACTGCCGCTTTGGTCGAAGCTGCTTGAAGCTCGACCAACAAGGCATCAACTTTAGCACGTAGCTCAGTCGCCTCCATCATTACTACGCGGCCCATATCCAGCTCCCCCTCCCGCTATTGGAGAAGGCTCTCCAGTTCAGCGTTCCGAGTCACTGCGGTCAGTAGATCAGCATCCGCTTTTTCAAGTTGGGCCGTCCGCTTGCGCAGTTGTTCCTCCAGCCACTGCACGCTCTCTCGGAGGAGGCGAAAATCTGGGTCTTGGGAAAAGCAGTCCGCAAGCGCCTTGTTCTTTTCGCGGACCTCCTTATACTTCTTCGACGCCTTCCTAAGGGTAGCAATTTTCTTCCGATCCCTTCAGCTCCGCTCAACCTCCAAAATAAGGGTCTACCAAAAAGATGAGAAGACAAGTTAAAACATCAAAACAAAAGGGAAGCAAAACGAACAATAAATTGATTCATACCTGCAGAGCGGCGCTAGCAACTCGACGAAACAAGTCTTTGTCGCTCACCGTCTTCAGAGACTCCGCTTCGGCGGCCCCGCACAATAGGGACATATCTGTTGCGGCCTGCTCGATCTCCAGCAGCAGGTTATACCCCATGGGGATCATGATTCGACGGCTACGACCTGTCTCCATCGTGCTCACTCGGGCATGCTCCCGCTGCGGCACGTCAGCTGGCTTAGGGGCAGCCTCGATACCTCCCGGCGGCGGCACGTCCGCTGGCTCAGGGTTCGCCTCGATACCTTCCGGCGGCGGCATATCCGCAGGTTCGGAGGTCGACTCAACAGAATATCCCCATGTCTATGGTCCCATCGGCGGTAGTCGGCACACTTTCGCCCTCGGCACATGGAGGAGTAGCATCCACCTCGGCCACACTCAAAACCGTAGTCCTCACCGGTCAGATGGCATCGCCCATTAAGACCAGCCTCGATTCAGGGTGGTGAGTTACCGCCTTCCTTTGTTCCACGACCACTCCCTTTCCAAGGAGTAGTCTACGCCTCTTCCGCTCCAACGGTTCATCGTCCACTGGAGCGCCCTCTTCAATACCAAGGGATGAGGGCCCTATGTTCGCCCCAGCCTGGTCAATGACCGGATTGGGCATGGAACGGGAAGGTCCGGGAATGTCGGTTAAGATAGATTCCCAGATGACACGGTCAAGCTCCGTGAGGGCGGCCTCGGCAACTCTGTCGCCGGATGCTACTACGTCCGTCCGGACCTCCTCGGGCTGCGCGGCTTCGAGGAGACCCTCCCTTACAGAGATCACGAGCTCGGTTTCCGACAGTGGGGAACTGGCGGCACGATGTCTCCATCTCCGCGTTACGTTTCGAGCTGTAGAAAAACAAATAAAATGAAGCGTCAGTTATAGCGACACCTAAAACAAAGAGAGAAGTCAGTAAATCGAAACCGTACTTAGAAGGTCGTATTTCAGGGAGAAAGCAGCCCATGTCCTGTATTCTTTGGCGTAAGGGATCAACTACCTCACCCACGCCCTTATGTCAGGGACAGATTGAGGCGTGCGTGGCCCCACTACGTACATAAAAAATTGATAAACGTTAGCATCTGAAAACATCGTAAAATTGAGCAAAACACAAAGATGCTAAAAGCACAAGTCAATACTTACAGTTATCATTCCATGCCTCCGGAAAATTAGTCGGTTCCACCACCAGGTCCGAGGTACGGATGTAGAAATATTTCACCCAGAACTGGTCCTTGGGCTTATCGTTCGCCTCGATGACTAAGCCCTTCGTTCCACGATTCTTCAGTTTCAACATCTTACCCTTCAAAAAGCCGGGACTGAACAGCTGCAGTAGGTAGTGGATAGAGATGCCCACGCCAGCTCTCTCCGCATACGTCGTCAATATCCGACAGATCTTCCACGTATATAAGCTGGGCCGGCCAGATGTTATAAAATAGACATAATGCCTCCGCCAATGGGTAAATTGGGAGTCCACACCCCATTATGAATGGGTATTCATTGATGGCGCAGAACCCCGGTCGGTGAACGTAGACCAGGTCCCTCCCGACCATACACATCTCCACCGCCTCCGAAACCTGGCAGGACACCCGGAGGTCATGAAGTAGACCCATAGTGTACGTCGACCTCTCCCATATAGGGGTCTTCGCCGGCGTGGAGAAATCCCTCCGAACGTGTAGATCGCGAGGGAGGAGGTTTTCTACAGTTAAAGGGACAAAAGATTTTCGGACCTTCTAGCTACCCTTCGACCGCCGGGAAGCCCCAGAACCAGCCTCACCCTCTTTCGATTCCCGGCGACGGGTACCTTTAGCCATTTTTCTTTTTAAGTATTAACTGGGTACTCTAATAGCAAGAATGAAAAGAACAAAGGGATGGATTGCGAGATATGTGAAAATAAAAGGTTAGAGACAAAAGATTTCTAATGATCTAAAAGAGGGGAAAGTATTGAAACTATCCTCTATTTATAATAAGCCATTGCGCGAAATTCGAAGGGTTTTGCACCAGAAAAGAGGCGGAAAACCAAAATGTCAAATCGTCTTTATGACCGGCACAGAAAACAATAGTAATTATGACGCACGCCGTCAGCATACGACATTTCAGAAGAACGTGCCACATGTGCGCGTGTGCATAGACCTAGCATGGGCCGGATCTATCCGCCCATCGCAGATACACTTCGAACACATCTCCAATAGGCGGAGGGACTATCTGTATGAGGACAAATCGGATGCAAAATAAGGCTAGTATGTACATATACGTGGCCGGCCCGGATGAAGTACAGGTCGGGGACGCCTCCTTATAAGGTCGATGACATTCGGAGACATCCTCCCTTACGACCGCACGCCAAGAGGGATACGCTCCCATCCATAAATGGCGAGTCAACGGGCCTGTTCAGTTAGACGTCCTCAACTTCCCCCTCCTTGTATTTCCCCTATAATTGTAATATCCTTACGGCAATGTAATAGTTGGACGAGGAGACCGCTTCCCTATATAAAGGAGGGTCTCCCCCCATTTGTAAGGGGACACTGATCATTGATAATACAACTTTCTCTCTCTATCATTCTTCTCTCTATTATCATCATTTTTACTGCTCATTTGCTCTTGATACTTGATTAAATTTTATTATCTTCTCATAAAGATAATCTGTATATACCAATCCGACGATCAATCTTCAATATATATTACCGTTGATTCTGATTGTCCCTTTATTTACATTGATTGATTTGTTCAAAGGTATTCAATAATTTTTGAGTAAAACAAAACTCTTAACTAAAGGTCAAATTGGTTAAACCATAAGGAATTCATGTAGAGTAAAATTAATATATTAAATTGTGACAACCCAAAGGGTCATCACTTATTTTATTAATCATTTCAAGCTTCTGAGGCCTTGAAAACCTCATTCCATGTTACCTCGATTTACGTGCACAATCCGAGCATGTAGCAGGAAAGATTTTGTGATAGAAAATATGAATTCTATGAGAACTTTGGATAAAAATGATATTAATATTGATATGGTTGACTTCGGTCAACATTTTTGGTAAACGGATCCAGACCTCAGATTGGATGGTCCCGAGAGGTCCGTAGGAAAATATGGGACTTGGACATGCATCCGGAGTCGAATTCTGAGGTCGAGAGCCCAAGTTATGAATTTTTCTATGAAATTGTTTTTGATGTAATTGTTAAAGGAAATGAATTAATTGACCTTGGTATCGGGCTCGTATTTTGGTTCCGACGCCGGTACAAGTCTTAAATATTATATATGTGATTTATGTAAAGTTTGGTGACATTCGGATGTCGTTTTGATATGTTTTGGACCTTGAGTCCCAAGTTTGAAAGTTTTGAAAACCAAAAGTATGAAAATCATGAATTTGAGGCTTGATTTGATGAAAACGATGTGATATTGGCGATGTGATCGCACGAACAAGTTCATAATGTGTTTTTGAGGTTGTGTACATGTTTGGTTTGGAGCCCGGGGGGCTCGGGTAAAGATTTGATAGGCCGTTGGATTAAATTCTGAATTTTTGCACTGCTGGTTTGTCACCCAGCTGTTGGCTTCGCAATTGCGAAGCGTTTCTCGCAATTGCGAAGGGGGCAGATCAAGGCAGGGCTCGCAAATACGAACCTTGATCGCAAATGCGAAGCCCCTCATGACCCAGCCTTGTTCGCAAATGCGAACAATTGTTTGCAAATGCGAACATCCCCTTGTTCTGCCTATGTTCGCAAATGCGAACCATAGTTTGCAAATGCGAACATTCCCAAATCCAGCCTTGTTCGCAAATGCGAACAATAGTTCGCAAATGCGAACAATTCCCTTTACTGCTTGTGTTCGCAAATGCGAACATTAGTTCGCAAATGCGAACACTGTTCGCAAATGCGAACTTCCCATCCTTAGCTTATTTTTCAAACTCCAGAAATTGGTCGGGGTTCGCAATTGCGAACACGTGTTCGCAAATGCGAACACAGAGACCTACAAATCACGATTTCCAGCTTTATTTTTTCACTTTTTACAAACCAAAAACACCCATTTGCGATTCTTCACGGATTCCTCCTTCATCAAAACAATTGTAAGTCACTTTTTACTTAATTCTTTCAATTCCTAACATCATTAAACATGTTTTTCAATAGAAATCAAAGGTTTTCATGGTAGAATTTCTTGTTTTTGTTAGAATATAGGGTTTTTCATAAATTGGGAAATTGGACCTCGAATTGAGGTCCGATTTTGAAACAAATCATATACATGAACTCGTGAGGGGATGGGTAACCGGATTTTGGTCCGAACCCGAGTTCCGACCATGTGGGCCCGGGGTCGAAATTCACTATTCCGGGCAGAATGTTGTAAAAGTTTTAATTGGTCTTAGGAATTAGTTTGTTGAGTAGTATTGATAATATTAAATCAATTGTGTATAGATACGATTGGATTGGAGCCAAATTTGAAAGAAAAAGACATTTCCACGGATTGAATTGTTCATAAACATTCGAGGTAAGTGTTTGTTCTATCCTAGCTTGAGGGAATAGGATTATGTGTTATGTGTTATGTGATCGAGTGTGGTGTATGGGCTGTGGTGACGAGCATCCATACACTGGCGTCTAGTATCACCGTGAGCCGTTGAAAATGCTTATTTTGAGATATATTTCCAGATGAATTGTTGAACCTTTGCCAGGTTGTAGAATTGTTATTGTTCTCCCTTGTCGGTACTTGTTGTGAAGATAATTATTGATTGCCCTTGTTGGGACGGTTTATGAATTACTGCTTCTTTCTTTGCCCTTAACTGTGATTGTTATTTGGGTGAGGAAGAGTGATAATGCACGAAGGGTGATGTCGTGCCTTGATTTATTATTTATGCACGAAGGTTAATGTCGTGCCATGTTTTATTATTTATGCACGAAGGTTAATGTCGTGCCATGTGTTTATTGATTATGTACGAAGGATCATGTCGGGCCACTGTTATTGAACCATGTACGAAGGATCATGCCGTACTATGGATGTGAGGATGAGAGTAAAAGCACGAAGGGTGATGCCGTGTACTTTATTTGCTTATTTGGTGAGGATGAGAGTAAAAGCACGAAGGGTGATTGTCACGCCCCAAATCGAGGAACATGACCGGCGCCTGACCGGGTTGCCCCAGTCAAGCGGACCTGGGTGCCTTTCATTCCCACGCGTTACCCCTGTGTTGACTGTTTCTCATTAACCAAATATATTACTAACCATGAATGATTTCACATTAAAACAAATAAAACCATACGAGTGATTCATTAACAAGTTTGCAGTTTTTACAACGCCCGACATAACATAATATATACATAAGACTGGAGTCCCACAGTTTACATGTCTACAGAGCCTCTAGGATACAAAAGGGAAATACAATACTTGCCGGTAACAAGGCTCCGGCTATACCTTACAAAACCAAAATGAAATCTAAACAGAAGTGGCATGAACCACACAAGGCCCCAAGGAAGAAAGGGGCTCACCAAAACGGGCAGTGGAAGGAGAAGGATACTACTGCCGATGAGCTGAAGTGCCTGCTGCTGATCCACCTACAATCATAACACGAATGTAGCGTCCCCGGCAAAAGGGACGTCAGTACACTTGAATTGTACTGGCATGTATGGACAAACTTTGTCCCAAGTAAACTCAAGCCATTGAATTACATCAACAATTAATTAAGCCAGCTAACCATGTTTCCACATTTTCCTCATTTCAAATAATTCTCAACACAAAGCACTTTCTACGATCAACCAATTTAACAATAACCAATCAATCACGTAAAGCACAAGTAGTCAAACAAAGGGGCGATCAGTGCCCCACAGGTTGCAAACTCTCCTGCTGTCTCCTTTCACAATTTCACATTATTGATTTTTGTATCAATTTTCAATAGCGATTTCGATCGCTTTCCATCCTTATTGCCCCTGGCCACCCTTATTACCTCGGCCACCCTTATCACCCCAACCCATACCTTATTTCCTCACGTTGCGGCACGCAACACGACCCCGCCTTACAGTTTAAAACACAACAATTTCAAACAGCAGATAAGGTACTACACACAATTTCAACAAGTTCAAATAAGCAACTTGCACATTGTTTCATGTTCTCAATTACTTATCAAGCCAATATCACAACCAAGTTACAATATTTCCATAATCAAGAATATTCACACAAGTATGTTCAACAATTTTCCACAATTCAAGTGTTTCATCTCTTTCCACAATAAACCAATTCTCGAGTGTTTCGTTTCCTTTCCACAAAGTGCCATATAGGCCATCATAAGTATTATTCACAATTATTTTGCCAAATTAAACTCTCATTTTACATCACTCATAGCTCAACAACAAACTTTGAATATCCAACAACAACATCAAGAATTTTACACAATTTGTCAATTTAACACGAAACAAACAAACTTCACACATATAGGCGATTTCACAAGAATCAAAATTAGCCATACATACCTGGTGATGATTTTCTTCCTACTTTATGCTTACCCAAGATATCCTACTCTTGCCAACCTTGTTCTTGAAGACTCTTACTTCTACTCACTTTTTTTTACTAGAAATCAAGTTCAATAATCATGCATGAGTGTAAAAATTCTATTTTCAAAAGCTATTATATGCAAACCTCTCTTTACCCGATTTAAAACTGAAAATCAAAGAAAATAGTTAGGGTTTTTACCTTGAAAAGATTGGGGAAGTTGAATCCTTGCCCTAGGATCCCTTGGAATTAAGATGATTGGAACAATCTTTGAAGATGAAAGATTTCTCTCTCTAAAAACCCTCTCTTCTCTCTCTAATTTTGGTAAGATGATATGAGAAAATGAGGGTGAAAGGTGTTATATTAAAGAAGAGATCGGGTCAAGATGTTACAAAAATCTGGGCCGGGGCAAATCTGCGGTGCACTTTGCGACCGCAGAATCAACATGCGGTCCGCAGAGTGACCGCAAAATGGCCTCAAAATTACGCAGGTTCTGTTAAGGAATGCGGCCAGAATGCGGTCCGCATGCTTGATCTGCGGTCGCAAAGTGCACTGCAGATTTGACATGCGATCGCATATCGACCGCACTTTCAACACGATTTTGGGAAACTCTCTGGAATGTTTTGCGGCAAGAATGCGGTCCGCATGTCAGGTTTGCGATCGCATTCTTGACCGCATATTGGACACTTTTCGGAAAAATTAATTCTACGCATTCCTAACACATTATTCGGACCATGACACCATAGCTACTAGGTTTTATGCACAAATATTTTACGGGGCCTTACAGTGATGCGGTGCAATTGGTTGCTATTCCTTGACTTGATATTATATGTGTTTCCATTATACTTTATTTTTCCTTGTGAAGTTATTAACTGTTGTTAATTGTTGAATTCTTTGAGATATCCCTTATTATGTTATTACTTGGTTATTTCTTGTTATTCTGTGGTATACATATATATTGAATTGCACAGGTTTATGTGGGTGTCTGGTCCTAGGCTTGTCACTACTTCGCCGGGATAGGCCAGGCACTTACCAGCACATGGGGTCGGTTGTGCTGATACTACACTTCTGTACGTTTTTGCACAGGTCCAGGTTACGATCAGGAGCAGCAGCAGTAAATCGATTGCGTGGAAGTTGATCACATTTGAGACCGAGGTAGCTTGTAGACGTCCGCAGGCCCGGCATCTCTCTCTTTATTTATGTTACTAGCTGTAGCCTCTTTGTTACGAGACAAACAAAATTATGTTATATTTCTTTCAAACTTTTATGTGTAGTATTCAGTAGTAGTTCGTGAGTTGGTGACTCCACGTCTTGGGTAGAGGATTTCAGTATGATTTTCATCTTGTAATTAGTTATTTCTATTTCGATAAAGTATTCCGCATTTATTTAATTAAAATTGTGTTAAAAACAGGATAGTATGAATACGGTGGCTTGCCTAGCTACCACGAGTAGGCGCCATCACGATCCCGATGTTGGGGGAAAATCCGGGTCGTGACAAGTTGGTATCAAAGCTCTAGGTTACATAGGTCTCGCCACTCACGAACAAGCTTAGTAGAGTTTGAGAGGTAGGTACGGAGACGTCTGTACTTGTCCTCCAGAGTCTATTGAGTTAGGAAAGAGTCTCTCGTTTGTTCTTTCTTGTCGTGCGACTTGTTCCTCAATTACTGATTGAATTTCTATTCTGTCCTTTCGCAGATGGTAAGGACACGCGCTTCTTCGTCCGCTGACCAGCAGCCCGAGCCCCAGGCAGCTCCTGTGAGGGGCAGGGGCCAAGGCCGTATCAGAGGCCGTGGTAGGGGTAGAGCTCAGCCCCAGGCAGCTACTCCAGAGGTGGAGCCTCATATTGAGATTGGCGAGGAGGTTCCGGTTCCAGCAGCTCCAGTGGGCCCAGCTCAGGTCCCAGGAGAGGCTTTATTTACCCCGGATCTTCGGGAGGCTTTGGTCAGGATAGCGGGATTTATGGACAGTGTTGCCAGAGTAGGCTTATTGCCAGTTGCACCAGCCTCTTCTCAGGATGGAGGAGGGGCCCAGACTCCTGTTGTTCGTACTCCGGAGCCAGTAGCTCCTCAGCCTCAGGCACCACTACATTCAGCGGAGCCACATCAGAGGATCCTCAGGACTTCTTATTCAGTTGCCATGAGATTCTCAAGACTATGGGGATCGTGGAGACAAATGGAGTTGACTTATGTACATTCAGGCTTGCAGGATCCGCCAAGACTTGGTGGAGAGATTATTGCTTGACTCGACCAGCAGGGTCCCCAGCTTTATCATGGGATCAGTTTGCGGAACTATTTATGGAGAAGTTTCTCCCTGCTACTCAGAGGGATGTACTTCGGAGGCAGTTTGAGCGCCTCCATCAGGGCACTATGACGGTCACATAGTATGAGATGAGATTTGTCGATTTGGCTCGTCATGCAGTGGTGATACTTCCCACAGAGCGGGAGAGGGTCCGGAGGTTTATAGATGGGCTTAATCAGCCAATTAGACTCCAGATGGCTATGGGCGTGGGGAGTGACATATCATTTCGGGAGGCAGCTAATGCAGCACGCAGAGTTGAGATGGCTCTTGCTAGGGAGGCGGTTATTCTTCGGATAAGAGGCCTCGTCATTCGAGCCGGAGGTTTGGTGGTTCTTCCTCTGTTGACGAGAGAATCCTTTGATAGAGGCCGATCTTCCGAGGCACTTTTCATTCCGCCTTTCGAGGCTTCACGGGGTGGACCGAGGTGATCGTGGTTTTCATGGGCATTATTCGAGACCGGCCTCACTGTTAATGCTCGGCCTCTTCGAGTGTTCGTGGAGGCCATTCGGGTCGTCGGGGCCAGCAGCCCTATCAGTCTCAGAGTTGCTACGGTTGTGGTGACCCGGGTCATTTTATCGGGTATTGCCCTCTAGTAGCGGGCAACTCTCGGCGACGAGGTCCTCGTCACTATGATTCGAGGCCCCAGTCGACCCTCGGCACTGCCGGCCGGCTAGGGCGGGGGTAGAGATTATAGAGGTGGAGGTGGAGACCGTAGAGGTGGAGACCGTCCGGCCAGAGGTAGAGGTCAGCCAGTTGATGGCTGTCCTAGAGACGTAGCTCAGAGGGGAGGTGCAGATCCCCGATTCTATGCTTTACCAGCCAGGCCAGAGGCAGAGGCATCGGATGCCGTGATTACAGGTACTATTCTTGTGTGTGGCAGAGGTGCTTCAGTATTATTTGACACTGGATCTACATATTCCTATGTGTCTTCCTACTTTGCACCGTATTTGGCCGTGCCCAGCTATGCTCTGGATATTCCAGTTTATGTGGCTACACCAGTGGGTGACTCCATTGTAGTCGATCGGGTGCACCGTTCGTGCGTAGTTATATTTAGGGGTCTTGAGACCCGTGTTGATCTGTTGCTTTTGGATATGGTGGATTTTGATGTCATATTGGGGATGGACTGGTTGTCCCCATACCATGCTATTCTAGATTGTCATGCTAAGGCTGTGACCTTAGCAGAAATCACTTTACTGTTGTCATTTCAGATTCATTATTATTTAAACTGCTTATTAAGGGTCAACGCATGGTCGAGAAGGGGTGTCTAGCTTATCTGGCTTATGTTCGTGATTCCAGCGCAGAGGTTCCTTCCATTGAGTCAGTCCCTATTGCATGGGAGTTCCCTGAGGTTTTTCCTTCAGACCTGCCGGGCATGCCACCCGATAGAGATATTGATTTCTGTATTGATCTGGCGCCGGGCACTCATCCCATCTCTATTCCACCCTATCGTATGGACCCGCCGGAGCTAAAAGAGTTGAAAGATCAGTTGCAGGACCTTCTTGAGAAGGGCTTTATCAGGCCCAATGTTTCCCCCTGGCGAGCACCTGTATTATTTGTAAAGAAGAAAGATGGCTCGATGCGGATGTGTATTGATTACGGGCAATTAAACAAAGTGACAATAAAGAATAAGTATCCACTGCCGAGGATTGATGATTTGTTTGACCAGCTCCAGGGAGCAAGGGTATTCTCTAAGATAGACTTGAGGTCAGCCTACCATCAGCTGAAGATCAGGGCGGCTGACATTCCTAAGACAGCCTTTCGCTCTAGATATGGGCATTATGAGTTCTTGGTCATGTCCTTCGGGTTGACCAATGCCCCAGCAGCATTCGTGGAGTTGATGAATCGGGTATTCAGGCCTTACTTAGATCTGTTCGTGATAGTCTTTATAGATGACATCGTGGTGTACCCCCACAGCCAGGAAGAGTACGAGCAGCACCTCAGAGTGGTTCTTCAGACTCTGAAAGATAACCAGCTATATGCCAAATTTTCTAAATGTGAGTTCTGGCTGAGTTCGGTAGCATTTCATTGTATCAGTGGAAGGTATTTAGGTAGACCCAAAGAAGATTGAGGCAGTCCAGAATTGGCCTCGACCAGCTTCAGTGACTGAGATCCGGAGTTTCTTGGGATTAGTAGGTTACTACCGTCGATTTGTAGAGCGGTTTTCTTCTATTGCAGCCCCGATGACCAGGTTGACCCAGAAAGGGTGCCCCTTTTTCAGTGGACAGAGGAGTGTGAGGTGAGCTTTCGAAAGCTCAAGATAGCTTTGACTTCGGCCCCTATCTTGATGTTGCCTACCAGTTCGGGGTCCTATACAGTATATTGTGATGCCTCACGCGATGGACTCAGTGCAGTATTGATGTAGGATGGTAGGGTGATTGCCTACGCATCCCGACAGCTGAAGGTACATGAAAAGAACTACCATGTCCACGATCTTGAGCTAACTGCCATTGTTCACGCTTTGCAGATTTGGCGTCATTATTTGTGTGGGCTTCCTTGTGAGATCTACACTAATCATCAGAGCTTGTAGCACTTACTTAAGCAGAAGGACCTGAACATGCGTCAGAGGATATGGTTGGAGTTGTTGAAGGACTATGATATTATTATTCTCTATCATCCGGGCAAGGCCAATGTAGTTGCCGATGCCTTGAGTCACCGGGCGGAGAGTTTGGGGAGTTTGGCATATCTACCAGCTTCGGAGAGGCCTCTGGCAATGGATGTTCAGGCCTTAGCCAGGCAGTTTGTTAGACTGGATCTTTTGGAGCCCAGTTGGGTTCTGGCCTGTGTGGTTTCTCGGTCTTCTTTATTTGATCGCATCAATGAGAGGCAATTTGATGATCCTCATTTGCGTGAGTTGAGAGATACAGTACAGCGGGGAGGTTCCACACAGGTAAACCTAGATGATGATGGGGTATTGAAATTGCGGGGTCGAGTTTGCGTACCCAATGTCGAAGGGATTCGAGAGTTGATCTTAGCGGAGGCCCACAGTTCGCGGTATTCTATTCACCCGGGCGCCGCGAAGATGTACCAGGACTTACGGCAACACTATTGGTGGCGCAGAATGAAGAAAGATATCGTTGCGTATGTCGCTCGGTGTCTAAATTGTCAGCAGGTGAAATATGAGCACCAGAGACCTGGTGGTGTATTCCAAAGGATTGAAATTCCCGAGTGGAAATGGGAGCGGATCACTATGGACTTCGTTACTGGACTTCCTTTGACTCGGAGGAAATTTGATGCTATTTGGGTCATTGTTGATAGGCTGACCAAGTCAGCACACTTTATTCCAGTATCTGTCTCATACTCGTCGGAGAGGTTAGCGGAGGTGTACATTAGAGAGATTGTTCGTCTCCATAGGGTGCCAGTATCCATTATCTCTGATTGGGGTACGCAGTTTACCTCGCGGTTCTGGAGAGCGGTCCAGCAGGAGTTAGGCACCCAGGTTCAGTTGAGTACAGCATTTCATCCTCAGACGGATGGCCGGTCCGAGAGGACTATTCAGATTCTAGAGGACATGCTTCGAGCCTGTGTTATTGATTTCGGAGGCTCGTGGGACCAGTTTCTGCCATTAGCAGAGTTCGCCTACAATAACAGTTACCAGTCTAGCATCCGGATGGCTCCGTATGAGGCGTTGTATGGTAGGCGATGTCGATCACCAGTTGGATGGTTTGAACCGGGAGAGGCTCGGTTGTTGGGTACAGACTTAGTTCAGGAGGCCTTGAATAAGGTCAAGACTATTCAGGAGAGATTGCGTTCAGCTAAGTCCAGGCAGAAGACTTATGCGGATCGTAAGGTTCGAGATGTAGACTTCATGGTTGGTGAATGAGTATTGCTCCGGGTGTCGCCTATGAAGGGCGTGATGAGGTTCGGGAAGAAGGGCAAGCTCAGCCCTAGGTATATTGGTCCATTTGAGATTCTAGACAGAGTGGGAGGGGTGGCTTACAGACTAGCTTTGCCGCCTAGCTTATCAGCCGTGCATCCAGGTTTTCACGTATCTATGCTTCGGAGATACCACGGCGATCCCACACATGTGTTAGACTTCAGTACTGTCCAATTGGACAATGATCTATCTTACGAGGAGGAGCCGGTGGCTATTCTAGACCGGCAGGTTCGACAGCTGAGGTCGAAGAGTTATCCTTCGGTGCGTGTTCAGTGGAGAGGTCAGCCTCCTGAGGCATCGACCTGGGAGTCCTGAGTCTGATATGCGGAGCCGCTACCCACATTTGTTTTCTGACTCGGGTACTTCTTTCTTTTGTCCGTTCGAGGACGAACGGTTGTTTTAGAGGTGGAGAATGTGACGACCCAAAGGGTCATCACTTGTTTTATTAATCATTTCGAGCTTCTGAGGCCTTGAAAACCTCATTCCATGTTGCCTCGATTTATGTGCACAATCCGAGCATGTAGCCGGAAAGATTTTGTGATAGAAAATATGCATTCTATGAGAAATTTGGATAAAAATGATATTAATATTGATATGGTTGACTTCGGTCAACATTTTTGGTAAACGGATCCGGGACCCGAGATTGGATGGTCCCGAGAGGTCCGTAGGAAAATATAGGACTTGGACATGCGTCCGGAGTCGAATTCTAAGGCCGAGAGCCCAAGTTATGAATTTTTCTATGAAATTATTTTTGATGTAATTGTTAAAGGAAATGAATTAATTGACCTTGGTATCGGGCTCGTATTTTGGTTCCGACGCCCGGTACAAGTCTTAAATATTATATATGTGATTTCCGTAAAGTTTGGTGACATTCGGATGTCGTTTGAGATGTTTTGGACCTTGAGTTCCAAGTTTGAAAGTTTTGAAAACCAAAAGTATGAAAATCATGAATTTGAGGCTTGATTTGATGAAAACGATGTGATATTGGCGATGTGATCGCACGAACAGGTTCATAATGTGTTTTTGAGGTTGTGTACATGTTTGGTTTGGAGCCCGGGGGGCTCGGGTAAAGATTTGATAGACCGTTGGATTAAATTCAGAATTTTTGCACTGCTGGTTTTTTCACCCAGTTGTTGGCTTCGCAATTGCGAAGCATTTCTCGCAATTGCGAAGGGGGCAGTACAAGGCAGGGCTCGCAAATGCGAACCCTGATCGCAAATGCGAAGCCCCTCATGACCCAGCCTTGTTCGCAATGCGAACAATTGTTCGCAAATGCGAACATCCCCTTGTTCTGCCTATGTTCGCAAATGCGAACCATAGTTCGCAAATGCGAACATTCCAAAATCCAGCCTTGTTCGCAAATGCGAACAATAGTTCGCAAATGCGAACAATTCGCTTTACTGCCTGTGTTCGCAAATGCGAACACTCCCCTTTCCTGCCAGTGTTCGCAAATGCGAACAAAAGTTCGCAAATACGAACTTTCCAGCCTTAGCTTATTTTTCAAACTCCAGAAATTGGTCGGGGTTCGCAATTGCGAACCCATGTTCGCAAATGCGAACACAGAGACCTGTAAAACACGATTTTCGGTTCATTTCTTCACTTTTTACAAACCAAAAACACCCATTTGCGATTCTTCACGGATTCCTTCTTCATCAAAACAATTGTAAGTCACTTTTTACTTAATTCTTTCAATTCCTAACATCATTAAACATGTTTTTCAATAGAAATTAAAGGTTTTCATGGTAGAATTTCTTGTTTTTGTTAGAATATAGGGTTTTTCATAAATTGGGAAATTGGACCTCGAATTGAGGTCCGATTTTGAAACAAATCATATACATGAACTCGTGAGGGGATGGGTAACCGGATTTTGGTCCGAACCCCGAGTTCCGACCATGTGGGCCCGGGGTCGAAATTCACTATTCCGGGCAGAATATTGTAAAAGTTGTAATTGTTCTTAGGAATTAGTTTGTTGAGTAGTATTGATAATATTAAATCAATTGTGTATAGATACGATTGGATTGGAGCCAAATTTGAAAGAAAAAGACATTTCCACGGATTGAATTGTTCATAAACATTCGAGGTAAGTGTTTGTTCTATCCTAGCTTGAGGGAATAGGATTAGGTGTTATGTGTTATGTGATCGAGTGTGGTGTATGGGCTGTGGTGACGAGCATCCATACACTGGCGTCTAGTATGACCGTGAGTCGTTGAAAATGCTTATTTTGAGATATATTTCCAGATGAATTGTTGAACCTTTGCCAGGTTGTAGAATTGTTATTGTTCTCCCTTGTCGGGACTTGTTGTGAAGATAATTATTGATTGCCCTTGTTGGGACGGTTTATGAATTACTGCTTCTTTATTTGCCCTTAACTGTGATTGTTATTTGGGTGAGGAAGAGTGATAATGCACGAAGGGTGATGTCGTGCTTTGATTTATTATTTATGCACGAAGGTTAATGTCGTGCCATGTTTTATTATTTATGCACGAAGGTTAATGTCGTGCCATGTTTTATTGATTATGCACGAAGGATCATGCCTGTGCCCTGTTATTGAACCATGTACGAAGGATCATGCCGTACTATGGATGTGAGGATGAGAGTAAAAGCACGAAGGGTGATGCCGTGTACTTTATTTGCTTATTTGGTGAGGATGAGAGTAAAAGCACGAAGGGTGATGCCGTGCAATTGTTTGCTATTCCTTGACTTGATATTATATGTGTTTCCATTATACTTTATTTTTCCTTGTGAAGTTATTAACTGTTGTTAATTGTTGAATTCTTTGAGATATCCCTTATTGTGTTATTACTTGGTTATTTCTTGTTATTCTGTGGTATACATATATATTGAATTGCACAGGTTTATGTGGGTGTCTGGTCCTAGGCTTGTCACTACTTCGCCGTGATAGGCCAGGCACTTACCAGCACATGGGGTCGGTTGTGCTGATACTACACTTCTATGCGTTTTTGCACAGGTCCAGGTTACGATCAGGAGCAGCAACAGTAAATTGATTGCGTGGAAGTTGATCACATTTGAGACCGAGGTAGCTTGCAGACGTCCGTAGGCCCGGCACCTCTCTCTTTATTTATGTTACTAGCTGTAGTCTCTTTGTTACGAGACAAACAGAATTATGTTATATTTCTTTCAAACTTTTATGTGTAGTATTCGGTAGTAGTTCGTGAGTTGGTGACTCCACGTCTTGGGTAGAGGATTTCAGTATGATTTTCATCTTGTAATTAGTTATTTCTATTTCGATAAAGTATTCGCATTTATTTAATTAATTAAAATTGTGTTAAAAATAGTATAGTATGAATACAGTGGCTTGCCTAGCTACCACGAGTAGGCGCCATCACGATCCCGATGTTGAGAGAAAAATCCGGGTCGTGACATAAATATATGTTATTGTGATTGTGAAATCAAAATAACTATACATATTCGTAATTTATTGGTGGTTTATATGCATACTTCAGATTCAAGTCGAAGTCAATTAAAAGTGTGATCACATTTGTTTTCCAGATATTAGAGCGCCGCGGCGAGTTTGCTACTACATCAACTATAAACGAACATTATTAATTAGATATTCAATTAATAAGACCAAGTACATGTGACTTATCATTATTTTAACTAGTGGTAGTAAAATATATAAAAATAATTATTTATTCATATTATCCACTAATAATTGAATTGAATAATAAATTTTAAAAATATATTAAATATGAATAAGATCCATATTATCTACTTAAAAATGAATACCTATGAATAACCATTTGAACTAAGTGTTCCTCAAATTTAAAAAATTTGAAATTCTCCCAATAGTAATCTTATTTAACGAGCCATAATTATTATGCATATTTATATTATTCACTTATTAACTTATTTTCTATCTATACAAAATATGAACATATATTATATTTTGTCCGTTTTGCTCTGCCCATTTTTGACTTATTATACCCAACCTTGCCAATACGTTTGCCACCCCATAAATTTTTAATGAACAAGGACGGTAGTAGTATAACACGTATGCATTAAAATAATAATAATGCAAGGTGTGAAGTTTCTAGATACCTTTTTGTTGATGCAGTTAAGAAATGAGGGAGGGGGACGACAATAGTGAGTGGAGACTATTTAGACAGAAAAAAGCAATCTGCGTGGTAACCTGGGTCCGCGTTTTATTGACTAACGCGTACATTAGCGTAAAGATATCACACATTAAATTTTCAACATATTCATGTGGACATATTAACACTTCGCCACGCAATTTCAACATCAACTTTATCGATCAGACTTTAGTAGATAATTTTTACATACCTATATTATATACCAAATCATATTACCCTTTATATTTAAGGATTATATTAATTATATTTAAGCATATTAAACTACTATTTATATACCATAATTTAAATTAAGAGTATAATTATTACTTCATTTATACTATGTATGATTTTAGAACCATATGTTCACTTTATTTCGTTTACCCGTCTCTCTTTCCTCCCACCCCCGCACCCCCACAATTTACCTACAGTTAATTACCCCCAACCCACGATTTTCCTTCAGTTTTTCCCAATTATCGTACAATTTCTTCTCACCACAATTACCATCTCTTTCTTCTGCACTTAATTACCTTCAGTAGTATCCCCACGATTTTTTCAAAGACTTTTTCAGTGTGTCTCTGTCCAAAGTGGAGCCTAAAGGATTTGATGGATTGCTCAAAATCAAGCATTTGACTTTTATGTTTGATTTCTGAGCATTTTTATATGCTTCTTGCACAGTTTTTGTAGTGATTTGAAAATTGTTGGAGCTGTCGCAAGGAATTGATTTATATTGAAATGAATCTTTAATTGAGAAGATAATAAAGTTGACAATGTGGGTGCAATTGTAGTTTATTTGCAGTTTTTTTGTAGAAATTTTGTAGATGAAGAGCAAATTTTGTTGTCAACATTTTTTTTGACATAAGATTGTAGTTTAACTGTAGTATAAATGTAGTAATTTTTTAGATACTTTTAAAAATAATACAACTTTATACAATACTTAAACTGATTTGTAATTTATTTGTAGAAATTTTAACTACAAGATATCTACAAACTGAATACATTGAATTTTTATATCCCAATTCTCATTTCAATTGTAGCATAATTGGCATTATTTATATAATTGTAGAAGATTTGTAGAAGTTTTAGTTTTCCCAATCTACAATTTATCTACAAACTATCTATAATTTATCTATATTTCTACAATTTATCTACACTTTATCTACAACTTATCTACAATTTCTGGAAATATGTCTTCTTCTTCTTCTTCTTCGACGACGAGTTTCAATGTGAAATTCTGTCAAAACCAAGTCTAATCTTCACCAAAACCCCTCAAAATTGAGATATAAACTCCTAAACATATTCCGAATTATTTACAACATCACCCAATCCAAACAAATAATGATTTTTGAAAACCCAAATTTGAATTCAAATCTTTCAAGCTTTTTAATGGCTATCAAGTGGAAAATATATAGAAGAACAAATTTTTCCAACTTTACGATCTCTTTCCGTTTCAAATTTTGTATTTATTGTTGATAGAATCACACGCAGATTTGGTGCTTTCATTTTAGCGCGTTTTTAATAATAAAATCTACCTATTTTTGGATTGGTATATAATTTATAGTAAAAATATGGAAAATACGTGTAAATAACAAATTATAAATATTTTTGGTAATAAAATTTAATATATGGCATAGATAGGTAAAAATCTCATGATAAAAAACAAAGCCCAATAGCTAAACTTTCAAAGGTTCCATATACTACAAGAATTTGTCAAAGAAAATAGGTAATAGTACTCATATTTATAATACTAAAAACTTCGCTTTGACCAAGAAAAATAATATGTAGTAATAACAAAATATACTTGTACCATATAAATTCATGCTCAAAGTATTTTGACTTTGTATAAGTTTGTCAATAAGAAAAATTAATTTAATTCAATTAGAGTTTTCTTGAGCATAGTAGGGGTATTTGATATATTAGCTATTGATAGTTAAGAAGTTAATGAGGGGCAATTTAGTCTTTCCTTCATTCTTACACACGTGACTCATGTGAGCGTATTGTATAAAAACAAGTACTCTATATTAACTGAGTCAGTTGCTTCATAACAAAAATGATCTTCTTCTTCATTCATCTTCTTCTCTCAATCATGTTCACTCTTAATTACATGCAATTGTGAATTCTTCTAGATCCATGATCATATTTTCTCATGGTATTAGAGCAGGTAATTTGAGACTAGATCAAGGATGTAAAAATTCTAGTTAACGACCATTTTTAAGCTTGAACTGGTCTGTCATGGCAAAAATTAAAAATTTAAAAATTGACCACAATCATCCACTGTTTTTATAAGAAATCGACACCCATGGAATAATATTGATCGATATAAAGCTTACAGGACCTGAAAACTACGCGTTATAGAGGAGATCGATGAGAATGGCATTGATGGTGAAGAATAAGTTAGGGTTCATCGATATAACCTGTTTGAAATGCTCTTACAGAGGTGAATTAGTGCATCAATAGGAATGATGTAATGTTGTGGTGCTTTCGTGGATTGGTCGCACTGTATCTACTGAATTGCAGCCTAGTATCGTTTAGGGATCAGATGCGAGGAAGGTATGGAATGATTAAGGAACGTTTTAACAAATCAAACTTTACTAAATTTCGTCACTTGTGGACACAAGAGGAACCATAAGGCAAGGTATAGACTCTATAACATTCTATTATACCAAAATGAAGGATTGTGAGATGAAATGGATCTAATGGTGCTAAGGGCAGGGTGTGATTGTGAGAAAACTTGGCCTTTTCTGGATCAGTTAAAAAACTTACGCTTGCTACAATTCCTTGTTGGTTTAAATTAAAGTTATAGTCATGTGAAAAGTCAAATTCTTCTGAAAATACCAGTTAACTATGAAAAGCGTATGCACTAGCAGTTGAGGAAGAGAGTCAACGAATACTTAGTGTAACTAATTCAAATAATGAGCCTATAATGTGCTAGTTGGAAGAGGACAGAGTTTCAATGATGTAAGGAAACCAGCTCTCATATGTGATTATCGTGACTACAAAGGTTATTTGAAGGAGAATTGTTACAAGATTATAGGCTATCCAACAAATTTTAAAAGCAAAAAAAGGCCTCAGAACACTAGTGTGAAATGATATGCTAACATACCAGCAAGAGAAATAGGGAGTTCTGACACCACTCCTCAGATGTAGGGGCATTCTCTACTGAAGATCAATACAAACAGTTGTTGGGACTTATAAACAAGCCAAATCTTGATCCAAGTGACAGTCATACTTTAATGGCATGTATAACTTTACTACCATACACTTTCTCCCCAATGGCAAAAATGGTAACTCTTAGGACCATTATTATCATTGTTGCAGCAAAGGCATGGAATCTGCACCATATGGATATAAACAATACTTTTCTACAAGGTGACTTATATGAGGAGGTGTCATAGTATTACCACAAGGCTTTCATAGATAGGGGGAGAGGAAAGTTTTCATGCTACCTAAATAAATATCTGGACCGAATTATGCATCAAGGTAATGGAACATAAAGTTGACAGATGCACTGGTCACACTTGGTTATCTACAAAGTGACTTTGATCACTCCTTGTTCAACAAAAGGCAAGGCTCAGATTTGGTCATCATACTTGTTTATGTAGATAATCTACTAATAATTGGAAGTAGTCCTCGGTTAGTTAGTGAGGCTAAGAAGACATTACCAAGCCAACTCAAAGTGAAGGATTTAGGTAAACTAAGATACTTTCTTGAAATTGAGGTCCTCAGATCACATAAGGGCATTTTGCTGAACCAAAGAAAATATGCACTTGAGTTGATTTCAAGTGTTGGTCTGAACAACTCTAAACCTGTTTCAACACGTCTAGAGATGAAACACAAGCTTACCATAGCAGAATATGCTGATCATGTGGGAAATCTAGGAGATCCAAATTTAGAAGACATTACTGCATATCAGAAGCTATTTGGGAAGCTCTTGTACTTGACAATTACACGATCAGACATTAGTTTTGCAGTACAAACATTGATCCCAGTTCATGTAGAGTCCAAAATAATCTCATATGGATCCATCTTTAAGAGTGGTCAAGTATATCAAAAGAGCACAGGTTCTAGGAGTGCTTCTAAATGCAAAGCCAATTGACAAATTGACTGCCTACCGTGATGCATAATGGGCAGTCGGACCTAATACTAGGAGGTCCGTGACAGGGTATGTTGTCAAATTAGGGAGCTCTCTAATCTCATGAAAATCTAATAAGCAACAATAACCTCAGGTTAATCGAGTGATTCTAGGGGATTCTTCGTGCAATTGAAGAAAAATCTGAGAGAATCTACTCAATTTTAGAAGCTTTGAGCCCTAAACTTACACTTTTCAATGGTGATTCCTGTAAATTCAACTATTAACAAGAATAATGGAGTTAAAGCGAGCACTTGATCAGTTACTATCTTAATTATTCTCGATCACAACCATCCGTTTTACGTGCATCCATCTGATGGTCCAGGATCTATGTCGGTGGGACTCATCTTGACATGAATGGAGAACCACTCTCTTTGGAGTCGTATAATGAAGGTTGAACTATTAGGTAATAATAAATTATGTTTAGTTGACAGATCAACTCAAAGGAAGGTTTGGTTCCAATTTGGGATGTTAGTGGGTTCGATGTAATGCCATTGTGACTTCATGGCTTATGAGAAATGTAAAAAGAGAATTAGTAACATGAGTCCTATTTTTTTCTAATGCATAGAAGGTATAGGCTAAATTCAAGGAGCTATTCAACAAAGGAAACGGATTGAGATTGTACTTCTTGCACAAGGAAATATTCACCCTAACACAGGAATTTCGTTAGTGTCGACTTATTTCACCAAGCTGAAAGATATATTGGCAGAATATGACTCGATATTGCCACCTCCTCTATCAGCTATAGAGTATGTTGATCAATTGGAATATCAGAAGCTGTTGCAATTTTTAATGGGATTTAATGATAATTTTGAGCAACCAAGGATCCAAATCTTATTGTTGCCGACCTTACTATCTATTAATAAGGCTTATGCTATGGTAGTTCAGGATAAAAGCAAAAAGTTGATTACTAGTGGTGCCTATGGGCAAGCTAGGCATAATGACCCTACCGCCTTGTTTACTACCCATTACATATCTAGGCCAAGAGAAATTATAGTTTAGAATGTGATTTTTGCCATTTGAAAGGGCATACTAGAAATGAATGTTACAAACTAATGAAGTGTGAATTTTGTATTAAGACCGACATTTATAGGAGAATTGTTACAAGATTGTTGGATATCCATCTGATTTCAAGTGGAAGAAGAAAGCAAATGCAGTCATGGTTGATACAATTGGACAACAAGGATTGACACTCACACTAGCTGCATATCAACCAAACAAAAATATTAAACCTGCTCAATTCTTCACTAAGGAGCAGTACAATCAGTTGCTGCAATTACTGAATAAAAGTTCTATTGGAGAAGAAAGTGCCAACATGGCAGGTAAATGTTTCTGTGGTAATATAGAATTATGTGAAAACTTAGAACTATGTAAGCAGATAGGTTATATTGGTGCTACTAACCATATGACTGTTGAAAAACGTTTGCTGAAAAATGAAACTTTAGTAGGAAATTCAGGGCAAGTTTAACTGCCTACAGGAGATTCAACACCAACTTGGAAACTTCTCATATGGGAGAATATCTGCTCACTAGAGGTGATGTACTGAAAGATGTGCTCTGCGTACCAGCTTTTAAGTTCAATCTCATATTAGTTTTAAAAGTCACAGAAGATCTCAAATGTAGTGTTACTTTCTTTCCTCAATGTTTTGTATTTCAGAACCTCTTGCTTGGGAGGGTGAAAGAGAACGGTAAAAGGGAGGAAAGCTTATACATAGTATCAGCAGCATTAGAGAAGATAATAAATAAGTAAAACAAGCATAAAGATATGGCATAAAAGAACAAGACATGTACCAATTCAAGTTCTTAGGAGGATTCCTAGCCTACAAGACTGTAGTGATAGCTTACATAATAATCCATTGTCTAAATGTGAAATTTATCATTTAGCTCGACAAACTAGAGTGCCATTTCCAATTAAAACTACCAGAAGTTTACATAGTTTTAATTTGATTCATATGGATGTGTGGGACCTTATAAAGTTGCTACTCACAATGGAATGAGATACTTTCTTACATTAGTTGATGATTATACCAGTTGGATTTGGATGTTTCTTATGAGACTTAAAACCGATGTATTTTTCTTACTTAAGAACTTCACTACTATGGTCAAGACACATTTTGACCAACACATTAAAGTGTTTAGATCAGACAATAGTAGTGAGTTTTTTAACAATGCATGTAAAGACCTATTTCAACTGCATGGAATTGTCCATCAAAGTTCTTATATATATATATATATATATATATATATATATATATATATATATATATATATATATATATATATATATATATATATATATATATATATATATATATATATTTCTCAACATAATAGAGTTGTGAAAAGTAAACATAGACATATACTTGAAACTACTCGGGCAATCAAGGACATTTGCCCGTCAGATATTGGGGGCACTATATTAATGCTGTTGTATACATTATTAGCAGGATTCCTTCTTCTGTTTTGGCACACAAATCACCCTATGAACTACTCCTTAGTAATCCACCTTCACTGACACACTTAAAATTATTGGGTGCATATATTTTCCTACTAACAAGCCATGATAAATTTGCACCTCGAGCGGTGAGGTCAGTTTTGCTGGGATATGCTGCACATCAGAAAGGCTACAAGCTATTGGACTTGGAAAATAGAGTGTTCTTTATCAGTCGAGATGTAGTCTTTTATGAAAATATGTTTTATTTTCATACAATTGAAAATTCATCAGAATCCTGGATACAACTCTAGTGCCACGACAGAATTTCACTATGGAACCAGTTGCAGTAGATAGTTTTGTTACAACTAATCATCCTAATGTATCTAGTGTGTCATTCTCACCTCTGTTACTGCTACTCCTCATGTTGAAGAAATAAGGAAATTAACTAGAGTGTTTATGCCTCCAATATGGCTTATAGATTATGTTTGAAATAAATGGTTAAATTCTGTAAGCTGCTGCAAATATCAAATTTCAGAAGTTATTGGGTATGACGCAATCTCTCCAAAATATCAAAGCTACTTAGCTAGTTTTTCTATTGAAGTGGAACCTACAATATATTTAGAGGCAGTCAAAGGCAAGCGATGGGTAGAGGCAATGTAGGCATAAATTAAAGCACTGGAGGATAACAAAACTTGAGATTTGGTGTCTTTGCTATAAGGAAAGAAGGCAATAAAATGTAAGTGGGTTTAAAATCAAATATAAGGCATCAGGAAAGGTAGAAAGGTTCAAATCTCAATTAATATCCAAAGGACACAATCAAATAGAAGGACTGATTTTCAAGAAACGTTTTTCCTTGTGGTGAAAATGGTTATTGTTAGGAGTGTATTGTCTATTGCAGACTCAAGACGTTGATCCCTCCATCAAATGGATGTTTATAATGTCTTCTTGGAAGGTGATCAAACTGAAGAGGTGTACATGACAATACCTCAAGGTTTTAATGGATCAAATGGTAAGTTTACAGTTTTTGAACTGCTCAAATCTCTATGGACTTGAGAAAGCTTCTAGATAATGGAATATCAAGTTAACTTTAGCCTTGGTGGATGCTGGTTTTTAGCAGAGTCATTTGGATTATTTCTTGTTCATCAAAAGAGTAGCATATCACATGGTGGTAGTCTTAGTCTATGTTGATGATATTCTTATCACTGGTGATAGTATTGTAACCTAGGAGAGCTTAAGTACTTCCTAGGCATAGAATTTTCCAGTAATGGTAATGGTATATTAATGCACCAATGCAAATATACGCTAGAACTTATTACTGAGTTGGGGATCTTAGGTTCCAAGCTTGTAGCTTGCCCTAAAGAATCCAATGTAAAGCTTATAACTGCTGAATTTGATACTCATACAGGATCATCTGATGATATGTTGCTGACTGATCTTGGGCCATATCAAACTCTCATAGGGAAATTCCTTTATTTGACCATCACAAGGCCAGACATATCATTTGTTGTTCAAAGTCTCAGCCAATTCAATCACAATCCTAAAGTTTCTCATATAGAAGTTTCACTCAAGGTGGTCAGGTATCAAATAATTATCTAGGATTGGAGTTTTTTTGACTACCCATTGCTCTGAGTAACTCTCAGCATTTTTGCGATTGAGATTGAGTCTACATGTCCTAATACACGCAAGTTAGTTACATGATATTTTGTTAATCTTGGTAATTTTTTAATATCTTGGAAATCTAAGAAACAATCTACCATTTCTGGAAGCTCGGCTGAAGTAGAATATCGCAGCTTCACATCAACTGTCGTTGAGGTTGTGTGGATTCTTGGTCTACTTGAGGAGCTGGGAGTTAAGCATCATTCCCTGTGCCTATATATTGTGATAGCAAGTCAGCTCTTACCATTGCTATCAATCTTGTCTTCTATGAGCGCAAAAAATATTGATAATGATTATCATTTCATCTATGAGAAGATTCAACATGGCTTGATCTCCACTCTTTATTGTGCTATAATAGAACAAGAAGCCAACATTCTTACTAAAGGACTTGGTCAACCTCAACATGCATACTTGATGTCCAAGCTTGGACTTCTGAATATTTTTTCCAATCCGACCTTTAGTGTGTGGGGGGGGGGGGAGGTCTAAAGGATGTAGTTAGTAGTAGTTAGTTAGTTAACTTAACGACATATAATAGTTAGTACAATTGGAAAAGATTGGGCGGTTAGTTTTAGTTATAAATAGTAGCTTTTCCCTTTCATTTGGCACTGTATAGAAATAATAGAGCAAAATCAACACCTCTAGAGATGAATCAAAATCTTACCACAACAGAATATGATGCTCATGTGGGAAAGCTAGGAGATCCAGATTTGGAAGACACTATTGCACATCATAAGGTGATTGAGAAGCTCTTGTACTTGACAATCACGCGACCAGACATTAGTTTTGCAGTACAGCCATTGAGCCAATTCATGCAGAGTCCAAAACAATCTCATGAGGTTGCAGCCTTAAGAGTGGCCAAGTATATCAAAGGAGCACCGGTTCTTGGAGTCCTTCTATGTGCAAAGCCAATTGACAAATAGACTACCTACTGTGATGCAAACTAAGCAGCCTTCCCTAATACTAGGAGGTCTATGATAGGATATGTTATCAAATTAGGGAGCTATCTAATCTCATGAAAATCTAAGAAGAAACAAACAGTTAGTAGCAGCTCAGCAGAAGCGGAATATAAAAGTATGGCAGTTGTAAATGCATAAGTCACATGGTTATTAGGCTTGCTTAAAGGAATGAGAATACCTATTTCCAAACCTATCCAATTATTCTGTGACAATAAGGAAGCCATTCAAATTGCTTTGAATCCCATATTTCATGAACGCACTAAACACATACAAATAGATTGTCATTTTATAGGACAGAAAATTAAATCTAGGCTCCTTACACCACACCATGTCACTTCTACTCTACAACTTGCACACTTGCTCACAAAGGGTCTGTCAGCAACTCAACATCACTCACTAGTTTTCAATATTGGAGTGTTGGATATCTCCCAACCTCCAACTTGAGGGAGAGTATTAAAGTAGGGGTATCGTGTTTGATATGTTAGCCTATTGGTAGTTATGTTAGTTAAAAAGAGGTATTTTCATCTTTTCTCTCATTCTTACACACGTGACTCGTATGAGTGAATTGTATAAAAACAAGTACTCTGTATTATTAGAGTCGATTGCTTCTTCATAACAGAAGTAATCTTCTTCTTCATTCATCTTCTTCTCTCAATCATGTTCACTCTTAATTACATGTAATTATGAATTTTTCTGGATTTGTACTCAGATTTTCTCAATATCAATAAGCTAGGTCTATTTGCAAATTTATTTCATACCATAAGTAACTTGAACATTGAAAAACTTTGTTGGACAGACGAATTCACCTCTTTTAAAATTAACACCTTCCTCCGTTTATAGAGCTCATACAAGTAGCCCCTTAAGGAAAATATTCTATTGTGACGACCCAATGGGTCATTACCTATTTTCCTCACTTGTTCCGCATTTTCGAGGCCTTGAAAACCTCATTTTATGTTGCTTCAATTTACGTGCATCATCCGGGCATATAGCCAGAAAGATTTTGTGATAGAATATGTGAATTCTATGAGAAATTTGAAGAAAAATGATATTAATATCGATATAGTTGACTTCAGTCAATATTTTTGGGTTAACAGACCAGGACCCAAGATCGGACGGTCCCGGAAGGTCCGTAGGAAAATATGGGTCTCGGGCATGTGTCCGGAGTCGAATTCTGAGGCCTAGAGCCAAAGATATGAATTTTTCTGTAAAAGTGTTTTTGCTGGAATTATTAAAGGAAAATGAATTAAATGACTTTGGTATCGGGCTCGTATTTTGGTTCCGACACCCGGTACAAGTCTTAAATATTATATATGTGCTTTCTGCAAAGTTTGGTGACATTTGGATGTCGTTTGATGTGTTTTGAACCTTGAGTTCCAAATTTGAAAGTTACGAAACTAAAAAGGATGATAATCATGAACTTGAGGCTCGCTTTGATGAAAACGATGTTATATTGGCGATGTGATCGCACGAGCAAGTTTGTAATATATTTTTGATGTTGTGTACATATTTGGTTTGGAGCCAGGGGGCTCAGGTAAAGATTTGATAGGCCGTTGGTGCAATTTCTGAAAAATAACACAGCTGGTTTTTCACCCAGCTGGTGTCTTCGCAAATGCGAAGAATTTGTCGCAAATGCGAAGGGGGCAGGCCAAGGCTGGGTTCGCAAATGCGAAACCATGATCGCAAATGCGATGATGCCCAGGAACGCTTGAGTTCGCAAATGCAAACTCTTTCTCGCAATTGCGAGAGCCTCAGACCCAAAACCTGTAGTGTTCGCATTTGCGAACAAATGTTCGCAATTGCGATATCCGCAGGTGTGCAATTTTATACTTAAACAAATTTTCAAGCTCTTTTCTTCATTCTTTCAAAACCCAACACACCACACACAAACCCGCAAGAGCAAATTCATTCCAAAACACTTGTAAGTCACTTTTTACTTAATTCTTTCAATTCCTAACATCATTAAACATGTTTTTCAAGAGAAATCAAAGGTTTTCATGATAGAAATTCTTGTTTTTGGGTAGAACCTAGGGTTTTCATGAATTGGGGAATTGGACCTCGAATTAAGGTCTGATTTTGAAACAAATCAAATATTTGAATTCGTGGGGGAATGGGTAGCCGGATTTTGGTCCGAACCCCGAGTTCCAACCACGTAGGGCCAGGGGCATTTTGGGAAATTTTGGGGTAAACTTTAAGAAAACCATTTTAAGCATCCAAACTAAGTTATATAGTATTTATTAATGTAATGGAATCAATTGTGATTAGATTCGAGCAAGTTGAAAGCGAAAATTCGAGGTAAAGCTATAGTGGAAGGATAATTCGGATTTCAAGGCTAGAGGTAAGTGTTTGTTCTATCCTAGCTTGAGGTAATAGGATTATGTGCTATGTGCTATGTGATCGAGTGCGGTGTATGGGCTGTGGTGACGAGCATCCATACACTGGCGTCTAGCATGACCGTGATTCGTTGTTGATATTCATTGTGAGATATTTTAAAGATAAATTATTGAGCCCTTGCTAGGTTGTGGAATTGTATACTATTTTTCCTTGCCGGGACTTGTTTTAAAGTGGATTATTGTTTTCCCTTGCCGGGACCTTGTTGTGATGATTGTTGTGTCCCTTGTCGGGATGATTCATGATTATTGTTTTCATTCTTTGCCCTTAACTGTGATTGTTATTTGGGTGAGGAAGGGTGATAATGCACGAAGGGTGATGTCGTGCCTTGTTTACTGATTTTGCACGAAGGTTAATGCCGTGCCTTGTATTATTGATTATGCACGAAGGGTAATGTCGTGCCTTGTTATTGATTATGCACGAAGGATCATGCCGTGCCTTGTGATATTTAATATGCACGAAGGGTAATCCCGTGCCTTGTTATTGAACCATGCACGAAGGATCATGCCGTGCCATGGATGTGAGGATGAGAGTAAAAGCACGAAGGATGATGCCGTGCACTTTTATTTTCTTATTTGATGAGGATGAGAGTAAAAGCACGAAGGGTGATACAGTGCAACTATTTGCTATTCCTTGACTTGATATTAACTGTTTCCATTATACTCTGATTTCCATTGTTGATTTAATAATTGTTGCTAACTGTTGAGTTTCCACTCTTTATGATATTTCTTGTTGAATTTATTTACTTGATATTTCTTATTATCTTGTGGTGTACCTATATATAGAATTGCACAGGTTTATGTGAGTGTCTGGTCCTAGGCTTGTCACTACTTCGCCGGGATAGGCCAGGGCACTTACCAGCACATGGGGTCAGATTGTGCTGATACTGCATTTCTGTGCGTTTTTGCACAGGTCCAGGTTTTGATCAGGAGCAACAGCAGTAGGGTCTTGCGTGGGAGTTGAGCATTCCGAGAGTGATGTAGCTTGCAGACGTCCGCAGGCCCGACGTCTCTTTCACTTACTTATATTATTTGCTGTGGTCTCTTTGTTCCGAGACAAACAGATATATGTTATTTTCTTTCAAACCTTTATGTGTAGTATTCAGTAGTAGTTCGTGAGCTGGTGACTCCACGTCTTGGGTAGAGGATTTCATTAGTGTTTTACCTTGGTATTACTTATCTCTATTTTGAAAGTCTTCCGCACTTATTTAATTAGTGTTATTGTTCTTGTTGATAAAAATGAGTATGAAATAATGATAAAAATAGAATAATGTTGAATGTATTGGCTTGCCTAGCTACCACAAGTAGGCGCCATCACGATCCCAATATTGAGGGAAAATCCGGGTTGTGACATCTATAATCTATGTTACGCGTTTAAAGTTTTTTTTTGTGGCTAAAATAGAAACCTACAATTTATCTACTGCTAGGAAGGTTAAAGCATGTAATGATCTGGAGGAAATGTAAGAGCTGTTGTTGATTAATTCAAACAAAGAAGAAGAAGTAAAGAGAAATAAAGAAGGAAGGCAGCGGGCAAAGGAGTAACTGAAACAAGGAAAGGAGAGTAACAGAAAATCAAATCAACGGCTGAGATTAGAAGTTGGATTAATGAGCTTCAAGGGTGGAGATCTTGCCACATCAGCTCAATTAGTTATAACTAACTGAGCTGTGTAAGAGCTGAGCATTGCAGACTGTGAGCTCTCTTCTCTCTCTCTCTCGATTTTCTTCCAGATTCTTTTCTTCTTCTTCAGTTTCTTCTCTTCTTCTTCTTCTTCTTCTTCTTCATCTCACTGCTGATTCTCTTCTTCATTTCAGGTGAACCGTCAATGGCGGATTACTTAATTTTAGCTTTCTTATTTTCATTGTAATAGTTAGCTTCTTAATTTTATCCGATAAACCAGAAAATTATCCCAAAATCCTTTTTCTTCCATTTATGTTTGTTTAGTTTGTTCATAGTTATCGCGATCATTACATTTGGTATCAGAGCCGCGATCCCGCGACTGTGGAGAGCTGATGGTTGAAGGAACTAGACTTAAGGTGATGGATGATAAGTTGGTTAGACATGAAGAAGTTCTGAATGAGGTGCTGTCCACACAGGAAACTTTGCGAAGCACACAGACTGGTATACAGGGAACATTGGAGCTAATACTCGAAAGGCTCACAAACTTGGAAAGGATTCCACCTAGGGGACAAAGAGAGAGGCCTCAAGGTGATGGAATACTACCTATTCCAGGTCCAGAAGTGAGGCATCCTCGACCTACAGCAATGCAAACTCCTGCACCTAAATAGGAATTACCATATTTTGAAGGCCATGAACCTAAAAGATGGATAAGGAAGTTTGAGAAGTATTTCAACCTATACAAAACACCAGAAAACCTCAAGGTAGAAGCAGCTGCTCTCTACTTGAATGGTATGGCAGATATTTGGTATGATTCTCTTATCCTTAGTCGGGGAGAAATAAGTTGGGTTGAATTTAAGGAGGAATTGTTGGTCAGATTTGGGGAAGAGCTAATGGGAGACATAGTAGAAGAGTTTAACAAATTGAATCAAACTGGGACAGTGGATGAATTCATGGGTAAATTTGAGGAGTTGAAAGCTCAAATGCTAATCAGGAATCCAAATTTAGATGAATCTCACTTCATATCCAGTTTCATTGGTGCCTTGAAAGAGGAAATAAGGTTTGGGGTGAAGCTATTCAAACCTACCACTCTGAGGTTTGCAGTTGAACAAGCTAGACTACAAGAGAAGGCCATTGATGCTGCTCTTAAAAGGACTAAGGTAATGACAAAATCCTATCAGAACATTAGTAGCAACAGCAGTAAGGCACTAGTGACAGCTACCACCAAGCCAACATCATATAGGCTCAGCCCCGAAGTTTATGAATACAAAAAGAGCAACCAATTGTGTTATAGATGTGGGGAGAAGTATGCTCCAGGCCACCAATGTAAGAAGAAGCAACTGAATAGCATGATAGGGGTAACAGAGGTTTCCAATGAGATTGCTGAAATAGTGGAAGGGTAGGACTCTGCAGGGTTGGTGATTGAAGGAGATCTGGATCAGGAGATTGTAGAGGCTGTATGCTTGAATGCATTATCAGGAGATAACAAAGGGGTAAATACCATATTGGTAAGAGGTACTGTAGGCAACAGGAAGTTAACAGTGCTGATTGACTCAGGAAGCACCCATAGCTTCATTGATGCTATTACAGTGAAAGAATCAGGGTACCAAGCTCAACCTTGTCCACCAGTAAGAGTGACAGTTGCTAATAGAAACTATGTTATGTGCATTGCAATTTGCTTGAGGTACCAGTGGATAATGCAAGGCAGACCATTCCAAGAGAACTTGTTTATTATCCCTCTAGGAGGCTGTGACATGGTTATGGGAAATGATTGGATGAAGAAACATAATCCAACTAAATTCGACCATGAGAAGATGTGTGTGACCATAGGCAAAAAGAGCAATAAGCTGGTATTGCAAGGAATCACTGAAGAAGGGAAACTAGCTATGATTAGCAGTGGAACCATGGGAAAGATGCTAAGGAAGGGACATGCCTTAATAGCTCACCTATTCATGATGAATGCTACAAGTGATGAAAATGAAGCAGTAGGGAGAGACATTGAAGAAGTGCTACAACAGTACTCTGATGTCTTTGTTGAACCAAAGTCCCTACCACCAATCAGATCATTAGGCCATAGTATACCATTGAAGCCAGGAGCAATGCCAGTCAGTTTGAGGCCTTAGAGGTACAACTACCATCAGAAAGAGGAGCTGGAAAGGCAGGTTAAGGAGATGCTCACTAATGGCATCATACAACATAGCCAATCCCTATTTTCCTCCCCAGCTTTACTTGTCAAGAAGAAGGATGGATCCTGGAGATTTTGTGTAGATTATAGAGGATTGAATGACATCACCATTAAGGATAAATACCCCATTCCCATTGTAGATGATCTACTGGATGAGTTGAATGGATCTATGATGTTCTCTAAGGTGGATTTGAGGGCAGGCTATCATCAGATCAGAATGAAGGTAGAAGATGTGTACAAAACTGCTTTCAGGACTCACATGGGCCACTATGAGTTCAAAGTGATGCCATTTGGACTAACCAATGCTCCAGCCACATTCCAAGCCTTGATGAACCAGGTTTTTCAACCATTTCTCAGAAAATTTGTGTTGGTTTTCTTTGATGACATATTAGTTTATAGTCTGTCCAAGAAGGAGCATGTAACTCACCTGAATGCAGTGTTCAGCACCTTAAGGAAGCTTTCATTGTTTGCCAAGAGGTCTAAGTGCTCATTTGGACAGCCCAAAGTTGAGTATTTGGGGCATGTTATAACTGTAGAAGGAGTGTCAACTGACCCTTCTAAGATTCAAGCCATGGTTGATTGGCCAACTCCTAACTCTGTAAGAGCTTTAAGGGGTTTCTTGGGATTAACTGGATATTACAGGAAATATGTGGCCAACTATGGTGTCATTTGTAGACCTTTGACTGAACTGCTAAGGAAGGATGCTTTTAAATGGGATGAACATGCAGAATTAGCTTTCAGAAAGTTAAAGAAAGCCATGACTACTACACCTGTACTAGCATTGCCTGATTACAACAAAGAATTCATAGTAGAAACTGATGCATGTCAAATGGGCATTGGGGCTGTGCTAATGCAAGAGGGT
>JASVEL010006494.1:0-124114 GCA_032618575.1 Nicotiana noctiflora
AAGTTCCTATGACTACAATCGTATTAGTCAAATGGACTTATGTGGTTGTCGTAGGCCGATGCGTCCTACTACAATCGTATTACGTTACTCCCAATCTGTTATGACTACAATCGTATTAGTCAAATGGACTTATTTGGTTGTCATAGGCAGATGCGTCCTAGTATATGAATGAAATCATATTCATTCACGGTCAATTACTAAATAACAACCACGATATATAAACGGAAGTTCCTATGACTACAATCGTATTAGTCCAATGGACTTATGTGGTTGTCCTAGGCCTATGCATACTTGTATTTGAATGAAATAATATGTATTCACGGTCAATTACTAACTAAAAAGCACTATATATAAACGGAAGGTCCTATTACTACAATCGTATTAGTAAAATGGACTTATGTGGTTGTCGTAGGCCGATGCGTCCTACTACAATCGTATTACATTACTCCCAATCTGTTACGACTACAATCGTATTAATCAAATGGACTTATGTGGTTGCCGTAGGCCGATGCGTCCAACTACTATCGTATTACATTACTCCCAATCTGTTACGACTACAATCGTATTAGTGCAATGGACTTATGTGGTTGTCGTAGGCCGATGTGTCCTAGTATATGAATGAAATAATATTCATTCACGGTCAATTACTAACTAACAACCACAATATATAAACGGAAGGTCCTATTACTACAATCGCATTAGTCAAATGGACTAATGTGGTTGTCGTAGGCCGATGCGTCCTACTACAATCGCATTACATTACTACCAATCTGTTTTGACTACAATCATATTAGTCAAATGGACTTATGTGATTGTTGTAGGCCTATGCGTCCTAGTGTATGAATGAAACCATATTCATTCACGGTCAATTTCTATCTAACAACCACGATATATAAACGGAAGTTCCTATGACTACAATCGTATTAGTCAAATGGACTGATGTGGTTGTCGTAGGCCGATGCGTCCTACTACAGTCGTATTACATTTCTCCCAATCAGTTATGACTACAATCATATTAGTTAAATGGACTTATGTGGTTGTCATAGGTATATGCGTCCTAGTATATGAATGAAATCATATTCATTCACGGTCAATTACTAAATAACAACCACGATATATAAACGGAAGTTCCTATGAGTACAATCGTATTAGTCCAATGGACTTATATGGTTGTCCTAGGCCGATGCATCCTTGTATTTGAATGAAATAATATTCATTCACGGTTAATTACTAACTAACAACCACAATATATAAACGGAAGGTCCTATTACTAAAATCGTATTAGTCAAATGGACTTATGTGATTGTCGTAGGCCGATGTGTCCTACCACAATCGTATTACATTACTCCAAATCTGTTAAGACTACAGTCGTATTAGTCAAATGGACTTATGTGGTTGTCGTAGGCCGATGCGTCCTACTACAATCGTATTACATTACTCCCAATCAGTTAAGACTACAATCGTATTAGTCAAATGCACTTATGTGGTTGGCATAGGCCGATGCGTCCTAGTATATGAATGAAATCATATTCATTCACGGTCAATTACTAAATAATAACCACGATATATAAACGGAAGTTCCTATGACTACAATCGCATTAGTCCAATGTACTTATGTGGTTGTCGTAGGCCGACGCGTCCTAGTATATGAATGAAATCATATTCATAGACGGTCAATTACCAAATAACAACCACGATATATAAACGGAAGGTCCTATTACTACAATCGTATTAGTCCAATGGACTTATGTGGTTGTCCTAGGCCGATGCATACTTGTATTTGAATGAAATAATATGTATTCACGGTCAATTACTAAATAACATCCACGATATATAAATGGAAGTTCCTATAACTACAATCGTATTAGTCCAATGGACTTACGTGGTTGTCGTAGGCTTCCTAGTATATGAATGAAATAATATTCGTTCACGATCAATTACTAACTAACAACCATGATATATAAACGGCATGTCCTATTACTAAAATCGTATTAGTCAAATGGACTTATGTGGTAGTCGTAGGCCGATGTGTCCTACTACAATAGTATTATATTACTCCCAATCTATTATGTCTACAATCGTATTAGTAAAATGGACTTATGTGGTTGTCGTAGGCCGATGCGTCCTACTACAATCGTATTATATTACTCCCAATCTGTTACGACTACAATCGTATTAGTCAAATGGACTTATGTGGTTGTCGTAGTCCGATACGTCCTAGTATGAACGTATTACATTACTCCCAATCTGTTATGACTACAATTGTATTAGTCAAATGGACTTATGTGGTTGTCGTTGGCCGATGCGTCCTAGTATGAACGTATGACATTACTCCGAATACGATATATAAATGGAAGTTCCTATGACTACAATCGTATTACAATACTCCCAATCTGTTATGAATACAATCGTATTAGTCAAATGGACTTATGTGGTTGTCGTAGGCCGGCGTCCTAGTATATGAATGAAATAATATTCATTCACGGTCAATTACTAACTAACAACCACAATATATAAACGGAAGGTCCTATTACTGCAATCGTATTAGTCAAATGGACTAATGTGGTTGTCGTAGGCCGATGCGTCCTACTACAATCGCATTACATTACTCCCAATCTATTATTACTACAGTCATATTAGTCAAATGGACTTATGTGATTGTTGTTGGCCTATGCGTCCTAGTATATGAATGAAACCATATTCATTCAGGGTCAATTAGTAACTAACAACAACGATATATAAACGGAAGTTCCCATGACTACAATCGTATTAGTCAAATGGACTTATGTGGTTGTCGTAGGCCGATGCGTCCTACTACAATAGTATTACATTACTCCCAATCTGTTATGACTACAATCGTATTAGTCAAATGGACTTATGAGGTTGTCATAGGCAGATGCTTCCTAGTATATGAATGAAATCATATTCATTCACGGTCAATTACTAAATAACAACCACGATATATAAACGGAAGTTCCTATGACTACAATCGTATTTGTCCAATGTACTTATGTGGTTGTCGTAGGCCGACGCGTCCTAGTATATGAATGAAATCATATTCATAGACGGTCAATTACTAAATAACAACCACGATATATAAACGGAAGGTCCTATTACTACAATCGTATTAGTCCAATGGACTTATGTGGTTATCGTAGGCTGATACGTTCCAGTATATGAATGAAATAATATTCATTCACGGTCAATTACTAAATAACAACCACGATATATAAACGGAAGTTCCTATGACTACAATCGTATTAGTCCAATGGACTTACGTGGTTGTCGTAGGCCGATGCGTCCTAGTATATGAATGAAATAATATTCGTTCACGATCAATTACTAACTAACAACCATGATATATAAACCGAATGTCCTATTACTAAAATCGTATTAGTCAAATGGACTTATGTGGTAGTCGTAGGCCGATGTGTCCTACTACAATCGTATTACATTACTCCAAATCCGTTATGACTACAATCGTATTAGTCAAATGGACTTATGTGGTTGTTGTAGGCCGATGCATCCTACTACAATCGTATTACATTACTCCCAATCTGTTATGACTACAATCGTATTAGTCAAATGGACTTATGTGGTTGTCGTAGGCCGATACGTCCTTGTATGAACGTATGACATTACTCCCAATACGATATATAAACGGAAGTTCCTATGACTACAATCATATTAGTCAAATGGACTTATGTTGTTGTCATAGGCAGATGCTTCCTAGTATATGAATGAAATCATATTCATTCACGGTCAATTACTAAATAACAACCACGATATATAAACGGAAGTTCCTATGACTACAATCGTATTAGTCCAATGTACTTATGTGGTTGTCGTAGGCCGACACGTCCTAGTATATGAATGAAATCATATTCATTGACGGTCAATTACTAAATAACAACCACGATATATAAACGGAAGGTCCTATTACTACAATCGTATTAGTCCAATGGACTTATGTGGTTGTCGTAGGCCGATACGTTCCAGTATATGAATGAAATAATATTCATTCACGATCAATTACTAAATAACAATCACGATATATAAACGGAAGTTCCTATGACTACAATCGTATTAGTCAAATGGACTTACGTGGTTGTCGTAGGCCGATGCGTCCTAGTATATGAATGAAATAATATTCGTTCACGATAAATTACTAACTAACAACCATGATATATAAACGAAACGTCCTATTACTAAAATCGTATTAGTCAAATGGACTTATATGGTTGTCGTAGGCCGATGTGTCCTACTACAATCGTATTACATTACTCCAAATCCGTTATGACTACAATCGTATTAGTCAAATGGACTTATGCGGTTGTCGTAGGCCGATGCGTCCTACTACAATCGTATTACATTACTCCCAATCTGTTATGACTACAATCGTATTAGTCAAATGGACTTATGTGGTTGTCGTTGGCCGATGCGTCCTTGTATGAACGTATGACATTACTCCCAATACGATATATAAACGGAAGTTCCTATGACTACAATCGTATTAGTCAAATGGACTTATGTGGTTGTCGTAGGCCGATTCGTCCTAGTATATGAATGAAATCATATTCATAGACGGTCAATTACTAAATAACAACCACGATATATAAACGGAAGTTCCTATGACTACAATCGTTTTAGTCTAATGGACTTATGTGGTTGTCGTAGGCCGATACTTCCTAATATATGAATGAAATAATATTCATTCACGGTCAATTACTAACTACAATCGTATTAGTCCAATGGACTTATGTGGTTGTCGTAGGCCGATGCGTCCTACTACAATGGTATTACATTACTCCCAATCTGTTATGACTACAATCGTATTAGTCAATGGACTTATGTGGTTGTCGTAGGCCGATGCGTCCTAGTATTTGAATGAAATAATATTCGGTCAATTACTAACTAACAACCACGATATATAAACGGAAGGTACTATTACTACAATCGTATTAGTCAAATGGACTTCTGTAGTTGTCGTAGGCCGATGCGTCCTACTACAATCGTGTTACATTACTCCCAATCTGTTATGACAACAATCGTATTAGTCAAATTGACTTATGTGGTTGTCGTAGGCCGATGCGTCCTACTACAATGGTATTACATTACTCCCAATCTGTTATGACTACAATCGTATTAGTCAATGAACTTATGTGGTTGTCGTAAGCCGATGCGTCCTAGTATATGAATGAAATAATATTCGGTCAATTACTAACTAACAACCACGATATATAAACGGAAAGTACTATTACTACAATCGTATTAGTCAAATGGACTTATGTGGTTGTCGTAGGCCGATGCGTCCTACTACAATCGTGTTACATTACTCCCAATCTGTTATGACAACAATCGTATTAGTCAAATGGACTTATGTGGTTGTCGTAGGCCGATGTGTCCTACTACAATCGTATTACATGATAACAACTAGGTTGGGAATCCAAACTAGAGTAAGAATTTGAGAAGTAAATGCGGAAGCAATAACAACAGGAATTGAACAACTAGAATTAAAGAGACGAAAATAAAGGATATGAGAAAGATTCAAGGAAAGGATTCCGAGAACTTTCAAGAACGCAAGTTCTATAGCCTTGACAAGATCAAAGTAACAACGTCTTGATTTATGAAAGAAATCAAACGCCTTTACTTAAAAAGCAAATCAAAACAATAGATTCGGATCTTGACCACTTTACGAGTAACTTGAGACAACAATTAATACTAGTATTAATCGCCTTCTAAGAATACCACAAAGGAATCAAAGATATCACAAAAGAGAAGTAATCTTACTACCTTGAACTATGAACTAGTAAAGGTTGAAAGATAAATCTCAAAGCACAAGAACAAAGGTTCAAAAGAACTCTCAAAGTATGATATACTCAATCAATAATAATCTGCCTTATGAAGCAGAAGAACACACTATTTATAGGAGTACAAAGGCATAAAAATAACATTAAAAACTAGGTGGGGTGGTGGTAGTGGAAAACACAATTATTACAATGAGGTAGGTGGTTGCTAATGTCTAAGAAAAGTCTTTGGTAGGTGAGGGGCGGCCAAGACTCTTTGGGGCAGATTTGGGCCTTAAAACAACTTGTTTTGGGCCATTTGTTTGGACTCCAATTGGGCTGTTCTTGTAACACCTCTTTCTGGACTCTTTTAAGCTCATTTTGAGCCCATTTGGTGACTCCATGGGCAGATTTGTGTAACCAAATCTTCCTCCTCTTGGACTTCAATTTGAGCAACCAAATAGTTGTAAAACTTAGACAACTCTTCTCCTTTGGGCATGAGCTCTTCCTCCATAGTTAGAAGCTTCTTTATTTGCCATTGAAGTCCAGCAACCTTAGTTTCCAATTCCTTAGCTTGAGATCTTGTAAATGGCCTTCTTGGAGCTTCCAAAACTCTATCCTTATCAGTGATGCTATCATTCCCCTCTTCTTGAAAAGAATTCGTCCCCGAATTCGATCCTACGTCAAACAAAGATAAGTCAGCAACATTGAATGTAGCACTTACTTGAAACTCACCAGGAAGGTCCAACTTGTAAGCATTGTTTCCAATCCTTTCAAGGACTTGAAAGGGGCCATCTCCTCTAGGATGCAACTTTGACTTCCTTTTGGAAGGAAATCTCTCCTTTCTAAAGTGAACCCAAACTAAATCTCCAGGTTTAAAAATAACTTGTTTTCGACCCTTATTCTTTCTCAAGGCGGTTTGCTCATTTTTCTTCTCAATTGCAAGCCTTGTTTGCTCATGAATTTTTTTCATCATCTCAGCCTTCGTCCTACCATCAAGACTAGCAATATCATTAGTAGGTAATGGTAATAAATCAAGTGGAGTAGAGGGATTACAGCCATAAACAACTTCAAAAGGAGACATACCTGTAGAAGAATGGATTGTTCTATTGTAAGCAAATTCAATCATAGGTAAGTGATCTTCCCATAAAGTTAATTTACCTTTCAAAACAGCCCTCAACATGTTTCCTAAGGTTCTATTAACTACTTCAGTTTGTCCATCAGTTTGTGGGTGACAAGAAGTGGAAAACAACAATTTAGTGCCTAACTTCCCCCAAAATACACGCCAGAAGTGACTCAAAAACTTTGCGTCCCTATCACTAACAATAGTTCTAGGTATACCATGCAATTTCACAATCTCTTTTACAAAAAGATTAGCAACATGTGAGGCATCATTAGTCTTTAAACAAGGAATAAAACGAGCCATCTTGGAGAACCTATCTACCACAACAAATATACTATCCTTACCATACCTTGTTCTAGGCAAACCTAACACAAAATCCATAGATATATCAATCCAAGGTGAAGTAGGAACAGGTAATGGCGTGTAAAGACCATGTGGTAACACTTTAGATTTAGCTTGTTTACATTCCAAACACTGTGTGCACATTCTTTCAACATCTTTTCTCATTCCAGGCCAAAAGAAATTTTCAGCAAGTATGTCTAATGTCTTTGGGACCCCAAAGTGTCCCATAAGCCCTCCACAATGTGCTTCCCTTACAAATACTTCACGTAAAGAGCAATTAGGGATACACAACTTATTTTCCTTAAAGAGAAACCCATCTTGTAGGTTAAACCTATCAAGAGGACCCAACTTACAATCTGCAAAAGTTTTGCCAAAATCAACATCATTAGCATAAAGTTCCTTGATTTGTTCAAAACCCATCAATTTAGAAGTGAGGGTAGAAACTAAGACATACCTCCTTGAAAGTGCATCAGCAACAACATTCTCTTTCCCTTGTTTGTAAGAAATTACATAAGGAAAAGTTTCAATAAATTCAACCCACTTAGCATGCCTTCTACTAAGCTTACCTTGACTTTTCAAGTATTTCAAGGATTCATGGTCAGTTTTAATGACAAACTCCCTTGGCCACAAGTAATGTTGCCATGTGGCTAAAGCCCTTACCAAAGCATAAAGCTCTTTGTCATAAGTTGAATAGTTCAATGTGGCTCCACTCAACTTCTCACTAAAGTAGGCAATAGGTTTAGAATCTTGCATCAAAACAGCACCTATTCCCTTGCCAGAAGCATCACATTCAATTTCAAAAGATTTAGAAAAATCAGGCAATTGTAATAACGGAGCAGAACATAACTTTTCTTTCAACAAGTTAAAAGCATCATCTTGTTCTTTTCCCCATTTAAAAATCCTATCCTTTTTGATAACTTCAGTTAAAGGAGAAGCAATGGTACTAAAGTCTCTCACAAACCTCCTATAAAAACTAGCAAGTCCATGAAAACTCCTAACTTCAGTTACACTCTTAGGTTTAGGCCATTCTTTAATTGCTTTGATTTTCTCTTCATCAACCTCAACACCCTTAGAGCTAACCACAAAACCCAAGAAAATCACACGATCCACATAAAAAGTACACTTTTTAAGATTAGCAAATAACAAGTGCTTTCTAAGAACTTCAAAAACTTGTCTTAGGTGTTCTACATGCTCTTCTAAAGTATTAGAAAAGACCAAGATATCATCGAAGTACACCACAACAAATTTTCCATGAAAATCCTTAAAAACATGATTCATTAATCTCATGAAAGTGCTAGGTGCATTAGTCAAGCCGAAAGGCATAACTAACCACTCATAAAGCCCATATTTGGTCTTAAAAGCAGTTTTCCATTCATCTCCTGGATTCATTCGAATCTGATGGTAACCACTTTTTAGATCAATTTTAGAAAAGATTTTGGATCCATGTAATTGATCCAACATGTCATCAAGACGAGGAATAGGGTGGCGATACTTTACCGTAATCTTGTTGATTGCTCTACAATCCACGCACATCCTCCAAGTTCCATCCTTTTTAGGTACCAATAGGACCGGAACAGAGCAAGGGCTCATGCTCTCTCTCACAAAGCCTTTCTTAAGCAACTCCTCAACTTGCCTTTGAAGTTCCTTTGTCTCTTCTGGATTACTCCTATAGGCTGGCCTATTTGGGATTTGTGATCCAGGTACAAAATCAATTTGATGTTCAATGCCACGTAAAGGTGGCAATCCACTAGGAATATCTTCTGGAAAGACATCTTCAAAATCCTGCAAAAGAGAAGAAATACTACTTGGCAAAGAAGAAGTTAGCAACTCAGAGTTAATCAAAGCCTCTTTGTAAGTAAGTAGTATTATGGGCAGCCCCTCTTTTCTTGCATTTAAACACTCTTTGGCTTTTATATAGAAACTCTCTCTTTTTCTTTCCTTAGCCTCTTTCCTCTCACCAAGACTGTCTATTTTTTTATTCGAACCCTCTTTTATCTCTTCTCTCAAATTGCTGCCCTCTCTCTCTTTCTTTTCTTTTTCCTCAAGCTCACTTTTTATCCCTCCCCTTGACTTTCCCATTGTTTCCTTTAATCTCTTCTGATCTTCAAACACTTGAGAAGGAGATAAAGGTGCAAGAGTAAATTTCCTGCCATTTAGTTCAAGCGAATATCTATTCTTTCTCCCATTATGAAAAACATTCCTGTCATACTGCCAAGGACGACCCAGCAATATATGACAAGCTTGCATAGGCACTATGTCACAAAGAATATCATCCTCATATCTACCCACGTTAAATGAAATCATACACTGTTTATTTACCTTTAGTTCACCACTATCATTTAACCATTGGAGTCTATAGGGAGTAGGGTGTTTCATGCATGCAAGTCCCAGTTTTTCCACAAAGTATGAACTAACCACATTAGCACAACTACCACTATCAATGATCATAGAGCAAGTTTTTCCTTTTATCCCACACCTAGTATGGAATATATTCTCTCTTTGTGCTTCACTATTGCTTCCTAAATTGATAGTCATAATCCTCCTAACTACCCCAACCATTCCATCATTAGGTAGTTCTAAATCACCTTCATCACTCATATCTCCCTCTTCATCTCCCTCACTCTTTTCACTCTCATATCCTCCATCTTCTTTTAGAATGATGTTCCTTCTACTTGGACATTCATGCATCATATGTCCCCTTCCTTTACATTTATGACACCTGAATAGAACTAGAAGGTGTAAAAGGTTTAGGGTTGAAGGTTTTACCTCCCTCTTGGTTCTCCAGTTTACCTTTTCCCTTGTCTTCTTGTGGCCGAGAAAAATTCTTCATCTCATGATTTGGCCATGGTTTCTTAGGCATGGTGCTTGTTCGATATCTCCATGAGCCAGTTTGCTTTCTTTTATTTTGATTTTCTACCTTTATACACAAATCAACTAACTCATCTATTGTTACATATTGTTGTAATTCAACTACATCAGCTATTTCCTTATTTAAACCATTTAAAAACCTAGCCATTGTAGCCTCTTCTTCCTCCATACAATTAGCTTGGATCATAGCTATATCCATAGCCTTAAAGTAATCATCTACTGACATGGACCCTTGCTTCAATGTTTGAAGACGTAGTTGTAGCTCTCTTTGAAAGTGTGATGGTACGAATCTCTTCCTCATCACCCTTTTAGCCTCGGTCCAAGTAGCAATTGGTGCTTCTCCTTCTTGCAGTCGATCCCTATTAAGCTTTTTCCACCAAATAGAAGCATAATCAGAAAACTCAACAACAGCAAGTTTAACCTTCTTACCTTCGGAGTAGTTGTGACAGTCAAAGATTGCTTCAACCTTTCTCTCCCAATCAAGATACAAGTCTGGATCCCTTGTTCCCTTGAAAGATGGCATCTGCATCTTTATATTACTTATATTATCATCCTCTATCCTACCTCTTTGTCCCCTCCTATCTCCTCTCACCCTATCAAAATCAATATCATTAAAATCATCAATAAAGTTTGCTTGATTTACAATAGGAACATGGGGTACATTTCTTCTAGCAGGTGGCCTAACATTATTATCCCTCCTAAGTTCAGCTATTGTATCATTTTGATCCGCAATGGTATCCCTCATTTCTTGGAGTTGGAGATTCAGCCTTTCAAACTGTTGATGCATGGCTTGCAAGGTAAAATCATTCCTTGCTTTGATTTCAGCTTCTTGGAGAACCATTCGTTCATTATCACTACCTGTATGTGACATCTTTAAAAATTGTATCACACAAATTAGCTTCTTTTTTTTTCTCTCGAAATAACCTTTGAACAAGTACTTTATAGATTTATAGTTAAACCTAACTTGTATGTAGTTCTTAGTAGTAAAACTCAGATTTTTCTTTTGTTTTTTTTGGGAACAATTAAAAGAAGAAAGAACCAAATCCTAGAACTTTTAGGCTCGGTTGAAATAAGACACGAACAAAAAGGAAAGAATATAAATATGTAGAATACAGAGAGTAACAAAATCAAGGATCCCCTATTCTTGTTTCCTTTGTTAATTTTTGGAAACACTTAGATACAAAAGATATATCCTGGAGAGCAAGCAATTGTATTTCTTCTTGTTTTAAATTGGATTTCGTTTTTTTGTTTTTTTTTTGTTTTTTTTTTTTTTTTTTTTGGTTTCAAAATATCCAAGAATTATCAAGAACGAAATCTTGATAGAACCGCTCTGAATACCACTTGATAACAACTAGGTTGGGAATCCAAACTAGAGTAAGAATTTGAGAAGTAAATGCGGAAGCAATAACAACAGGAATTGAACAACTAGAATTAAAGAGACGAAAATAAAGGATATGAGAAAGATTCAAGGAAAGGATTCCGAGAACTTTCAAGAACGCAAGTTCTATAGCCTTGACAAGATCAAAGTAACAACGTCTTGATTTATGAAAGAAATCAAACGCCTTTACTTAAAAAGCAAATCAAAACAATAGATTCGGATCTTGACCACTTTACGAGTAACTTGAGACAACAATTAATACTAGTATTAATCGCCTTCTAAGAATACCACAAAGGAATCAAAGATATCACAAAGAGAAGTAATCTTACTACCTTGAACTATGAACTAGTAAAGGTTGAAAGATAAATCTCAAAGCACAAGAACAAAGGTTCAAAAGAACTCTCAAAGTATGATATACTCAATCAATAATAATCTGCCTTATGAAGCAGAAGAACACACTATTTATAGGAGTACAAAGGCATAAAAATAACATTAAAAACTAGGTGGGGTGGTGGTAGTGGAAAACACAATTATTACAATGAGGTAGGTGGTTGCTAATGTCTAAGAAAAGTCTTTGGTAGGTGAGGGGCGGCCAAGACTCTTTGGGGCAGATTTGGGCCTTAAAACAACTTGTTTTGGGCCATTTGTTTGGACTCCAATTGGGCTGTTCTTGTAACACCTCTTTCTGGACTCTTTTAAGCTCATTTTGAGCCCATTTGGTGACTCCATGGGCAGATTTGTGTAACCAAATCTTCCTCCTCTTGGACTTCAATTTGAGCAACCAAATAGTTGTAAAACTTAGACAACTCTTCTCCTTTGGGCATGAGCTCTTCCTCCATAGTTAGAAGCTTCTTTATTTGCCATTGAAGTCCAGCAACCTTAGTTTCCAATTCCTTAGCTTGAGATCTTGTAAATGGCCTTCTTGGAGCTTCCAAAACTCTATCCTTATCAGTGATGCTATCATTACATTACTCCCAATCTGTTATGACTACAATCGTATTAGTCAAATGGACTTATGTAGTTGTCGTAGGCCGATGCGTCCTTGTATGAACGTATGACATTACTCCCAATACGATATATAAACGGAAGTTCCTATGACTACAATCGTATTACTCAAATGGACTTATGTGGTTTTCGTAGGCCGATGCGTCCTAGTATAAGAATGAAATCATATTCATAGATGGTCAATTACTAAATAACAACCACGATAAACGGAAGGTCCTATTACTACAATCGTATTAGTCCAATGGACTTATGTGGTTGTCGTAGGCCGATACGTTCCAGTATATGAATGAAATAATATTCATTCATGGTCAATTACTAAATAACAACGACGATATATAAACGGAAGTTCCTATGACTACAATCGTATTAGTCCAATGGACTTACATGGTTGTCGTAGGCCGATGCGTCCTAGTATATGAATGAAATAATATTCGTTGACGGTCAATTACTAACTAACAACCACGATATATAAACGGAAGGTCCTATTGCTAAAATTGTATTAGTCAAATGGACATATGTGGTAGTCGTAGGCCGATGTGTCCTACTACAATCGTATTACATTACTCCAAATCCGTTATGACTACAATCGTATTAGTCAAATGGACTTATGTGGTTGTTGTAGGCCGATGCATCCTACTACAATCGTATTACATTACTCCCAATCTGTTATGACTACAATCTATTAGTCAAATGGACTTATGTGGTTGTCGTAAGCCGATGCGTCCTTGTATGAACGTATGACATTACTCCCAATACGATATATAAACGGAAGTTCCTATGACTACAATCGTATTAGTCAAATGGACTTATGTGGTTGTCATAGGCAGATGTTTCCTAGTATATGAATGAAATCATATTCATTCACGGTCAATTACTAAATAACAACCACGATATATAAACGGAAGTTCCTATGACTACAATCGTATTAGTCCAATGTACTTATGTGGTTGTCGTAGGCCGACGCGTCCTAGTATATGAATGAAATCATATTCATAGACGGTCAATTACTAAATAACAACCACGATATATAAACGGAAGGTCCTATTACTACAATCGTATTAGTCCAATGGACTTATGTGGTTGTCGTAGGCCGATACGTTCCAGTATATGAATGAAATAATATTCATTCACGGTCAATTACTAAATAACAACCACGATATGTAAACGGAAGTTCCTATGACTATAATCGTATTAGTCCAATGGACTTACGTGGTTGTCGTAGGCCGATGCGTCCTAGTATATGAATGAAATAATATTCGTTCACGATCAATTACTAACTAACAACCATGATATATAAACGGAACGTCCTATTACTAAAATCGTATTAGTCAAATGGACTTATGTGGTTGTCGTAGGCCGATGTGTCCTATTACAATCGTATTACATTACTCCAAATCTGTTATGACTACAATCGTATTAGTCAAATGGACTTCTGTAGTTGTCGTAGGCCGATGCGTCCTACTACAATCGTGTTACATTACTCCCAATCTGTTATGACAACAATCGTATTAGTCAAATTGACTTATGTGGTTGTCGTAGGCCGATGCGTCCTACTACAATGGTATTACATTACTCCCAATCTGTTATGACTACAATCGTATTAGTCAATGAACTTATGTGGTTGTCGTAAGCCGATGCGTCCTAGTATATGAATGAAATAATATTCGGTCAATTACTAACTAACAACCACGATATATAAACGGAAAGTACTATTACTACAATCGTATTAGTCAAATGGACTTATGTGGTTGTCGTAGGCCGATGCGTCCTACTACAATCGTGTTACATTACTCCCAATCTGTTATGACAACAATCGTATTAGTCAAATGGACTTATGTGGTTGTCGTAGGCCGATGTGTCCTACTACAATCGTATTACATTACTCCCAATCTGTTATGACTACAATCGTATTAGTCAAATAGACTTATGTGGTTGTCGTAGGCCGATGCGTCCTTGTATGAACGTATGACATTACTCCCAATACGATATATAAACGGAAGTTCCTATTACTACAATCGTATTAGTCAAATGGACTTATGTGGTTGTCGTAGGCCGATTCGTCCTAGTATATGAATGAAATCATATTCATAGACGGTCAATTACTAAATAACCACAACGATATATAAACAGAAGTTCCTATGACTACAATCGTATTAGTCTAATGGACTTATGTGGTTGTCGTAGGCCGATACTTCCTAGTATATGAATGAAATAATATTCATTCACGGTCAATTACTAACTACAATCGTATTAGTCCAATGGACTTATGTGGTTGTCGTAGGCTGATGCGTCCTACTACAATGGTATTACATTACTCCCAATCTGTTATGACTACAATCGTATTAGTCAATGGACTTATGTGGTTGTCATAGGCCGATGCGTCCTAGTATATGAATGAAATAATATTCGGTCAATTACTAACTAACAACCACGATATATAAACGGAAGGTACTACTACTACAATCGTATTAGTCAAATGGACTTCTGTAGTTGTCGTAGGCCGATGCGTCCTACTACAATCGTGTTACATTACTCCCAATCTGTTATGACAACAATCGTATTAGTCAAATTGACTTATGTGGTTGTCGTTGGCCGATGCGTCCTACTACAATGGTATTATATTACTCCCAATCTGTTATGACTACAATCGTATTAGTCAATGAACTTATGTGGTTGTTGTAAGCCGATGCGTCCTAGTATATGAATGAAATAATATTCGGTCAATTACTAACTAACAACCACGATATATAAACGGAAAGTACTATTACTATAATCGTATTAGTCAAATGGACTTATGTGGTTGTCGTAGGCCGATGCGTCCTACTACAATCGTGTTACATTACTCCCAATCTGTTATGACAACAATCGTATTAGTCAAATGGACTTATGTGGTTGTCGTAGGCCGATGCGTCCTACTACAATCGTATTACATTACTCCCAATCTGTCATGACTACAATCGTATTAGTCAAATGGACTTATGTGGTTGTCGTAGGCCGATGCGTCCTAGTATGGACGTATGACATTACTCCGAATACGATATATAAATGCAAGTTCCTATGACTACATTCGTATTACAATACTCCCAATCTGTTATGACTACAATCGTATTAGTCAAATGGACTTATGTGGTTGTCGTAGGCCGATGCGTCCTTGTATATGAATGAGAGCATATTCATTCACGGTCAATTACTAAATAACAACCACGATATATAAACGGATGTTCCTATGACTACAATCGAATTAGTCCAATGGACTTATGTGGTTGTCCTAGGCAGATGCGTCCTAGTATTTGAATGAAATAATATTCATTCACGGTAAATTACTAAGTAAAAAAGCACGATATATAAACGGAACGTCCTATTACTACAATCGTATTAGTAAAATGGACTTATGTGGTTGTTGTAGGCCGATGCGTCCTACTACAATCGTATTACATTACTCCCAATCTGTTATGACTACAATCGTATTAGTCAAATGGACTTATGTGGTTGTCGTAGGCCGATGCGTCCTTGTATGAACGTATGACATTACTCCCAATACGATATATAAACGGAAGTTTCTATGACTACAATCGTATTAGTCAAATGGACTTATGTGGTTTTCGTAGGCCGATGCGTCCTAGTATATGAATGAAATCATATTCATAGACGGTCAATTACTAAATAACAACCACGATAAACGGAAGGTCCTATTACTACAATCGTATTAGTCCAATGGACTTATGTGGTTGTCGTAGGCCGATACGTTCCAGTATATGAATGAAATAATATTCATTCATGGTCAATTACTAAATAACAACCACGATATATAAACGGAAGTTCCTATGACTACAATCGTATTAGTCCAATGGACTTACGTGGTTGTCGTAGGCCGATGCGTCCTAGTATATGAATGAAATAATATTCGTTCACGGTCAATTACTAACTAACAACCACGATATATAAATGGAAGGTCCTATTACTAAAATCGTATTAGTCAAATGGACTTATGTGGTTGTCGTAGGCCGATGTGTCCTACCACAATCGTATTACATTACTTCAAATCTGTTATGACTACAATCGTATTATTCAAATGGACTTATGTGGTTGTCGTAGGTCGATGCGTCCTAGTATGAACGTATGACATTACTCCCAATCTGTTAAGACTACAATCGTATTAGTCAAATGCACTTATGTGGTTGGCGTAGGCAGATGCGTCCTAGTGTATGAATGAAATCATATTCATTCACGGTCAATTACTAAATAACAACCACGATATATAAACGGTTATGACTACAATCGTATTAGTCCAATGTACTTATGTGGTTGTCGTAGGCCGACGCGTCCTAGTATATGAATGATATCATATTCATAGACGGTCAATTACTAAATAACAACCACGATATATAAATGGAAGGTCCTATTACTACAATCGTATTAGTCCAATGGACTTATGTGGTTATCGTAGGCCGATACGTTCCAGTATATGAATAAAATAATATTCATTCACGGTCAATTACTAAATAACAACCACGATATATAAACGGAAGTTCCTATGACTACAATCGTATTAGTCCAATGGACTTACGTGGTTGTCGTAGGCCGATGCGTCCTAGTATATGAATGAATTAATATTCGTTCACGGTCAATTACTAACTAACAACCACGATATATAAACGGAAGGTCCTATTGCTAAAATCGTATTAGTCAAATGGACTTATGTGGTAGTCGTAGGCCGATGTGTCCTACTACAATCGTATTACATTACTCCAAATCCGTTATGACTACAATCGTATTAGTCAAATGGACTTATGTGGTTGTTGTAGGCCGATGCATCCTACTACAATCGTATTACATTACTCCCAATCTGTTATGACTACAATCGTATTAGTCAAATGGACTTATGTGGTTGTCGTAGGCCGATGCGTCCTTGTATGAACGTATGACATTACTCCCAATACGATATATAAACGGAAGTTCCTATGACTACAATCGTATTAGTCAAATGGACTTATGTGGTTGTCGTAGGCCGATTCGTCCTAGTATATGAATGAAATCATATTCATAGACGGTCAATTACTAAATAACCACCACGATATATAAACGGAGGTTCGTATGACTACAATCGTATTAGTCAAATGGACTTATGTGGTTGTCGTAGGCCGATACTTCCTAGTATATGAATGAAATAATATTCATTCACGGTCAATTACTAACTACAATCGTATTAGTCCACTGGACTTATGTGGTTGTCGTAGGCTGATGCGTCCTACTACAATGGTATTACATTACTCCCAATCTGTTATGACTACAATCGTATTAGTCAATGGACTAATGTGGTTGTCGTAGGCCGATGCGTCCTTGTATGAATGTATGACATTACTCCCAATACGATATATAAACGGAAGTTCCTATGACTACAATCGTATTAGTCAAATGGACTTATGTGGTTGTCATAGGCAGATGCTTCCTAGTATATGAATGAAATCATATTCATTCACGGTCAATTACTAAATAACAACCACGATATATAAACGGAAGTTCCTATGACTACAATCGTATTAGTCCAATGTACTTATGTGGTTGTCGTAGGCCGACGCGTCCTAGTATATGAATGAAATCATATTCATAGACGGCCAATTACTAAATAACAACCACGATATATAAACGGAAGGTCCTATTACTACAATCGTATTAGTGCAATGGACTTATGTAGTTGTCGTAGGCCGATACGTTCCAGTATATGAATGAAATAATATACATTCACGGTCAATTACTAAATAACAACCACGATATATAAACGGAAGTTCCTATGACTACAATCGTATTAGTCCAATGGACTTACGTGGTTGTCGTAGGCCGATGCGTCCTGGTATATGAATGAAATAATATTCGTTCACGATCAATTACTAACTAACAACCATGATATATAAACGGAACGTCCTATTACTAAAATCGTATTAGTCAAATGGACTTATGTGGTTGTCGAAGGCCGATGTGTCCTACTACAATCGTATTACATTACTCCAAATCCGTTATGACTACAATCGTATTAGTCAAATGGACTTATGTGGTTGTTGTAGGCTGATGTGTCCTACTACAATCGTATTACATTACTCCCAATCTGTTATGACTACAATCGTATTAGTCAAATGGACTTATGTGGTTGTCGTAGGCCGATGCGTCCTTGTATGAACGTATGACATTACTCCCAATACGATATATAAACGGAAGTTCCTATGACTACAATCGTATTAGTCAAATGGACTTATGTGGTTGTCGTAGGCCGATTCGTCCTAGTATATGAATGAAATCATATTCATAGACGGTCAATTACTAAATAACCACCACGATATATAAACGGAGGTTCCTATGACTACAATCATATTAGTCTAATGGACTTATGTGGTTGTCGTAGGCCGATACTTCCTAGTATATGAATGAAATAATATTCATTCACGGTCAATTACTAACTACAATCGTATTAGTCCAATGGACTTATGTGGTTGTCGTAGGCCGATGCGTCCTACTACAATGGTATTACATTACTCCCAATCTGTTATGACTACAATCGTATTAGTCAATGGACTTATGTGGTTGTCGTAGGCCGATGCGTCCTAGTATATGAATGAAATAATATTCGGTCAATTACTAACTAACAACCACGATATATAAACGGAAGGTACTACTACTACAATCGTATTAGTCAAATGGACTTCTGTAGTTGTCGTAGGCCGATGCGTCCTACTACAATCGTGTTACATTACTCCCAATCTGTTATGACAACAATCGTATTAGTCAAATTGACTTATGTGGTTGTCGTTGGCCGATGCGTCCTACTACAATGGTATTATATTACTCCCAATCTGTTATGACTACAATCGTATTAGTCAATGAACTTATGTGGTTGTCGTAAGCCGATGCGTCCTAGTATATGAATGAAATAATATTCGGTCAATTACTAACTAACAACCACGATATATAAACGGAAAGTACTATTACTATAATCGTATTAGTCAAATGGACTTATGTGGTTGTCGTAGGCCGATGCGTCCTACTACAATCGTGTTACATTACTCCCAATCGGTTATGACAACAATCGTATTAGTCAAATGGACTTATGTGGTTGTCGTAGGCCGTTGCGTCCTACTACAATCGTATTACATTACTCCCAATCTGTCATGACTACAATCGTATTAGTCAAATGGACTTATGTGGTTGTCGTAGGCCGATGCGTCCTAGTATGGACGTATGACATTACTCCGAATACGATATATAAATGGAAGTTCCTATGACTACATTCGTATTACAATACTCCCAATCTGTTATGACTACAATCGTATTAGTCAAATGGACTTATGTGGTTGTCGTAGGCCGATGCGTCCTTGTATATGAATGAGAGCATATTCATTCACGGTCAATTACTAAATAACAACCACGATATATAAACGGATGTTCCTATGACTACAATCGAATTAGTCCAATGGACTTATGTGGTTGTCCTAGGCAGATGCGTCCTAGTATTTGAATGAAATAATATTCATTCACGGTAAATTACTAAGTAAAAAAGCACGATATATAAACGGAACGTCCTATTACTACAATCGTATTAGGAAAATGGACTTATGTGGTTGTTGTAGGCCGATGCGTCCTACTACAATCGTATTACATTACTCCCAATCTGTTATGACTACAATCGTATTAGTCAAATGGACTTATGTGGTTGTCGTAGGCCGATGCGTCCTTGTATGAACGTATGACATTACTCCCAATACGATATATAAACGGAAGTTCCTATGACTACAATCGTATTAGTCAAATGGACTTATGTGGTTTTCGTAGGCCGATGCGTCCTAGTATATGAATGAAATCATATTCATAGACGGTCAATTACTAAATAACAACCACGATAAACGGAAGGTCCTATTACTACAATCGTATTAGTCCAATGGACTTATGTGGTTGTCGTAGGCCGATACGTTCCAGTATATGAATGAAATAATATTCATTCATGGTCAATTACTAAATAACAACCACGATATATAAACGGAAGTTCCTATGACTACAATCGTATTAGTCCAATGGACTTACGTGGTTGTCGTAGGCCGATGCGTCCTAGTATATGAATGAAATAATATTCGTTCACGGTCAATTACTAACTAACAACCACGATATATAAATGGAAGGTCCTATTACTAAAATCGTATTAGTCAAATGGACTTATGTGGTTGTCGTAGGCCGATGTGTCCTACCAAAATCGTATTACATTACTCCAAATCTGTTATGACTACAATCGTATTAGTCAAATGGACTTATGTAGTTGTCGTAGGGCGATGCGTCCTACTACAATCGTATTACATTACTCCCAATCTGTTTAGAGTACAATCGTATTAGTCAAATGCACTTATGTGGTTGGCGTAGGGAGATGCGTCCTAGTGTATGATTGAAATCATATTCATTCACGGTCAATTACTAAATAACAACCACGATATATAAACGTCTATGACTACAATCGTATTAGTCCAATGTACTTATGTGGTTGTCGTAGGCCGACGCGTCCTAGTATATGAATGATATCATATTCATAGACGGTCAATTACTAAATAACAACCACGATATATAAATGGAAGGTCCTATTACTACAATCGTATTAGTCCAATGGACTTATGTGGTTGTCGTAGGCCGATACGTTCTAGTATATTAATGAAATAATATTTATTCACGGTCAATTACTAAATAACAACCACGATATATAAACGGAAGTTCATATGACTACAATCGTATTAGTCCAATGGACTTACGTGGTTGTCGTAGGCCGATGCGTCCTAGTATATGAATGAAATAATATTCGTTCACGGTCAATTACTAACTAACAACCACGATATATAAACGGAAGGTCCTATTGCTAAAATCGTATTAGTCAAATGGACTTATGTGGTTGTCGTAGGCCGATGTGTCCTACTACAATTGTATTACATTACTTCAAATCTGTTATGACTACAATCGTATTATTCAAATGGACTTATGTGGTTGTCGTAGGTCGATGCGTCCTAGTATGAACGTATGACATTACTCCCAATACGATATATAAACGGAAGTTCCTATGACTACAATCATATTAGTCAAATGGACTTATGTGGTTGTCGTAGGTTGATGCGTCCTAGTATATAATGAAATCATATTCATAGACGGTTTATTACTAAATAACAACCACATATAAACGGAAGTTCCTATGACTATAACCGTATTAGTCTAATGAAATTATGTGGTTATCGTAGGCCGATACTTCCTAGTATATGAATGAAATAATATTCATTCACGGTCAATTACTAACTACAATCGTATTAGTCCAATGGACTTATGTGGTTGTCGTAGGTCGATGCGTCCTACTACAGTGGTATTACATTACTCCTAATCTGTTATGACTACAATCGTATTAGTCAATGGACTTATGTGGTTGTCGTAGGGCGATGCGTCCTAGTATATGAATGAAATAATATTCGGTCAATTACTAACTAACAACCACGATATATAAACGGAAGGTACTATTACTACAATCGTATTAGTCAAATGGACTTATGTGGTTGTCCTAGGCCGATGCGTCCTACTACAATCGTGTTACATTACTCCCAATCTTTTATGACAACAATCGTATTAGTCAAATGGACTTATGTGGTTGTCGTAGGACGATGCGTCCTACTACAATCGTATTACATTACTCCCAATCTGTTATGACTACAATCGTATTAGTCAAATGGACTTATGTGGTTGTCCTAGGCCGATGCGTCCTAGTATTTGAATGGAATAATATTCATTCACGGTCAATTACTAACTAAAAAATCACGATATATAAACGGAAGGTCCTATTACTACAATCGTATTAGTAAAATGGACTTATGTGGTTGTCGTAGGCCGATGCGTCCTACTACAATCGTATTACATTACTCCCAATCTGTTATGACTACAATCGTATTAGCAAAATGGACTTTTGTGGTTGTCGTAGGCCGATGCATCTTACTACAATCGTATTACATTACTCCCAATCTGTTACGACTACAATCGTATTAGTCAAATGGACTTATGTGGTTGGCGTAGGCCGATGCGTCCTAGTATGAACGTATGACATTACTCCCAATCTGTTATGACTACAATCGTATTAGTCAAATGGACTTATGTGGTTGTCGTAGGCCGATGCTGATAACAACTAGGTCGGGAATCCAAACTAGTGTAAGAATTTGAGAACTAAATGCGGAAGCAATAACAACAGGAATTGAACAGCTAGAATTAAAGAGACGAAAATAAAGGATATGGGAAAGTTTCAAGGAAAGAATTCCGAGAACTTTCAAGAACGCAAGTCCTATAGCCTTGACAAGATCAAAGTAACAACGTCTTGATTTATGAAAGAAATCAAACGCCTTTACTTAAAAAGCAAATCAAAACAATAGATTCGGATCTTGACCACTTTACGAGTAACTTGAGACAACAATTAATACTAGTATTAATCGCCTTCTAAGAATACCACAAAGGAATCAAAGATATCACAAAAGAGAAGTAATCTTACTACCTTGAACTATGAACTAGTAAAGGTGAAAGATAAATCTCAAAGCACAAGAACAAAGGTTCAAAAGAACTCTCAAAGTATGATATACTCAATCAATAATAATGTGTCTTGTGAGGGAGAAGAACACCCTATTTATAGGAGTACAAAGGCATAAAAATAACATTAAAAACTAGGTGGGGTGGTTCTAGTGGAAAACACAATTATTACAATGAGGTAGGTGGTTGCTAAAGTCTAAGAAAAGTCTTTGGTTAGGTGAGGGGCGGCCAAGACCCTTTGGGGCAGATTTGAGCCTTAAAACAACTAGTTTGGGCCATTTGTTTGGATTCCAATTGGGCTCCTTTTGTAGTACCTCCTTTAGGACTTCTTTTAAGCTCATTTTGAGCCATTTTGTTGTACTCCAATGGCTGATTTGGGTGACCATATCTTCCTCTTCTTGGACTTCAATTTGATCTATCAAATAATTGTAAAACTTCAACAATTCTTCTCCTCTGGGCTGGAGCTCTTTCTTGACAATTAAAGGATTCTCGATGTGCACTTGAAGTCCAATGATCGTGTTTTGAAATTCTTTAGCTTTGACATCTTGTTAAAGGTCCTCTTTGAGATTGCAACGCTTCATCCTTGTACTTGAATAGAATTGAGCTTCCTAGGATGTTATCATTCCCCTCTTTTTGAAAAGAATTCGTCCTCGAATTCGATCCTACGTCAAACAAAGACAAGTCAGCAACATTGAATGTAGTATTTACTTGAAACTCACCAGGAAGGTCCAGCTTGTATGCATTGTCTCCAATCTTTTCAAGGAATTGAAAAGGGTCAACTCCTCTAGGATGCAACTTTGACTTTCTTTTGGAAGGAAATCTCTCCTTTCTAAAGTCAACCCAAACTAAATCTTCAGGGTTAAAATTAACTTGTTTTCGATCCTTGTTCTTTCTTAAGGCGATTTGCTCATTTTTCTTCTCAATTGCAAGCCTTGTTTGGTCATGAATTTTTTTCATCATCTCAGCCTTTGTCCTACCATCAAGACTAGCAATATCATTAGTATACAGTTCCTTGATTTGATCAAAACCCATCAATTTAGAAGTGAGGGTAGAAACTAAGACATACCTTCTTGAAAGTGCATCATCAACAACATTCTCTTTCCCTTGGTTGTAAGAAATTACATAAGGAAAAGTTTCAGTGAATTCAACCCTAAGGCATGCCTTCTACTGAGCTTACCTTGACCTTTCAAGTATTTCACGGATTTCTCTTCTTGAAAGAGTACTTGATCACAAATGTTACAACCATCATGCTTATCCACTTTACTAATAACAAATACTTTTACAAGCTCACAATAAACATGACTTGAAGAACAACTCCACATCATACCACAACAATCACATTCTAGCAATTTATCATATGAACACTCATTAACCACTTGAATAAGAGAAGAAGAAATATTTAACTCATTCGCAAGCCTCTTCTCATTAATTTCATGCCTCTTATCATAAAGTTGGATTACGTGATCATTTATTTCATACATAATATCAAAAAGAAGCAAATTACTCTTGCACTTTAACTTAGATATTACAGTTAATGACTTGATGTGCATCAAGCTATCATCATCCACAAAAATTATAAAGTCACCAACATAAGATATAAGAGTATTATTCATTACCTCGAAAAATACTTTAGGTGTTCTAGAAAGACCAAGAATGCAAATAAACCAATTGTATATACCATACTTGGACTTATTTACCAATGGAATATCATCACCTTGTATTCTTTTATGCAATGGCTGTAACTTAGTAATGCTTTTAGGAAACTCCGTGTCATAACCTTGTAAATAAGAATCAAAATATTTAAAAGGTTCAATAACAAAGACTTTAACCAAGCTTTTATCTTCCACGATCCAACAAGAATTGATATTGCCGAATTTATGTTGCAATCCAATTGGATCTTTTGCCACCATATCTTGCACCTCACTACCCCTTTCAAAAGGTATTTCAACACGTGGCTGAACAAAATCAAAAGAACTAAAACAGGAAAGAGTTAATGGGTTAGGAAGTAAAGAAACTTTTTTCTTGCTACTTTCTTTGGCTTTTATCACAAGACTACTGTTTTCCTCGCCCTTAACCTCTTTTCTCTCACTAAAGAGTTCTTTTCCTTCGCTCAATCCCTCATGCTTTTCTCTCTCTACCTCATAGACTATGTTTATCTCATTGTCTTCTCTCTTTTCTTTCTTCTCAAGATCACTCTTTTCTTCACTAGACATCCCACTCTTTTCACTCAACACGGCCTCTCCTTTTTCCTCTCTCGGAATGTCAACATGCACTCCCTTACAACTCTCATTCTTTTCTCTCTCGTATTTTTCCATATTCTCTTTAACAATCTTTTAATCTTTACAAATTTGTGAGGGAGTCAAAGGACCAAGAATGCATTTCTTCCCATTAAACTCAAAAAAGTATCTATTTTTTGGATACTATATGAAGCATTTCTATAGATATACCATGGCCTTCCCAACAAGATATGAAAATTATTCATGGGAATGACATCACACCATATCACATCTTCATACCTTCCAATAGAGAATGACAATAACACTCTTTTATCTACCTTTACTCCTTTCAACATGTAGGGTTCAAAATGTTCAACACAAGACAAGTTCAATTTCTCAACCATATAAGTGCTAATTAAGTTATAGCCAAAAGCTTTGTCAATTCTAAGGGTGTAACTTAAGACATCACACACCACTTTACCTCTTGTTTGAAAAATAACTTTACCATTGTCTTCCTTCCATTCGATATACTGTAAGATCGAGTTTTCAAATTGTTGAACCATCGCTTTCCTCCTTCCATTGTAGTTACCTGTTTGAGACATCTTGTCATAGATTAAAGAAAATATGTCTCTCCAATTTGGCGTTTTCCTCAATTTTTTTTTTTTTTTTGGCAAAATATACCACTAGGCATTGTACCTAGTGGCTAATATATAAATAAACGAATAAAAATCCCAATCCGGGTCCAAAAGGATACAATTTGTCCTGCTACTACCAATAGACTATGAAATAAATCTATGTAAACATAGAATCTAATCAGAAAAAACTAATATCATCTATAACATGAAGTCTAAATGAATATTTCCATGTCCTGCAGCTATGATTGACTTCTCCTGCCCATTTCAAGTACCATGTAGCACCACTCAAGCTCTCACCAGGTGCCAAGGTATGCGGAGTGTAGGCAATGATCAAGTCGATCCAAGAGTACCACAGTATAGGAACAAGAATTGACTTCCCATCCGATAATTCACTGCAATGAAAAGATATTGTCTCACTCACAGACACCTTTCCTTTTTTTTTTCTCGAAATAACCTTTGAACAAAATACTTTGTAGATTTATAGTTAAACCAATCTTGTATGTAGTTCTCAGTAGTAAAAATCAGATTTTTCTTTTGTTTTTGGGAACAAATAAAAGAAGAAAGAACCAAATCCTAGAACTTTTAGGCTCGGTTGAAACAAGACACGAACGAAAAGAAAAGATTATATATAAATGCGCAGAATACAAAGAGAAAGAAAATCAAGGATCCCCTCTTCTTGTTTCCTTTGTTAATTTTTGGAAACACTTAGATACAAAAGATATATCCTGGAGAGCAAGCAATTGTATTTGTTCTTGTTTTAAATTGGATTTCGTTTTTTTTTTTGGTTTTTTCTGTTTTTTTTTTAAATAGCCCAAGAATTATCAAGAACGAAATCTTGATAGGACCGCTCTGATACCACTAGATAACAACTAGGTCGGGAATCCAAACTAGAGTAAGAATTTGAGAAGTAAATGCGGAAGCAATAACAACAGGAATTGAACAACTAGAATTAAAGAGACGAAAATAAAGGATATGGGAAAGATTCAAGGAAAGAATTCCGCAAACTTTCATGAACGCAAGTTCTATAGCCTTGACAAGATCAAAGGAACAACATCTTGATTTATGAAAGAAATCAAACGGCTTTACTTAAAAAGCAAATCAAAACAATAGATTCGGATCTTGACCACTTTACGAGTAACTTGAGACAACAATTAATACTAGTATTAATCGCCTTCTAAGAATACCACAAAGGAATCAAAGATATCACTACCTTGAACTATGAACTAGTAAAGGTTGAAAGATAAATCTCAAAGCACAAGTAACAAAGGTTCAAAAGAACTCTCAAAGTATGATATACTCAATCAATAATAATCTGTCTGATGAAGGAGAAGAACACCCTATTTATAGGAGTACAAAGGCATAAAAATAACATTATAAACTAGGTGGGGTGGTTCTAGTGGAAAACACAATTATTACAATGAGGTAGGTGGTTGCTAAAGTCTAAGAAAAGTCTTTGGTTAGGTGAGGGGCGGCCAAGACCCTTTGGGGCAGATTTGGGCCTTAAAACAACTAGTTTGGGCCATTTGTTTGGATTCCAATTGGGCTCCTTTTGTAGTACCTCCTTTAGGACTTCTTTTAAGCTCATTTTGAGCCATTTTGGTGTACTCCAATGATAGCATCACTGATAAGGATAGAGTTTTGGAAGCTCCAAGAAGGCCATTTACAAGATCTCAAGCTAAGGAATTGCAAACTAAGGTTGCTGGACTTCAATGGCAAATAAAGAAGCTTCTAACTATGGAGGAAGAGCTTATGCCCAAAGGAGAAGAGTTGTCGAAGTTTTACAACTATTTGGTTGCTCAAATTGAAGTCCAAGAGGAGGAAGATTTGGTTACCCAAATCTGCCCATGGAGTCACCAAATGGGCTCAAAATGAGCTTAAAAGAGTTCCAGAAAGAGGTGTTACCAGAGCAGCCCAATTGGAGTCCAAACAAATGGCCCAAAACTAGTTGTTTTAAGGCCCAAATCTGCCCCAAAGAGTCTTGGCCGCCCCTCACCTACCAAAGACTTTTCTTAGACTTTAGCAACCACCTACCTCATTGTAATAATTGTGTTTTCCACTACAACCACCCCATCTAGTTTTTAATGTTATTTTTATGCCATTGTACTCCTATAAATAGGGTGTTCTTCTCCTTCATAAGACACATTATTATTGAGTGAGTATATCAAATTTTGAGAGTTCTTTTGAACCTTTGTTAGGGTGAGAGGAGATAGGAGGGGACAAAGAGGTAGGATAGAGGATGATAATATAAGTAATATAAAGATGCAGATGCCATCTTTCAAGGGAACAAGGGATCCAGACTTGTATCTTGATTGGGAGAGAAAGGTTGAAGCAATCTTTGACTGTCACAACTACTCTGAAGGTAAGAAGGTTAAACTTGCTGTTGTTGAGTTTTCTGATTATGCTTCTATTTGGTGGAAAAAGCTTAATAGGGATCGACTGCAAGAAGGACAAGCACCAATTGCTACTTGGACTGAGGCTAAAAGGGTGATGAGGAAGAGATTCGTACCATCACACTTTCAAAGAGAGCTACAACTACGTCTTCAAACATTGAAGCAAGGGTCCATGTCAGTAGATGATTACTTTAAGGCTATGGATATAGCTATGATCCAAGCTAATTGTATGGAGGAAGAAGAGGCTACAATGGCTAGGTTTTTAAATGGTTTAAATAAGGAAATAGCTGATGTAGTTGAATTACAACAATATGTAACAATAGATGAGTTAGTTGATTTGTGTATAAAGGTAGAAAATCAAAATAAAAGAAAGCAAACTGGCTCATGGAGATGTCGAACAAGCACCATGCCTAAGAAACCATGGCCAAATCATGAGATGAAGAATTTTTCTCGGCCTCAAGAAGACAAGGGAAAAGGTAAACTGGAGAACAAAGAGTGAGGTAAAACCTTCAACCCTAAACCTTTTACACCTTCTAGTTCTATTCAGTGTCATAAATGTAAAGGGGACATATGATGCATGAATGTCCAAGTAGAAGGAACATCATTCTAAAAGAAGATGGAGGATATGAGAGTGAAAAGAGTGAGGGAGATGAAGAGGGAGATATGAGTGATGAAGGTGATTTAGAACTACCTAATGATGGAATGGTTGGGGTAGTTAGGAGGATTATGACTATCAATTTAGGAAGCAATAGTGAAGCACAAAGAGAGAATATATTCCATACTAGGTGTGGGATAAAAGGAAAAACTTGCTCCATGATCATTGATAGTGGTAGTTGTGCTAATGTGGTTAGTTCATACTTTGTGGAAAAACTGGGACTTGCATGCATGAAACACCCTACTCCCTATAGACTCCAATGATTAAATGTTAGTGGTGAACTAAAGGTAAATAAACAGTGTATGATTTCATTTAACGTTGGTAGATATGAGGATGATATTCTTTGTGACATAGTGCCTATGCAAGCTTGTCATATATTACTGGGTCGTCCTTGGCAGTATGACAGGAATGTTTTTCATGATGGGAGAAAGAATAGATATTCGCTTGAACTAAATGGCGGGAAATTTACTCTTGCACATTTATCTCCTTCTCAAGTGTTTGAAGATCAGAAGAGATTAAAGGAAACAATGGGAAAGTCAAGGGGAGGGATAAAAAGTGAGCTTGAGGAAAAAGAAAAGAAAGAGAGAGAGGGCAGCAATTTGAGAGAAGAGATAAAAGAGGGTTCGAATAAAAATATAGACAGTCTTGGTGAGAGGAAAGAGGCTAAGGAAAGAAAAAGAGAGAGTTTCTATATAAAAGCCAAAGAGTGTTTAAATGCAAGAAAAGAGGGGCTGCCCATAATACTACTTACTTACAAAGAGGCTTTGATTAACTCTGAGGTGCTAACTTCTTCTTTGCCAAGTAGTATTTCTTCTCTTTTGCAGGATTTTGAAGATATCTTTCCAGAAGATATTCCTTCTCTTTTGCAGGATTTTGAAGATGTCTTTCCAGAAGATATTCCTAGTGGATTGCCACCTTTACGTGGCATTGAGCATCAAATTGATTTCGTACCTGGATCACAAATCCCAAATAGGCCAGCCTATAGGAGTAATCCAGAAGAGACAAAGGAACTTCGAAGGCAAGTTGAGGAGTTGCTTGAGAAAGGCTTTGTGAGAGAGAGCATGAGCCCTTGCTCTGTTCCGGTCCTATTGGTACCCAAAAAGGATGGAACTTGGAGGATGTGCGTGGATTGTAGAGCAATCAACAAGATTACGGTAAAGTATCGCTACCCTATTCCTCGTCTTGATGACATGTTGGATCAATTACATGGATCCAAAATCTTTTCTAAAATTGATCTAAAAAGTGATTACCATCAGATTCGAATGAATCCAGGAGATGAATGGAAAACTGCTTTTAAGACCAAATATGGGCTTTATGAGTGGTTAGTTATGCCTTTCGGCTTGACTAATGCACCTAGCACTTTCATGAGATTAATGAATCATGTTTTTAAGGATTTTCATGGAAAATTTGTTGTGGTGTACTTTGATGATATCTTGGTCTTTTCTAATACTTTAGAAGAGCATGTAGAACACCTAAGACAAGTTTTTGAAGTTCTTAGAAAGCACTTGTTATTTGCTAATCTTAAAAAGTGTACTTTTTATGTGGATCGTGTGATTTTCTTGGGTTTTGTGGTTAGCTCTAAGGGTGTTGAGGTTGATGAAGAGAAAATCAAAGCAATTAAAGAATGGCCTAAACCTAAGAGTGTAACTGAAGTTAGGAGTTTTCATGGACTTGCTAGTTTTTATAGGAGGTTTGTGAGAGACTTTAGCACCATTGCTTCTCCTTTAACTGAAGTTATCAAAAAGGATAGGATTTTTAAATGGGGAAAAGAACAAGATGATACTTTTAACTTGTTGAAAGAAAAGTTATGTTCTGCTCCGTTATTACAATTGCCTGATTTTTCTAAATCTTTTGTAATTGAATGTGATGCTTCTGGCAAGGGAATAGGTGCTGTTTTGATGCAAGATTCTAAACCTATTGCCTACTTTAGTGAGAAGTTGAATTGAGCCACATTGAACTATTCAACTTATGACAAAGAGCTTTATGCTTTGGTAAGGGCTTTAGCCACATGGCAACATTACTTGTGGCCAAGGGAGTTTGTCATTAAAACTGACCATGAATCCTTGAAATACTTGAAAAGTCAAGGTAAGCTTAGTAGAAGGCATGCTAAGTGGGTTGAATTTATTGAAACTTTTCCTTATGTAATTTCTTACAAACAAGGGAAAGAGAATGTTGTTGCTGATGCACTTTCAAGGAGGTATGTCTTAGTTTCTACCCTCACTTCTAAATTGATGGGTTTTGATCAAATCAAGGAACTTTATGCTAATGATGTTGATTTTGGCAAAACTTTTGCAGATTGTAAGTTGGGTCCTCTTGATAGGTTTAACCTACAAGATGGGTTTCTCTTTAAGGAAAATAAGTTATGTATCCCTAATTGCTCTTTACGTGAAGTATTTGTAAGGGAAGCACATTGTGGAGGGCTTATGGGACACTTTGGGGTCCCAAAGACATTAGACATACTTGCTGAAAATTTCTTTTGGCCTGGAATGAGAAAAAATGTTGAAAAAATGTGCACACAATGTTTGGAATGTAAACAAGCTAAATCTAAAGTGTTACCACATGGTCTTTACACGCCATTACCTGTTCCTACTTCACCTTGGATTGATATATCTATGGATTTTGTGTTAGGTTTGCCTAGAACAAGGTATGGTAAGGATAGTATATTTGTTGTGGTAGATAGGTTCTCCAAGATGGCTCGTTTTATTCCTTGTTTAAAGACTAATGATGCCTCACATGTTGCTAAGCTTTTTGTAAAAGAGATTGTGAAATTGCATGGTATACCTAGAACTATTGTTAGTGATAGGGATGCAAAGTTTTTGAGTCACTTCTGGCGTGTATTTTCGGGGAAGTTAGGCACTAAATTGTTGTTTTCCACTTCTTGTCACCCACAAACTGATGGACAAACTGAAGTAGTTAATAGAACCTTAGGAAACATGTTGAGGGCTGTTTTGAAAGGTAAATTAACTTTATGGGAAGATCACTTACCTATGATTGAATTTGCTTACAATAGAACAATCCATTCTTCTACAGGTATGTCTCCTTTTGAAGTTGTTTATTACCTACTAATGATATTGCTAGTCTTGATGGTAGGACGAAGGCTGAGATGATGAAAAAAATTCATGAGCAAACAAGGCTTGCAATTGAGAAGAAAAATGAGCAAACCGCCTTGAGAAAGAATAAGGGTCGAAAACAAGTTATTTTTAAACCTGGAGATTTAGTTTGGGTTCACTTTAGAAAGGAGAGATTTCCTTCCAAAAGGAAGTCAAAGTTGCATCCTAGAGGAGATGGCCCCTTTCAAGTCCTTGAAAGGATTGGAAACAATGCATACAAGTTGGACCTTCCTGGTGAGTTTCAAGTAAGTGCTACATTCAATGTTGCTGACTTATCTTTGTTTGACGTAGGATCGAATTCGGGGACGAATTCTTTTCAAGAAGAGGGGAATGATAGCATCACTGATAAGGATAGAGTTTTGGAAGCTCCAAGAAGGCCATTTACAAGATCTCAAGCTAAGGAATTGCAAACTAAGGTTGCTGGACTTCATTGGCAAATAAAGAAGCTTCTAACTATGGAGGAAGAGCTTATGCCCAAAGGAGAAGAGTTGTCGAAGTTTTACAACTATTTGGTTGCTCAAATTGAAGTCCAAGAGGAGGAAGATTTGGTTACCCAAATCTGCCCATGGAGTCACCAAATGGGCTCAAAATGAGCTTAAAAGAGTTCCAGAAAGAGGTGTTACCAGAGCAGCCCAATTGGAGTCCAAACAAATGGCCCAAAACTAGTTGTTTTAATGCCCAAATCTGCCCCAAAGAGTCTTGGCCGCCCCTCACCTACCAAAGACTTTTCTTAGACTTTAGCAACCACCTACCGCATTGTAATAATTGTGTTTTCCACTACAACCACCCATCTAGTTTTTAATGTTATTTTTATGCCTTTGTACTCCTATATATAGGGTGTTCTTCTCCTTCATAAGACACATTATTATTGAGTGAGTATATCATACTTTGAGAGTTCTTTTGAACCTTTGTTACTTGTGCTTTGAGATTTATCTTTCAACCTTTACTAGTTCATAGTTCAAGGTAGTAAGATTACTTCTCTTTTGTGATATCTTTGATTCCTTTGTGGTATTCTTAGAAGGCGATTAATACTAGTATTAATTGTTGTCTCAAGTTACTCGTAAAGTGGTCAAGATCCGAATCTATTCTTTTGATTTGCTTTTAAGTAAAGGCGTTTGATTTCTTTCATAAATTAAGACGTTGTTACTTTGATCTTGTCAAGGCTATAGAACTTGCGTTCTTGAAAGTTCTCGGAATTCTTTCCTTGAATCTTTCCCATATCCTTTATTTTCGTCTCTTTAATTCTAGTTGTTCAATTCCTGTTGTTATTGCTTCCGCATTTACTTCTCAAATTCTTACTCTAGTTTGGATTCCCGACCTAGTTGTTATCATCCAAGGGCTCATTTGGGTGACCATATCTTCCTCTTCTTGGACTTCAAATTGATATATCAAATAATTGTAAAACTTCAACAATTCTTCTCCTCTGGGCTGGAGCTCTTTCTCGACAATTAAAGGATTCTATGTGCACTTGAAGTCCAATGATCGTGTTTTGAAATTCTTTAGCTTGACATCTTGTTAAAGGTCCTCTTTGAGATTGCAACGCTTCATCCTTGTACTTGAATAGAATTGAGCTTCCTAGGATGCTATCATGACATTACTCCCAATCTGTTATGACTACAATCGTGTTAGTCAAATGGACTTATGTGGTTGTCGTAGGCCGATGCATCCAACTATGAACGTAAGACATTACTCCCAATACGATATATAAACGGAAGATCGTATGACTACAATCGTATTAGTCAAATGGACTTTTGTGGTTGTCGTAGGCCGATGCGTCCTAGTATATGAATGAAATAATATTCATTCACGGTCAATTACTAACTACAATCGTATTAGTCCAGTGGACTTATGTGGTTGTCGCAGGCCGATGCGTCCTACTCCAATCGTATTACATTACTCTCAATCTGTTATGACTACAATCGTATTAGTCAACGGACTTATGTGGTTGTCGTAGGCCGATACGTCCAAATATATGAATGAAATAATATTCATTCACAGTCAATTACAAACTAACAACCACGATTTAAAGAATGGAAGGTCCTATTACTACAATCGTATTAGTCAAATGGAGTTATGTGGTTGTCGTAGGCCGATGCGTCCTACTACAATCGTATTACATTACTCCCAACCTGTTATGACTACAATCGTATTAGTCAAACGGACTTATGTGGTTGTCGTAGGCCGATGCGTCCTACTACAATCGTATTACATTACTCCCAATCTGTTATGACTACAATCGTATTAGTCAAATGGACTTATGTGGTTGTCGTAGGCCGATGAGTCCTAGTATGAGCGTATGACAAATCCCAATACGATATATAAACGCAAGTTTCTATGACTACAATCGTATTACATTACTCCCAATCTGTTATGATTACAATCGTATTTGTCAAATGGACTATGTGGTTGTCGTAGGCCGATGCGTCCTAGTTTATGAATGAAATAATATTCATTCACGGTCAATTACTAACTAACATCCACGATATATAAACGGAACGTCCTATTACTACAATCGTATTAGTCAAATGGACTTATGTGGTTGTCGTAGGCCGATGCGTCCTACTACAATCGTATTACATTAATTCCAATCTGTTATGACTACAATCGTAATAGTGAAATGCACTTATGTGATTGTCGTAGGCCGATGCGTCCTACTACAATCATATTACATTACTCCCAAGCTGTTATAACTACAATCGTATTAGTCAAATGGACTTATGTGGTTGTCGTAGTCCGATGAGTCCTAGTATGAACGTATGACATTAATCCCAATACGATATATAAACGGAAGTTTCTATGACTACAATCGTATTACATTACTCCCAATCTGTTATGATTACAACCGTATTAGTTAAATGGACTATGTGGTTGTCGTAGGCCGATGCGTCCTAGTTTATGAAAGAAATAATATTCATTCACGGTCAATTACTAACTAACATCCACGATATATAAATCGAACGTCCTATTACTACAATCGTATTAGTCAAATGGACTTATGTGGTTGTCGTAGGCCGATGCGTCCTACTACAATCGTATTACATTACTTCCAATCTGTTATGACTACAATCGTATTAGTCAAATGGACTTATGTGATTGTCATAGGCCGATGCGTCCTAGTATATGAATTACTAAATAACAACCACGATATATAAACCGAAGTTCCTTTGACTACAATCGTATTAGTCCAATGGACTTATGTGGTTGTCGTAGGCCAATGCGTCCTAGTATATGAATGATATCATATTCATTCTCGTTCAATTACTAAATACAATCGTATTTGTCTAATGGACTTATATGGTTGTCGTAGGTCGATGCGTCCTAGTATATGAATGAAATCATATTCATTCACAGTCAATTACTAAATAACAACCATTATATATAAATGGAAGGTCCTATGACTACAATCGTATTAGTCTAATGGACTTATGTGGTTGTCGTAGGCCGATCGTCCTAGTATGAACGTATGGCATTACTCCCAATACGATATATAAACCGAAGTTCCTATGTCTACAATCGTATTAGTCGAATGGACTTATGTGGTTGTCGTAGGCCGATGCGTCATAGTATGAACGTATGACATTACTGCCAATCTGTTATGACTACAATCTTATTAGTCCAATGGACTTATGTTGTTGTTATAGGCCGATGCGTGCTAGTATGAACGAATGACATTACTCCCAATCTGTTATGACTACAATTGTATTAGTCCAATGGACTTATGTGGTTGTCGTAGGCCGATGCGTCCTAGTATATGAATGAAATAACAGTCATAGACAGCCAATTACTAAATAACAACCACGATATATAAACGGAAGGTCCTATTACTACAATCGTAATAGTCAAATGGACTTATGTGGTTTTCGTAGGCCGATGCGTCCTACTACAATCGTATTACATTACTCCCAATCTGTTATGACTACAATCGTATTAGTCAAATGGACTTATGTGGTTGTCGTAGGCCGATGCGAAGGTATATAAATGAAATAATACATATAGATGGTCAATTACTAAATAACAACCACGATATATAAACGGAAGTTCCTATGCCTACAATCGTATTAGTCCAATGGACTTATGTGGTTGTCGTAGGTCGATGCATCCTAGTATGAACGTTTGACATTACTCCCAATACGATATATAAACGGAAGATCCTATGACTACAATCGTATTAGTCCAATGGACTTATGTGGTTGTCGTAGGCCGATGCGTCTTAGTATATGAATGAAATCATATTTATTCACGGTCAATTACTAATTACAATCGTATTAGTCCACTGGACTTATGTGTTTGTCGTAGGCCGATGCGTCCTACTATATGAATGAAATAATATTCATAGACGTTCAATTACTAAATAACAACCACGATATATAAATGTAAGGTCCTCTTACTTCAACTGTATTAGTCAAATGGACTTATGTGGTTGTCCCAGTCCGATGAGTCTTAGTATATGAATGAAATAATATTCATAGATGATCAATTACTAAACAACAACCACGATATATAAATGGAATGTCCTATTACTACAATAGTATTAGTCCAAGGGACTTATGTATTTGTCGTAGGCCGATGCGAGCTAGTATATAAATAAAATAATATTCATAGACGGTCAATTACTAAATAACAACCACGATATATAAACCGAAGTTCCTATGACTACAATCATATTAGTCCAATGGACTTATGTGGTTGTCGTAGGCCGATGCGTCCTAGTATATGAATGATATCATATTCATTCTCGTTCAATTACTAAATACAATCGTATTTGTCTAATGGACTTATATGGTTGTCGTAGGTCGATGCGTCCTAGTATATGAATGAAATCATATTCATTCACGGTCAATTACTAAATAACAACCACGATATATAAATGGAAGGTCTTATGACTACAATCCTATTAGTCTAATGGACTTATGTGGTTGTCGTAGGCCGATGCGTCCTAGTATGAACGTATGACATTACTCCCAATACGATATATAAACCGAAGTTCCTATGTCTACAATCGTATTAGTCGAATGGACTAATGTGGTTGTCGTAGGCCGATGCGTCATAGTATGAACGTATGACATTACTGCCAATCTGTTATGACTACAATCTTATTAGTCCAATGGACTTATGTGGTTGTCATAGGCCGATGCGTCCTAGTATGAACGTATGACATTACTCCCAATTTGTTATGAGTACAATCGTATTAGTCCAATGGACTTATGTGGTTGTCGTAGGCCGATGCGTCCTAGTATATGAATGAAATAACAGTCATAGATAGTCAATTACTAAATAACAACCACGATATATAAACGGAAGGTCCTATTACTACAATCGTAATAATCAAATGGACTTATGTGGTTTTCTTAGGCCGATGCGTCCTACTACAATAGTATTAGATTACTCCCAATCTGTTATGACTACAATCGTATTAGTCAAATGGACTTATGTGGTTGTCGTAGGCCGATGCGTCTTAGTATATAAATGAAATAATACGTATAGATGGTCAATTACTAAATAACAACCACGATATATAAACGGAAGTTCCTATGCCTACAATCGTATTAGTCCAATGGACTTATGTGGTTGTCGTAGGTCGATGCATCCTAGAATGAACCTTTGACATTACTCCCAATACGATATATAAAAGGAAGATCCTATGACTACAATCGTATTAGTTTAATGGACTTATGTGGTTGTCGTAGGCCGATGCGTCTTAGTATATGAATGAAATCATATTTATTCACGGTCAATTACTAACTACAATCGTATTAGTCCAGTGGACTTATGTGGTTGTCGTATGCCGATGCGTCCTAGTATATGAATGAAATAATATTCATAGACGTTCAATTATTAAATAACAACCACGATATATAAATGTAAGGTCCTATTACTACAATTGTATTAGTCAAATGGACTTATGTGGTTGTCGTAGTCCGATGAGTCTTAGTATATGAATGAAATAATATTAATAGATGGTCAATTACTAAACAACAACCACGATATATAAACGGAATGTCCTATTACTACAATCGTATTAGTCCAAGGGACTTATGTATTTGTCGTAGGCCGATACGTCCTAGTATATAAATAAAATAATGTTCATAGATGGTCAATTACTAAATAACAAACTACATGTGGAACAAATATTGCAAGAAAGAGGCACCTACTGTGGTTCAATATAGGAAGAATGGTTCTCATGTTTGGAGAAAAATATTGAAAGCCAGAGATGAAGTCGAGCATGAAATATTTTGGGAGATGAACAGGGGAGCTACTAATATATGGCATGAAAATTGGACTGGATTGGGGCCTTTGTATCATGTAGTCCCTTCAGATTTTCACATCAATGAGGAGCTTCGGGAGGTGGCAGACTTAAGAGAAGAAGAGCAGTGGAATGATGCACTGTTGAATCAAACTTTTCCAGCAGATATTGTAAATCACATCCGAGAAGAAGTACAGTTTATGCCTACTGATGAGTACTGGGACACTCCAAGGTGGATGCCTTCAACATCAGGAAAATTTACAGTGAGTAGTGCTTGGAAAATACTGAGACATAGAGAACCAGTTAGTTCAGAATATGCAAGGCTATGGACAAAAGGACTGCCCTTCAAAATCTCATTCTTTTGCTGGAGAGTTTGGAAAGGAAAGGTTCCAACAGATGATATTTGGAGAAATGGAGGATATATGGTGGTTTCTAAATGCTGGTGCTGTCTTTCACCTAGAGAAGACTCTTTTCAGCATCTTTTCTTGCACGGTGATACTGCACAAAAAGTGTGGAGTACATTTAGCCAGGCTGCAGGTTTAATGATCAACATGATACAAGTGCATCAAATTATAAGGGAGTGGTGGAATGCTAAATGTTGTCCCAAGCTGAAACCTTTGTTTCAGGCAGTCCCTGCAGTTATTCTATGGGAGATATGGAAGAGGAGAAATACAATGAAACATGGAGGCTCAGTGTCTTGTAGCAGGGTTATTCATGAAGTAAATAGGACACTGCATTATTTGGCTAAGGTAAGATATCCATGGCTCACTGGGATTCCAATGTTGTGGCCAGATATGATCAAATTCTTCGAGCAATACAAGCCAGTTATAGTGACAAGAAGAGTAACATGGCAGACTCCATATGATAGATGGTTCAAATGCAACACCGATGGTGCATCGAGGGGGAATCCAGGCCTTAGCTCTTTTGGTTTTTGTGTGAGGGATCACAATGGAGATATGATTTTTGCTAGTGCAAGGGAGATAGGTGAAACAACAAACATAGTAGCAGAGGCAAAGGCAATAGTACATGGGCTGTCATACTGTGTGGAGAAGGAGTTACACCCATTGATCCTGGAAACTGACTCGTTGGTGATGAAAAAAGTGATTGAAGATGAATGGGAGGTACCATGGAGTATAGCAGCAGATGTGAAAAAGATCAAGGACTTCAAGAGGACATACAATGTCATATTTCAGCGTGTACTAAGGGAGGGAAACACAGTAGCAGACTATTTAGCTAACTTGGTTTTTTCTTTTGCAGGTACAGTTAACTTTCATTCATTTCAAGAATTACCAGCTAAAGGAAAAGCATTGATCAACATGGACAAAGCTCAAATTCCTAATTTAAGAGTTCGGATTGCCAAAAGAAAAGCACCAGACTAATGGAGAGGCAACCATCGTCAGCATTGTGCTCATTAACTTACTGGAGGTTGTTAAATCACTGCTCAGTGGTATCAGCATGTATTCATGCTCAATCTGAGAGTGTTTTGATAATTTTCAGGAAGGGAGTGTGCACAGTAAAGGTTTCACTAGATGAGCAGATCAATTGTGAAAGCAATACATGCAGGAACATCATGAGCATTATTTGCAGGATCATTTGTTTTGGCATGGGAATGGAGATAGTATTAGCTAGATATGGCTTATTTATGTGTTTGGAATATATTGGATATTATTATGTCATTTTTCAGTGGTATTAGTGTGGTTCCACACTCATTCTGGAGGTGACATAGTAGTATACAATGTACAAGGGCAACATATACTAAAGGTGATTGAGACAATAGCTTTTCATTGCAGTGAATTCCTATACTGTGGTACTCTTGGATCGACTTGATCATTGCCTATACTCCGCATACCTTGGCACCTGGTGAGAGCTTGAGTGGTGCTACATGGTACTTGAAATGGGCAGGAGAAGTCAATCATAGCTGCAGGACATGGAAATATTCATTTAGACTTCATGTTATAGATGATATTAGTTTTTTCTGATTAGATTCTATGTTTACATAGATTTATTTCATAGTCTACTGGTAGTAGCAGGACAAATTGTATCCTTTTGGACCCGGATTGGGATTTTTTTTTTTTTTTTATTCGTGTATTTATATATTAGCCACTAGGTACAATGCCTAGTGGTATATTTTGCTAAAAAAAATAAAAATATGAATTACTAAATAACAACCACGATATATAAACCGAAGTTCCTTTGACTACAATCGTATTAGTCCAATGGACTTATGTGGTTGTCGTAGGCCAATGCGTCCTAGTATATGAATGATATCATATTCATTCTCGTTCAATTACTAAATACAATCGTATTTGTCTAATGGACTTATATGGTTGTCGTAGGTCGATGCGTCCTAGTATATGAATGAAATCATATTCATTCACAGTCAATTACTAAATAACAACCATTATATATAAATGGAAGGTCCTATGACTACAATCGTATTAGTCTAATGGACTTATGTGGTTGTCGTAGGCCGATCGTCCTAGTATGAACGTATGGCATTACTCCCAATACGATATATAAACCTCAGTTCCTATGTCTACAATCGTATTAGTCGAATGGACTTATGTGGTTGTCGTAGGCCGATGCGTCATAGTATGAACGTATGACATTACTGCCAATCTGTTATGACTACAATCTTATTAGTCCAATGGACTTATGTGGTTGTCATAGGCCGATGCGTCCTAGTATGAACGTATGACATTACTCCCAATCTGTTATGACTACAATCGTATTAGTCCAATGGACTTATGTGGTTGTCGTAGGCCGATGCGTCCTAGTATATGAATGAAATAACAGTCATAGACGGTCAATTACTAAGTAACAACCACGATATGTAAACGGAAGGTCCTATTACTACAATCGTAATAGTCAAATGGACTTATGTGGTTTTCGTAGGCCGATGCGTCCTACTACAATCGTATTACATTACTCCCACTCTGTTATGACTACAATCGTATTAGTCAAATGGACTTATATGATTGTCGTAGGCCGATGCGTCTTAGTATATAAATGAAATAATACATATAGATGGTCAATTACTAAATAACAACCACGATATATAAACGGAAGTTCCTATGCCTACAATCGTATTAGTCCAATGGACTTATGTGGTTGTCGTAGGTCGATGCATCCTAGTATGAACGTTTGACATTATTCCCAATACGATATATAAACGGAAGATCCTATGACTACAATCGTATTAGTCCAATGGACTTATGTGGTTGTCGTAGGCCGATGCGTCTTAATATACGAATGAAATCATATTTATTCATGGTCAATTAATAACTACAATCGTATTAGTCCAGTGGACTTATGTGGTTGTCGTAGGCCGATGCGTCCTAATATATGACTGAAATAATATTCATAGACGTTCAATTACTAAATAACAACCACGATATACAAATGTAAGGTCCTATTACTACAATTGTATTAGTCAAATAGACTTATGTGGTTGTCGTAGTCCGATGAGTCTTAGTATATGAATGAAATAATATTCATAGATGGTCAATTACTAAACAACAACCACGATATATAAACGGAATGTCCTATTACTACAATCGTATTAGTCCAAGGGACTTATGTATTTGTCGTAGGCCGATGCGTCCTAGTATATAAATAAAATAATGTTCATATACGGTCAATTACTAAATAACAACCACGATATATAAACCGAAGTTCCTATGACTACAATCGTATTAGTCCAATGGACTTATGTGGTTGTCGTAGGCCGATGCGTCCTAGTATATGAATGATATCATATTCATTCTTGTTCAATTACTAAATACAATCGTATTTTTCTAATGGACTTATGTGGTTGTCGTAGGCTGATGCATCCTACTATATGAATGAGATAATATTCATAGATGGTCAATTACTAAATAACAACCACGCTATATAAACGGAATGTACTATTACTACAGTCGTAATAGTCAAATGGACTTATGTGGTTGTCGTAGTCCGATGCGTCTTAGTATTTGAATGAAATAATATTCATAGACGGTCAATTACTAAATAACAACCACGATATATGAGTGGAAGGTCCTATTACTACAATCGTACTAGTCCAATGGACTTATGTGGTTGTCGTAGGCCGATGCATCCTAGTATATGAATAAAATAATATTCATAGACGGTCAATTACTATATAACAACCACGATATATAAACGGAAGTTTCTAAGACTACAATCGTATCAGTCCTATCGACTTATGTGGTTTTACGTAGGCCGATGCGTCCTAGTATTTGAATGAAATCATATTCATTCACGGTCAATAACTAACTGCAATCGTATTATTCCAATGGACTTATATGGTTGTCGAAGGCCGATGCGTCCTAGTATATGAATAAAATCATATTCATTCACGGTTAATTACTAAATAACAACCACGATATATAAATGGAATTTCCTATGACTACAATTGTATTAGTCTAATGGACTTATGTGGTTGTAGTAAGCCGATGTGTCCTAGTATGAACGTATGACAATTACTCCCAATACGCTATATAAATGGAAGTTCCTATGACTACAATTGTATTAGTCATATGGACTTATGTGGTTGTCGTAGGCCGATGCGTCATAGTATGAACGTATGACATTACTCCCAATCTGTTATGACTACAATCGTGTTAGTCCAATGGACTTACGTGGTTGTCGTAGGCCGATGCGTCCTAGTATGAACGTATGACATTACTCCCAATCTGTTATGACTATAATCGTATTAGTCCAATGGACTTATGTGGTTGTCATAGGCCGATGCATCCTAGTATATGAATGAAATCATATTCATTCACGGTCAATTACGAATTATAATCGTATTACTCCAATGGACTTATATGGTTGTCGTAGGCCGATGCGTCCTAGTATATGAATGAAATCATATTCATAATTACTAAAATAACAACCACGATATATAAATGGAAGGTGCTATGACTACAATCGTATTAGTCCAATGGACTTATGTGGTTGTCGTAGGCCGATCCGTCTTAGTATATGAATGAAATATTATTCATAGACGGTCAATTATTAAATAACAACCACGATATATAAACGGAAGGTCCTATTACTACAATCGTATTAGTGAAATGGACTTATGTGGTTGTCGTAGGCCGATGCGTCCTACTACAATCGTATTACATTCCTCCCAATCTGTTATGACTACAATCGTATTAGTCAAATGGACTTATGTGCTTGTCGTAGGCCGATGCGTCCTAGTATATGAATGAAATCATATTCATTCACGGTCAATTACTAAATAACAACCACGATATATAAACGAAAGGTCCTATGACTACAATCATATTAGTCCAATGGACTATTGTGGTTGTCGTAGGCTGATGCGTCCTAGTAAATGAATGAAATCATATTCATTCACTGTCAATTACTAAATAACAACCACGATATATAAACGGAAAGTCCTATTACTACAATCGTATTGGTCCAATGGACTTATGTGGTTGTCGTAGGCCGATGCGCCCTAGTATATAAATAAAATAATATTCATAGACGGTCAATTACCAAATAACAACCACGATAACTAAACCGAAGTTCCTATGACTACAATCCTATTAGTCCAATGGACTTATGTGGTTGTCGTAGGCTGATGCGTCCTAGTATATGAATGATATCATTTTCATTCACGTTCAATTACAAACTACAATCGTATTTGTCCAATGGTCTTATATGGTTGTCGTAGGCTGATGCGTCCTAGTATATGAATGAAATCATATTCATTCACAGTCAATTACTAAATTACAACCACGATATATAAATGGAAGGTCCTATTACTACAATCGTATTAGTCCAATGGACTTATTTGGTTATCGTAGGCCGATGCGTCCTAGTATATGAATGAAATCATATTCATTCACGTTCAATTCCTAACTACAATCGTATTAGTCCAGCGGACTTATGTGGTTGTCGTAGGCCGATGCGTCCTAGTATATGAATGAAATAATATTCATAGACGGTCAATTACTGAATAACAACCACGATATATAAATGTAAGGTCCTATTTCTACAATTGTATTAGTCAAATGGACTTATGTGGTTGTCGTAGTCCGATGAGTCTTAGTATATGAATGAAATAATATTCATAGATGGTCAATTACTAAATAACAACCACGATATATAAACGGAATGTCCTATTACTACAATCGTATTAGTCCAAGGGACTTATGTATTTGTCATAGGCCGATGCGTCCTAGTATATAAGTAAAATAATATTCATAGACGGTCAATTACTAAATAATAACCACGATATATAAACCGAAGTTCCTATGACTACAATCGTATTAGTCCAATGGACTTATGTGGTTGTCGTAGGGCGATGTGTCGTAGTATATGAATGATATCATATTCATTCACAATCGTATATACTAAATAACTACCACGATATATAAATGGAAGGTCCTATGACTACAATTACTATTAGTCTAATGGACTTATGTTCACGGTCAATTACTAAATAACAACCTCGATATATAAATGTAAGGTCCTATGACTACAATCGTATTTGTCTAATGGACTTATGTGGTTGTCGTAGGCCGATGCGTCCTAGTATGAATGTATGACATTACTCCCAATACGATATATAAACCGAAGTTCCTATGTCTACAATCGTATTAGTCGAATGGACTTATGTGGTTGTCGTATCCCAATGCGTCATAGTACTACTCTGTTATGACTACAATCTTATTAGTCCAATGGACTTATGTGGTTGTCATAGGCCGATGCGTCCTAGTATAAACTTATGACATTACTCCCAATCTGTTATGACTACAATCGTATTTGTCCAATGGACTTAAGTGGTTGTCGTAGGCCGATGCGTCCTAGTATATGAATGATATCATATTCATTCACGTTCAATTACTAACTACAATCGTATTGGTCCAATGGACTTATATGGTCGTCGTAGGCCGATGCGTCCTAGTATATGAATGAAATCATATTCATTCACGGTCAATTACTAAATATCAACAACGATATATAAATGGAAGGTCCTATGACTACAATCTTATTAGTCTAATGGACTTATGTGGTTGTCGTAGGCCGATGCGTCCTACTATGAAAGTATGACATTACCCCCAATACGCTATATAAACGGAAGTTCCTATGTCTACAATCGTATTAGTCCAATAGACTTATGTGGTTGTCGTAGGCCGATGCATCATAGTATGAACGTATGACATTACTCCCAATCTGTATTACTACAATCTTATTAGTCCAATGGACTTATGTGGTTGTCATAGGCCGATGCGTCCTAGTATGAACGTATGACATTACTCCCAATCTGTTATGACTACAATCGTGTTAGTCCAATGGACTTAAGAGGTTGTCGTAGGCCGATGCGTCCTAGTTATGAATGATATCATATTCATTCACGTTCAATTACTAACTACAATCGTATTTGTCCAATGGACTTATATGGTCGTCGTAGGCCGATGCGTCTTAGTATATGAATGAAATCATATTCATTCACGGTCAATTACTAAATATCAACGACGATATATAAATGGAAGGTCCTATGACTACAATCTTATTAGTCTAATGGACTTATGTGGTTGTCGTAGGCCGATGCGTCCTAGTATGAAAGTATGACATTACTCCCAATACGATATATAAACGGAAGTTCCTATGTCTACAATCGTATTAGTCCAATAGACTTATGTGGTTGTTGTAGGCCGATGCGTCATAGTATGAACGTATGACATTACTCCCAATCTGTATTACTACAATCTTATTAGTCCATCGGACTTATGTGGGTGTCATAGGCCGATGCGTCCTAGTATGAACGTATGACATTACTCCCAATCTGTTATGACTACAATCGTATTAGTCCAATGGACTTATGTGGTTGTCGTAGGCCGATGCGTCCTAGTATATGAATGAAATAACATTCATAGACGGTCAATTAAAAAATAACAACCAGGATATATAAACGGAAGGTCCTATTACTACAATCGTATTAGTCAAATGGACTTATGTGGTTTTCGTTGGCCGATGCGTCCTACTACAATCGTATTACATTACTCCTAATCTGTTATGACTACAATCGTATTAGTCAAATGGACTTATGTGATTGTCGTAGGCCGATGCGTCTTAGTATATAAATGACATAATACTTATAGACAGTCAATTACTAAATAAAGACCACGATATATAAACGGAAGTTTCTATGACTACAATCGTATTAGTCCAATGGACTTATGTGGTTGTCATAGGTCGATGCATCCTAGTATGAATGTATGACATTACTCCCGATACGATATATAAACGGAAGTTCCTATGACTACAATCGTATTAGTCCAATGGACTTATGTGGTTGTCGTAGGCCGATGCGTCCTAGTATATGAATGAAATCATATTCATTCACGGTCAATTACTAACTACAATCGTATTAGTCCAATGGACTTATGTGGTTGTCGTAGGCCGATGCGTCTTAGTATATGAGTGAAATCATATTCATTCACGGTCAGTTACTAACTACAATCGTATTACTCCAATGGACTTATATGGTTGTCGTAGGCCGATGCGTCCTAGTATATGAATGAAATCATATTCATTCACGATGAATTACTAAATAACAACCTCGATATATAAATGGAAGGTCCTATGACTACAATCATATTAGTCCAATGGACTTATGTGGTTGTCGTAGGCCGATGCGTCATAGTATGAACGTATTATATTACTCCCAATCTGTTATGACTACAATCGTATTAGTCCAATGGACTTATGTGGTTGTCGTAAGCCGATGCGTCCTAGTATGAACGTATGACTTTATGACTGCAATCGTATTAGTCCAATGGACTTAAGTGGTTTTCGTAGGCCGATGCGTCCTAGTATATAAATGAAATAATATTCATAGACGGTCAATTACTAAATCAAAACCACGATATATAAACAAAAGGTCCTATTACTACAATCGTATTAGTCATATTGACTTATGTGGTTGTCGTAGGCCGATGCGTCCTACTACAATCGTATTACATTACTCCCAATCTGCTATGACTACAATCGTATTAGTCAAATGGACTTATGTGGCTGTCGTAGGACGATGCGTCTTAGTATATGAATGAAATAATATTTATAGACGGTCAATTACCAAATAATAACCACGATATATAAACGGAAGTTCCTATGACTACAATCGTATTTGTCTAATGGACTTAAGTGGTCGTCGTAGGCCGATGCGTCCTAGTATGAACTTATGACATTACTCCCAGTACGATATATAAATAGAAGTTCCTATGACTACAATCGTATTAGTCCAATGGACTTATGTGGTTGTCGTAGGCTGATGCATCCTAGTATATGAATGAAATTATATTCATTCACGGTCAATTACTAACTACAATCGTATTAGTCTAATGGACTTATGTGGTTGTCGTAGGCCGATGCGTCTTAGTATATGAATGAAATTATATTCATTCACGGTCAATTACTAACTACAATCGTATTAGTCCAATGGACTTATGTGGTTGTCGTAGGTCGATGCATCTTAGTATATGAATGAAATCATGATAGCATCACTGATAAGGATAGAGTTTTAGAAGTTCCAAGAAGACCATTTACAAGATCTCAAGCTAAGGAATTGCAAACTAAGGTTGCTGGATTTCAATGGCAAATAAAGAAGCTTCTAACTATGGAGGAAGAGCTCATGCCCAAAGGAGAAGAGTTGTCGAAGTTTTACAACTATTTGGTTGCTCAAATTGAAGTCCAAGAGGAGGAAGATTTGGTTACCCAAATCTGCCCATGGAGTCACCAAATGGGCTCAAAATGAGCTTAAAAGACTTCCAGAAAGAGCTGTTACAAGAGCAGCCCAATTGGAGTCCAAACAAACGGCCCAAAACTAGTTGTTTTAAGGACCAAATCTGCCCCAAAGGGTCTTGGCCGCCCCTCACCTACCAAAGACTTTTCTTAAACTTTAGCAACCACCTACCTCATTGTAATAATTGTGTTTTCCACTACAACCACCCCATCTAGTTTTTAATGTTATTTTTATGCCTTTGTACTCCTATAAATAGGGTGTTCTTCTCCTTCTTAAGACACATTATTATTGAGTGAGTATATCATACTTTGAGAGTTCTTTTGAACCTTTGCTACTTGTGCTTTGAGATTTATCTTTCAACCTTTACTAGTTCATAGTTCAAGGTAGTAAGATTACTTTTCTTTGTGATATCTTTGATTCCTTTGTGGTATTCTTAGAAGGCGATTAATACTAGTATTAATTGTTGTCTCAAGTTACTCGTAAAGTGGTCAAGATCCGAATCTATTGTTTTGATTTGCTTTTAAGTAAAGGCGTTTGATTTCTTTCATAAATCAAGATGTTGTTACTTTGATCTTGTCAAGGCTATAGAACTTGCGTTCTTGAAAGTTCTCGGAATTCTTTCCTTGAATCTTTCCCATATCCTTTATTTTCGTCTCTTTAATTCTAGTTGTTCAATTCCTGTTGTTATTGCTTCCGCATTTACTTCTCAAATTCTTACTCTAGTTTGGATTCCCGACCTAGTTGTTATCATGTGGTATCAGAGCGGTTCTATCAAGATTTCGTTCTTGATAATTCTTGGGATATTTTTAAAACAAAAAAAAAACAAAAAAAAAACAGAAAAAAAAACGATATCCAATTTAAAACAAGAAGAAATACAATTGCTTGCTCTCCAGGATATATCTTTTGTATCTAAGTGTTTCCCAAAATTTACAAAGGAAACAAGAAGAGGGGATCCTTGATTTTGTTACTCTCTGTATTCTACACATTTATATTATTTCTTTTTTGTTCGTGTCTTATTTCAACCGGGCCTAAAAGTTCTAGGATTTGGTATTTCTTTTTTGTTCGTGTCTTATTTCAACCGGGCCTAAAAGTTCTAGGATTTGGTTCTTTCTTCTTTTAATTGTTCCCAAAAAAACAAAAGAAAAATCTGAGTTTTACTACTAAGAACTACATACAAGTTAGGTTTAACTATAAATCTATAAAGTACTTGTTCAAAGGTTAATTCGAGAGAAAAAAAAAAGAAGCTAATTTGTGTGATACAATTTTTAAAGATATCATATACAGGTAGTGATAATGAACGAATGGTTCTCCAAGAAGCTGAAATCAAAGCAAGAAATGATTTTACCTTGCAAGCCATGCATCAACAGTTTGAAAGGCTGAATCTCCAACTCCAAGAAATGAGGGATACCATTTGATAGCATCACTGATAAGGATAGAGTTTTGGAAGCTCCAAGAAGGCCATTTACAAGATCTCAAGCTAAGGAATTGCAAACTAAGGTTGCTGGACTTCAATGGCAAATCAAGAAGCTTCTAACTATGAAGGAAGAGCTCATGCCCAAAGGAGAAGAGTTGTCGAAGTTTTACAACTATTTGGTTGCTCAAATTGAAGTCCAAGAGGAGGAAGATTTGGTTACCCAAATCTGCCCATGGAGTCACCAAATGGGCTCAAAATGAGCTTAAAAGAGTTCCAGAAAGAGGTGTTACAAGAGCAGCCCAATTGGAGTCCAAACAAATGGCCCAAAACTAGTTGTTTTAAGGCCCAAATCTGCCCAAAGAGTCTTGGCCGCCCCTCACCTACCAAAGACTTTTCTTAGACTTTAGCAACCACCTACCTCATTGTAATAATTGTGTTTTCTACTACAACCACCCCATCTAGTTTTTAATGTTATTTTTATGCCTTTGTACTCCTATAAATAGGGTGTTCTTCTCCTTCTTAAGACACATTATTATTGAGTGAGTATATCATACTTTGAGAGTTCTTTTGAACCTTTGCTACTTGTGCTTTGAGATTTATCTTTCAACCTTTACTAGTTCATAGTTCAAGGTAGTAAGATTACCTCTCTTTGTGATATCTTTGATTCCTTTGTGGTATTCTTAGAAGGCGATTAATACTAGTATTAATTGTTGTCTCAAGTTACTCGTAAAGTGGTCAAGATCCGAATCTATTGTTTTGATTTGCTTTTAAGTAAAGGCGTTTGATTTCTTTCATAAATCAAGACGTTGTTACTTTGATCTTGTCAAGGCTATAGAACTTGCGTTGTTGAAAGTTCTCGGAATTCTTTCCTTGAATCTTTCCCATATCCTTTATTTTCGTCTCTTTAATTCTAGTTGTTCAATTCCTGTTGTTATTGCTTCCGCATTTACTTCTCAAATTCTTGCTCTAGTTTGGATTCCCGACCTAGTTGTTATCAAGTGGTATTCAGAGCGGTTCTATCAAGATTTCGTTCTTGATAATTCTTGGGATATTTTGAAACCAAAAAAAAAAACAAAAAAAAACAAAAAAAATGAAATCCAATTTAAAACAAGAAGAAATACAATTGCTTGCTCTCCAGGATATATCTTTTGTATCTAAGTGTTTCCAAAAATTAACAAAGGAAACAAGAATAGGGGATCCTTGATTTTGTTACTCTCTGTATTCTACACATTTATATTCTTTCCTTTTTGTTCGTGTCTTATTTCAACCGAGCCTAAAAGTTCTAGGATTTGGTTCTTTCTTCTTTTAATTGTTCCCAAAAAAACAAAAGAAAAATCTGAGTTTTACTACTAAGAACTACATACAAGTTAGGTTTAACTATAAATCTATAAAGTACTTGTTCAAAGGTTATTTCGAGAGAAAAAAAAAGAAGCTAATTTGTGTGATACAATTTTTAAAGATGTCACATACAGGTAGTGATAATGAACGAATGGTTCTCCAAGAAGCTGAAATCAAAGCAAGGAATGATTTTACCTTGCAAGCCATGCATCAACAGTTTGAAAGGCTGAATCTCCAACTCCAAGAAATGAGGGATACCATTGCGGATCAAAATGATACAATAGCTGAACTTAGGAGGGATAATAATGTTAGGTCACCTGCTAGAAGAAATGTACCCCATGTTCCTATTGTAAATCAAGCAAACTTTATTGATGATTTTAATGATATTGATTTTGATAGGGTGAGAGGAGATAGGAGGGGACAAAGAGGTAGGATAGAGGATGATAATATAAGTAATATAAAGATGCAGATGCCATCTTTCAAGGGAACAAGGGATCCAGACTTGTATCTTGATTGGGAGAGAAAGGTTGAAGCAATCTTTGATTGTCACAACTACTCTGAAGGTAAGAAGGTTAAACTTGTTGTTGTTGAGTTTTCTGATTATGCTTCTATTTGGTGGAAAAAGCTAAATAGGGATCGACTGCAAGAAGGACAAACACCAATTGCTACTTGGACTGAGGCTAAAAGGGTGATGAGGAAGAGATTCGTACCATCACACTTTCAAAGAGAGCTACAACTACGTCTTCAAACATTGAAGCAAGGGTCCATGTTAGTAGATGAGTACTTTAAGGCTATGGATATAGCTATGATCCAAGCTAATTGTATGGAGGAAGAAGAGGCTACAATGGCTAGGTTTTTAAATGGTTTAAATAAGGAAATAGCTGATGTAGTTGAATTACAACAATATGTAACAATAGATGAGTTAGTTGATTTGTGTATAAAGGTAGAAAATCAAAATAAAAGAAAGCAAACTAGCTCATGGAGATGTCGAACAAGCACCATGCCTAAGAAACCATGGCCAAATCGTGAGATGAAGAATTTTTCTCGGCCTCAAGAAGACAAGGGAAAAGGTGAACTGGAGAACAAAGAGGGAGGTAAAACCTTCAACCCTAAACCTTTTACACCTTCTAGTTCTATTCAGTGTCATAAATGTAAAGGAAGGGGACATATGATGCATGAATGTCCAAGTAGAAGGAACATCATTCTAAAAGAAGATGGAGGATATGAGAGTGAAAAGAGTGAGGGAGATGAAGAAGGAGATATGAGTGATGAAGGTGATTTAGAACTACCTAATGATGGAATGGTTGGGGTAGTTAGGAGGATTATGACTATCAATTTAGGAAGCAATAGTGAAGCACAAAGAGAGAATATATTCCATACTAGGTGTGGGATAAAAGGAAAAACTTGCTCTATGATCATTGATAGTGGTAGTTGTGCTAATGTGGTTAGTTCATACTTTGTGGAAAAACTGGGACTTGCATGCATGAAACACCCTACTCCCTATAGACTCCAATGGTTAAATGATAGTGGTGAACTAAAGGTAAATAAACAGTGTATGATTTCATTTAACGTTGGTAGATATGAGGATGATATTCTTTGTGACATAGTGCCTATGCAAGCTTGTCATATATTTCTGGGTCGTCCTTGGCAGTATGACAGGAATGTTTTTCATGATGGGAGAAAGAATAGATATTCGCTTGAACTAAATGGCAGGAAATTTACTCTTGCACCTTTATCTCCTTCTCAAGTGTTTGAAGATCAGAAGAGATTAAAGGAAACAATGGGAAAGTCAAGGGGAGGGATAAAAAGTGAGCTTGAGGAAAAAGAAAAGAAAGAGAGAGAGGGCAGCAATTTGAGAGAAGAGATAAAAGAGGGTTTGAATAAAAAAATAGACAGTCTTGGTGAGAGGAAAGAGGCTAAGGAAACAAAAAAAGAGAGTTTCTATATAAAAGCCAAATAGTGTTTAAATGCAAGAAAAGAGGGGCTTCCCATAATACTACTTACTTACAAAGAGGCTTTGATTAACTCTGAGTTGCTAACTTCTTCTTTGCCAAGTAGTATTTCTTCTCTTTTGCAGGATTTTGAAGATGTCTTTCCAGAAGATATTCCTAGTGGATCGCCACCTTTACGTGGCATTGAGCATCAAATTGATTTTGTACCTGGATCACAAATCCCAAATAGGCTAGCCTATAGGAGTAATCTAGAAGAGACAAAGGAACTTCAAAGGCAAGTTGAGGAGTTGCTTGAGAAAGGCTTTGTGAGAGAGAGCATGAGCCCTTGCTCTGTTCCGGTCCTATTGGTACCCAAAAAGGATGGAACTTGGAGGATGTGCGTGGATTGTAGAGCAATCAACAAGATTATGGTAAAGTATCGCCACCCTATTCCTCGTCTTGATGACATGTTGGATCAATTACATGGATCCAAAATCTTTTCTAAAATTGATCTAAAAAGTGGTTACCATCAGATTCGAATGAATCCAAGAGATGAATGGAAAACTGCTTTTAAGACCAAATATGGGCTTTATGAGTGGTTAGTTATGCCTTTCGGCTTGACTAATGCACCTAGCACTTTCATGAGATTAATGAATCATATTTTTAAGGATTTTCGTGGAAAATTTGTTGTGGTATACTTCGATGATATCTTGGTCTTTTCTAATACTTTAGAAGAGCATGTAGAGCACCTAAGACAAGTTTTTGAAGTTCTTAGAAAGCACTTGTTATTTGCTAATCTTAAAAAGTGTACTTTTTATGTGGATCGTGTGATTTTCTTGGGTTTTGTGGTTAGCTCTAAGGGTGTTGAGGTTGATGAAGAGAAAATCAAAGCAATTAAAGAATGGCCTAAACCTAAGAGTGTAACTGAAGATAGGAGTTTTCATGGACTTGCTAGTTTTTATAGGAGGTTTGTGAGAGACTTTAGTACCATTGCTTCTCCTTTAACTGAAGTTATCAAAAAGGATAGGATTTTTAAATGGGGAAAAGAACAAGATGATGCTTTTAACTTGTTGAAAGAAAAGTTATGTTCTGCTCCGTTATTACAATTGCCTGATTTTTCTAAATCTTTTGAAATTGAATGTGATGCTTCTGGCAAGGGAATAGGTGCTGTTTTGATGCAGGATTCTAAACCTATTGCCTACTTTAGTGAGAAGTTGAATGGAGCCACATTGAACTTTTCAACTTATGACAAAGAGCTTTATGCTTTGGTAAGGGCTTTAGCCACATGGCAACATTACTTGTGGCCAAGGGAGTTTGTCATTAAAACTGACCATGAATCCTTTAAATACTTGAAAAGTCAAGGTAAGCTTAGTAGAAGGCATGCTAAGTGGGTTGAATTTATTGAAACTTTTCCTTATGTAATTTCTTACAAACAAGGGAAAGAGAATGTTGTTGCTGATGCACTTTCAAGGAGGTATGTCTTAGTTTCTACCCTCACTTCTAAATTGATGGGTTTTGATCAAATCAAGGAACTTTATGCTAATGATTTTGGCAAAACTTTTGCAGATTGTAAGTTGGGTCCTCTTGATAGGTTTAACCTACAAGATGGGTTTCTCTTTAAGGAAAATAAGTTGTGTATCCCTAATTGCTCTTTACGTGAAGTATTTGTAAGGGAAGCACATTGTGGAGGGCTTATGGAACACTTTGGGGTCCCAAAGACATTAGACATACTTGCTGAAAATTTCTTTTGGCCTGGAATGAGAAAAGATGTTGAAAGAATGTGCACACAGTGTTTGGAATGTAAACAAGCTAAATCTAAAGTGTTACCACATGGTCTTTACAGGCCATTACCTGTTCCCACTTCACCTTGGATTGATATATCTATGGATTTTGTGTTAGGTTTGCCTAGAACAAGGTATGGTAAGGATAGTATATTTGTTGTGGTAGATAGGTTCTCCAAGATGGCTTGTTTTATTCCTTGTTTAAAGACTAATGATGCCTCACATGTTGCTAATCTTTTTGTAAAAGAGATTGTGAAATTGCATGGTATACCTAGAACTATTGTTAGTGATAGGGATGTAAAGTTTTTGAGTCACTTCTGGCGTGTATTTTGGGGGAAGTTAGGCACTAAATTGTTGTTTTCCACTTCTTGTTACCCACAAACTGATGGACAAAATGAAGTTGTTAATAGAACCTTAGGAAACATGTTGAGGGCTGTTTTGAAAGGTAAATTAACTTTATGGGAAGATCACTTACCTATGATTGAATTTGCTTACAATAGAACAATCCATTCTTCTACAGGTATGTCTCCTTTTCAAGTTGTTTATGGCTTTAATCCCTTTACTCCACTTGATTTATTACCATTACCTACTAATGATATTGCTAGTCTTGATGGTAGGACGAAGGCTGAGATGATGAAAAAAATTCATGAGCAAACAAGGCTTGCAATTGAGAAGAAAAATGAGCAAACCGCCTTGAGAAAGAATAAGGGTCGAAAACAAGTTATTTTTAAACCTGGAGATTTAGTTTGGGTTCACTTTAGAAAGGAGAGATTTCCTTCCAAAAGGAAGTCAAAGTTGCATCCTAGAGGAGATGGCCCCTTTCAAGTTCTTGAAAGGATTGGAAACAATGCTTACAAGTTGGACCTTCCTGGTGAGTTTCAAGTAAGTGCTACATTCAATGTTGCTGACTTATCTTTGTTTGACGTAGGATCGAATTCGGGGACGAATTCTTTTGAAGAAGAGGGGAATGATAGCATCACTGATAAGGATAGAGTTTTGGAAGCTCCAAGAAGGCCATTTGCAAGATCTCAAGCTAAGGAATTGCAAACTAAGGTTGCTGGACTTCAATGGCAAATAAAGTAGCTTCTAACTATGGAGGAAGAGCTCATGCCCAAAGGAGGAGACTTGTCGAAGTTTTACAACTATTTGGTTGCTTAAATTGAAGTCCAAGAGGAGGAAGATTTGGTTACCCAAATCTGCCCATGGAGTCACCAAATGGGCTCAAAATGAGCTTAAAAGAGTTCCAGAAAGAGGTGTTACAAGAGCAGCCCAATTGGAGTCCAAACAAATGGCCCAAAACTAGTTGTTTTAAGGCCCAAATCTGCCACAAAGAGTCTTGGCCGCCCCTCACCTACCAAAGACTTTTCTTAGACGTTAGCAACCACCTACCTCATTGTAATAATTGTGTTTTCCACTACAACCACCCCATCTAGTTTTTAATATTATTTTTATGCCTTTGTACTCCTATAAATAGGGTGTTCTTCACCTTCATAAGACACATTATTATTGAGTGAGTATATTATACTTTGAGAGTTCTTTTGAACCTTTGTTACTTGTGCTTTGAGATTTATCTTTCAACCTTTACTAGTTCATAGTTCAAGGTAGTAAGATTACTTCTCTTTTGTGATATCTTTGATTCCTTTGTGGTATTCTTAGAAGGCGATTAATACTAGTATTAATTATTGTCTCAAATTACTCGTAAAGTGGTCAAGATCCGAATCTATTATTTTGATTTGCTTTTAAGTAAAGGCGTTTGATTTCTTTCATAAATCAAGACGTTGTTACTTTGATCTTGTCAATGCTATAGAACTTGCGTTCTTGAAAGTTCTCGGAATTCTTTCCTTGAATCTTTCCCATATCCTTTATTTTCGTCTCTTTAATTCTAGTTGTTCAATTCCTGTTGTTATTGCTTCCGCATTTACTTCTCAAATTCTTACTCTAGTTTGGATTCCCGACCTAGTTGTTATCAAATCATATTCATTCACGGTCAATTACTAACTACAATCGTATTAGTCCAATGGACTTATATGGTTGTCGTAGGCTGATGCGTCCTAGTATATGAATGAAATCATATTCATTCACGCTCAATTACTAAATAACAACCACGATGTATAAGTGGAAGGTCCTATGAGTAAAATCGTATTAGTCCAATGGACTTATGTGGTTGTCATAGGCCGATGCGTCCTAGTATATGAATGAAATCATATTCATTCACAGTCAATTACTAAATAACAACAACGATATATAAATGGAAGGTCCTATTACTACAATCGTATTAGTCCAATGGACTTATTGTGTTGTCGTAGGCCGATGCGTCCTAGTATATGAATGAAATCATATTCATTCACGGTCAATTACTAACTACAATCGTATTAGTCCAATGGAATTATGTGGTTGTCGTAGGCCGATGCGTCCTAGTATATGAATGAAATAATATTCATAGACAGTCAATTACTAAATAACAACCACGATACAAAAACGGAAGGTCCTATTACTACAATCGTATAAGTCAAATGGACTTATGGGGTTGTCGTAGTCCGATGCGTCTTAGTATATGAATGAAATAATATTCATAGACGGTCAATTACTAAATAACAACCACGATATACAAACGGAAGGTCCTATTACTACAATCGTATTAGTCCAATGGACTTATGTGGTTGTCGTAAGCCGATGCGTCCTAATATATAAATAAAATAATATTCATAGACAGTCAATTACTAAATAACAGCCACGATATATAAACCGAAGTTCCTATGACAACAATCGTATTAGTTTGATGGACTTATGTGGTTGTCGTAGGTCGATGCGTCCTAGGATATGAATGATATCATATTCATTCACGTTCAATTACTAACTACAATCGTATTTGTCCAATGGACTTATATGGTCGTCGTGGGCCGATGCGTCCTAGTATATGAATGAAAGCATATTCATTCTGATAACAACTAGGTCGGGAATCCAAACTAGAGTAAGAATTTGAGAAGTAAATGCGGAAGCAATAACAACAGGAATTGAACAACTAGAATTAAAGAGAAAAAAATAAAGGATATGGGAAAGATTCAAGGAAAGAATTCCGAGAAATTTCAAGAACGCAAGTTCTATTGCCTTGACAATATCAAAGTAACAACGTCTTGATTTATGAAAGAAATCAAACGCCTTTACTTTAAAAGCAAATCAAAACAATTGATTCGAATCTTGATCACTTTACGAGTAACTTGAGACAACAATTAATACTAGTATTAATCACCTTCTAAGAATAACACAAAGGAATCAAAGATAGTATTACTCTTATAGGCTGGCCTATTTGGGATTTGTGATCCAGGCACAAAATCAATTTGATGCTCAATGCCACGTAAAGGTGGCAATCCACTAGGAATATCTTCTGGAAAGACATCTTCAAAATCCTGCAAAAGAGAAGAAATACTACTTGGCAAAGAAGAAGTTAGCAACTCAGAGTTAATCAAATCCTCTTTGTAAGTAAGTAGTATTATGGGCAACCCGTCTTTTCTTGCATTTAAACACTCTTTGGCTTTTATATAGAAACTCTCTCTTTTTCTTTCCTTAGCCTCTTTCTTCTCACCAAGACTGTCTATTTTTTTATTCGAACCCTCTTTTATCTCTTCTCTCAAATTGCTGCCCTCTTTCTCTTTCTTTTCTTTTTCCTCAAGCTCACTTTTTATCCCTCCCCTTGACTTTCCCATTGTTTCCTTTGATCTCTTCTGATCTTCAAACACTTGAGAAAGAGATAAAGGTGCAAGAGTAAATTTCCTGCCATTTAGTTCAAGCGAATATCTATTCTTTCTCCCATCATGAAAAACATTCATGTCATACTGCCAAGGACGACCCAGTAATATATGACAAGCTTGCATAGGCACTATGTCACAAAGAACATCATCCTCATATCTACCAACGTTAAATGAAATCATCCACTGTTTATTTACCTTTAGTTCACCAATATCATTTAACCATTGGAGTCTCTAGGGAGTAGGGTGTTTCATGCATGCAAGTCCTAGTTTTTCCACAAAGTATGAACTAACCACATTAGCACAACTACCAATGATCATAGAGCAAGTTTTTCCTTTTATCCCACACCTAGTATGGAATATATTCTCTCTTTGTGCTTCACTATTGCTTCCTAAATTGATAGTCACAATCCTCCTAACTACCCCAACCATTCCATCATTAGGTAGTTCTAAATCACCTTCATCACTCATATCTCCCTCTTCATCTCCCTCACTCTTTTCACTCTCATATCCTCCATCTTCTTTTAGAATGATGTTTCTTCTACTTGGACATTCATGCATCATATGTCCCCTTCCTTTACATTTATGACACTGAATAGAACTAGAAGGTGTAAAAGGTTTAGGGTTGAAGGTTTTACCTCCCTCTTTGTTCTCCAGTTTACCTTTTCCCTTGTCTTCTTGAGGCCGAGAAAAATTCTTCATCTCATGATTTGGCCATGGTTTCTTAGGCATGGTGCTTGTTCGACATCTCCATGAGCCAGTTTGCTTTCTTTTATTTTGATTTTCTACCTTTATACACAAATCAACTAACTCATCTATTGTTACATATAATTCAACTACATCAGCTATTTCCTTATTCAAACCATTTAAAAACCTAGCCATTGTAGCCTTTTCTTCCTCCATACAATTAGCTTGGATCATAGCTATATCCATAGAAAGTAATCATCTACTGACATGGACCCTTGCTTCAATGAATCTCTTCCTCATCACCCTTTAGCCTCAGTCCAAGTAGCAATTGGTGCTTGTCCTTCTTGCAGTCGATCCCTATTAAGCTTTTTCCACCAAATAGAAGCATAATCAGAAAACTCAACAACAGCAAGTTTAACCTTCTTACCTTCAGAATAGTTGTGACAGTCAAAGATTGCTTCAACCTTTCTCTCCCAATCAAGATACAAGTCCGGATCCCTTGTTCCCTTGAAAGATGGCATCTGCATCTTTATATTACTTATATTATCATCCTCTATCCTACCTCTTTGTCCCCTCCTATCTCCTCTCACCCTATCAAAATCAATATCATTAAAATTATCAATAAAACTCAGATTTTTCTTTTGTTGTTTTGGGAAAAATTAAAGAAGAAAGAACCAAATCCTAGAACTTTTAGGCTCGGTTGAAACAAGACACGAACGAAAAGGAAAGAATATAAATGTGTAGAATACAGAGAGTAAGAAAATCAAGGATCCCCTCTTTTTTTCAAAATATCCCAAGAATTATCAAGAACGAAATCTTGATAGAACCGCTCTGATACCACTTGATAACAACTAGGTCGGGAATCCAAACTAGAGTAAGAATTTGAGAAGTAAATGCGGAAGCAATAACAACAGGAATTGAACAACTAGAATTAAAGAGACAAAAATAAAGGATATGGGAAAGATTCAAGGAAAGAATTCCGAGAACTTTCAAGAACGCAAGTTCTATAGCCTTGACAAGATCAAAGTAACAACGTCTTGATTTATGAAAGAAATCAAACGCCATTACTTAAAAAGCAAATCAAAACAATAGATTCGGATCTTGACCACTTTACGAGTAACTTGAGACAACAATTAATACTAGTATTAATCGCCTTCTAAGAATACCACAAAGGAATCAAAGATATCATAAAAGAGAAGTAATCTTACTACCTTGAACTATGAACTAGTAAAGGTTGAAAGATAAATCTCAAAGCACAAGTAACAAAGGTTCAAAAGAACTCTCAAAGTATGATATACTCAATCAATAATAATGTCTCTTATGAAGGAGAAGAACACCCTATTTATAGGAGTACAAAGGCATAAAAATAACATTAAAAACTAGATGGGGTGGTTGAAGTGGAAAACACAATTATTACAATGAGGTAGGTGGTTGTTAAAGTCTAAGAAAAGTCTTTGGTAGGTGAGGGGCGGCCAAGACCCTTGGGGCAGATTTGGGCCTTAAAACAACTAGTTTTGGGCCATTTGTTTGGACTCCAATTGGGTTGTTCTTGTAACACCTCTTTCTGGAACTCTTTTAAGCTCATTTTGAGCCAATTTGGTGACTCCATGTGCAGATTTGGGTAACCAAATTTTCCTCCTCTTGGACTTCAATTTGAGCAACCAAATAGTTGTAAAACTTCGACAACTCTTCTCCTTTGGGCATGAGCTCTTCCTCCATAGTTAGAAGCTTCTTTATTTGCCATTGAAGTCCAGCAACCTTAGTTTGCAATTCCTTAGCTTGAGATCTTGTAAATGGCCTTCTTGGAGCATCCAAAACTCTATCCTTATCAGTGATGCTATCACATTCACGGTCAATTACTAAATAACAACCACGATATATAAATGGAAGGTCCTATGACTACAATCTTATTAGTCTAATGGACTTATGTGGTTGTCGTAGGCCGGTGCGTCCTAGTATGAACGTATGACATTACTCCCAATCAGTTATGACCACAATCTTATTAGTCCAATGGACTTATGTGGTTGTCATAGGCCGATGCGTCCTAGTATGAACGTTTGACATTACTCCCAATCTGTTATGACTACAATCGTATTAGTCCAATAGACTTATGTGGTTATCGTAGGCCGATGCGTCCTAGTATATGAATGAAATAATACTCATTGACGGTCAATTACTAAATAACAACCACAATATATAAACGAAAGGTCCTATTACTATAATCGTATTTGTCAAATGGACTTATGTGGTTTTCGTAGGCTGGTGCGTCCTACTACAATCGTATTACATTACCCCCAATCTGTTATGACTACAATCGTATTAGTGAAATGGACTTATGTGGTTGTCGTAGGCCGATGTGTCTTAGTATATAAATGACATAATACTTATAGACAGTCAATTACTGAATAAAGACCGCAATATATAAATAACATGATTACTACAATCATATTAGTCCAATGGACTTATGTGGTTGTCGTAGGTCGATGCATCCTAGTATGAATGTATGACATTACTCCCAATACGATATATAAACGGAAGTTCCTATGACTACAATCGTATTAGTCCAATAGACTTATGTGGTTGTCGTAGGCCGATGTGCCCTAGTATATGAATGAAATCATATTCATTCACGATCAATTACTAACTACAATCGTATTGGACTTACGTGGTTGTCGTAGGCCGATGCGTCTTAGTATATGAGTGAAATCATATTCATTCACGGTCAATTACTTACTACAATCGTATTACTCCAATGGACTTATATGGTTATCGTAGGCCGATGCGTCCTAGTATATGAATGAAATCATATTCATTCACGGTGAATTACTAAATAACAACCACGATATATAAATGGAAGGTCCTATGACTACAATCGTATTAGTCCAATGGACTTATGTGGTTGTCGTAGGCCGATGCGTCATAGTATGAACGTATGATATTACTCCCATTCTGTTATAACTACAATCGTATTAGTCCAATTGACTTATGTGGTTGTCGTGGGCCGATGCGACCTAGTATGAACGTATGACATTACTCCCAATCTGCTATGACTACAATCGTATTAGTCCAATGGACTTATGTGGTTGTCGTAGGCCGATGCGTCCTAGTATATGAATGAAATAATATTCATAGACGGTCAATTACTAAATAATAACCACAATATATAAACGGAAGGTCCTATTACTACAATTGTATTAGACAAATGGACTTATGTGGTTTTCGTTGGCCGATGCGTCCTACTACAATCGTATTACATTACTCCTAATCTGTTATGACTATAATCGTATTAGTCAAATGGACTTATGTGATTGTCGTAGGCCTATGCGCCTTAGTATATAAATGACATAATACTTATAGACAGTCAATTACTAAATAAAGACCACGATATATAAACGGAAGTTCCTATGACTACAATCGTATTAGTCCAATGGACTTATGTGGTTGTCATAGGTCGATGCATCCTAGTATGAATGTATGACATTACTCCCGATACGATGTTTAAACGGAAGTTCCTATAACTACAATCGTATTAGTCAAATGGACTTATGTGGTTGTCGTAGGCCGATGAGTCCTAGTATATAAATGAAATAATATTCATAGACGGTCAATTACTAAATAACAACCACGATATATAAACGAAAGGTACTATTACTACAATCGTATTAGTCAAATTAACATATGTGGTTGTCGTAGGCCGATGCGTCCTACTACAATCGTATTACATTACTCCCAATCTGCTATGACTACAATCGTATTAGTCCAATGGACTTATATGGTTGTCGTAGGCTGATGCGTCCTAGTATATGAATGAAATCATATTCATTCACGCTCAATTAGTAAATAAGAACCACAATGTATAAGTGGAAGGTCCTATGACTACAATCGTATTAGTCCAATGGACTTATGTGGTTGTCGTAGGCCGATGCGTCCTAGTATATGAATGAAATCATATTCATTCACAGTCAATTACTAAATAACAACCACGATATATAAATGGAAGGTCCTATTACTACAATCGTATTTGTCCAATGGACTTATATGGTTGTCGTATGCCGATGCGTCCTAGTATATGAATGAAATCATATTCATTCACAGTCAATTACTAAATAACAACCACAATATATAAATGGAAGGTCCTATTACAACAATCGTATTAGTCTAATGGACTTATTGTGTTGTCATAGGCCGATGCGTCCTAGAATATGAATGAAATCATATTCACTCACGGTCAATTACTAACTACAATCGTATTAGTCCAATGGAATTATGTGGTTGTCGTAGGCAGATGCGTCCTAGTATATGAATGAAATAATATTCATAGACGGTCAATTACTAAATAACAACCACAATATATAAACGGAATGTCCTATTACTACAATCGTATTAGTTTGATGGACTTATGTGGTTGTCGTAGGCCGATGCGTCCTAGTATATGAATGATATCATATTCATTCACGTTCAATTACTAACTACAATCGTATTTGTCCAATGGACTTATATGGTCATCATAGGCCGATGCGTCCTAGTATATGAATGAAATCATATTCATTCACGGACAATTACTAAATAACAACCACGTTATATAAATGGAAGGTCCTATGACTACAATCTTATAAGTCTAATGGACTTATGTGGTTGTCGTAGGCCAATGCGTCCTAGTATGAACGTATGACATTACTCCCAATACGATATATAAACGGAAGTTCCTATGTCTACAATCGTATTAGTCCAATGGACTTATGTGGTTGTCGTAGGCCGATGCGTCGTAGTATGAACGTATGACATTACTCCCAATCTGTTATGACTACGATCTTATTAGTCCAATGGACTTATGTGGTTATCATAGGCCGATGCGTCCTAGTATGAACGTATAACATTACTCCCAATCTGCTATGACTACAATCGTATTAGTCCAATGGACTTATGTGGTTGTTGTAGGCCGATGCGTCCTAGTATATGAATGAAATAATATTCATAGACGGTCAATTACTAAATAACAACCACAATATATAAATGGAAGGTCCTATTACTACAATCGTATTAGTCCAATGGACTTATGTGGTTGTCGTAGGCCGATGCGTCCTAGTATATAAATAAAATAATAGTCATAGACGGTCAATTACTAAATAACAACCACGATATATAAATCGAAGTTCCTATGACTACAATCGTATTAGTTTGATGGACTTATGTGGTTGTCGTAGGCCGATGCGTCCTAGTATATGAATGATATCATATTCATTCACGTTCAATTACTAACTACAATCGTATTTGTCCAATGGACTTATATGGTCATCGTAGGCCGATGCGTCCTAGTATATGAATGAAATCATATTCATTCACGGTCAATTACTAAATAACAACCACGATATATAAATGGAAGGTCCTATGACTACAATCTTATAAGTCTAATGGACTTATGTGGTTGTCGTAGGCCGATGCGTCCTAGTATGAACGTATGACATTACTCCCAATACGATATATAAACGGAAGTTCCTATGTCTACAATCGTATTAGTCCAATGGACTTATGTGGTTGTTGTAGGCCGATGCGTCGTAGTATGAACGTATGACATTACTCCCAATCTGTTATCACTACAATCTTATTAGTCCAATGGACTTATGTGGTTATCATAGGCCGATGCGTCCTAGTATGAACGTATGACATTACTCCCAATCTGCTATGACTACAATCGTATTAGTCCAATGGACTTATGTGGTTGTCGTAGGCCGATGCGTCCTAGTATATGAATGAAATAATATTCATAGACGGTCAATTACTAAATAACAACCACAATATATAAACGGAAGGTCCTATAACTACAATCTTATTAGTCCAATGGACTTATGTGGTTGTAGTAGGCCGATGCGTCCTAGTATATAAATAAAATAATATTCATAGACGGTCAATTACTAAATAACAACCACGATATATGAATCGAAGTTCCTATGACTACAATCGTATTAGTTTGATGGACTTATGTGGTTGTCGTAGGCCGATGCGTCCTAGTATATGAATGATATCATATTCATTTACGTTCAATTACTAACTACAATCGTATTTGTCCAATGGACTTATATGGTCATCGTAGGCCGATGCGTCCTAGTATATGAATGAAATCATATTCATTCACGGTCAATTACTAAATAACAACCACGATATATAAATGGAAGGTCCTATGACTACAATCTTATAGGTCTAATGGACTTATGTGGTTGTCGTAGGCCGATGCGTCCTAGTATGAACGTGTGACATTACTCCCAATACGATATATAAACGGAAGTTCCTATGTCTACAATCGTATTAGTCCAATGGACTTATGTGGTTGTTGTAGGCCGATGCGTCGTAGTATGAACATATGACATTACTCCCAATCTGTTATCACTACAATCTTATTAGTCCAATGGACTTATGTGGTTATCATAGGCCGATGCGTCCTAGTATGAACGTATGACATTACTCCCAATCTGCTATGACTACAATCGTATTAGTCCAATGGACTTATGTGGTTGTCGTAGGCCGATGCGTCCTAGTATATGAATGAAATAATATTCATAGACGGTCAATTACTAAATAACAACCACAATATATAAACGGAAGGTCCTATTACTACAATCGTATTAGTCAAATGGACTTATGTGGTTTTCGTAGGCCGATGCGTCCTACTACAATCGTATTACATTACTCCCAATCTGTTATGACTACAATCGTATTAGTCAAATGGACTTATATGGTTGTCGTGGGCCAATGCGTCTTAGTATATAAATGACATAATACTTATAGATAGTCAATTACTAAATAAAGACCACGATATATAAACGGAAGTTCCTATGACTACAATCGTATTAGTCCAATGGACTTATGTGGTTGTCGTAGGTTGATGCATCTTAGTATGAATGTATGACATTACTCTCAATACGATATATAAATGGAAGTTCCTATGACTACAATCGTATTAGTCCAATGGACTTATGTGGTTGTCGTAGGCCGATGCGTCCTAGTATATGAATGAAATCATATTCATTCACGGTCAATTACTAACTACAATCGTATTAGTCCAATGGACTTATGTGGTTGTCGTAGGCCGATGCGTCTTAGTATATGAGTGAAATCATATTCATTCACGGTCAATTACTAACTACAATCGTATTATTCCAATGGACTTATATGGTTGTCGTAGGCCGATGCCTCATAGTATATGAATGAAATCATATTCATTCACCGTCAATTACTAAATAACAACCACAATATATAAATGGAAGGTCCTATGACTACAATCGTATTAGACCAATGGACTTATGTGGTTGTCGTAGGCCGATGCGTCATAGTATGAACGTATGATATTACTCCCAATCTGCTATGACTACAATCGTATTAGTCCAATGGACTTATGTGGTTGTCGTAGGCTGATGCGTCCTAGTATGAACGTATGACATTACTCCCAATCTGCTATGACTACAATCGTATTAGTCCAAAGGACTTATGTGGTTGTCGTAGGCCGATGCGTCCTAGTATATGAATGAAATAATATTCATAGGCGGTCAATTACTAAATAACAACCACAATATATAAATGGAAGGTCCTATTACTACAATTGTATTAGACAAATGGACTTATGTGATTTTCGTAGGCCGGTGCGTCCTACTACAATCGTATTACATTACTCCCAATCTGTTATGACTACAATCGTATTAGTCAAATGGACTTATGTGGTTGTCGTGGGCCAATGCGTCTTAGTATATAAATGACATAATACTTATAGACAGTCAATTACTAAATAAAGACCACGATATATAAAAAGGAAGTTCCTATGACTACAATCGTATTAGTCCAATGGACTTGTGTGGTTGTCGTAGGTTGATGCATCTTAGTAGGAATGTATGACATTACTCCCAATACGATATATAAATGGAAGTTCCTATGACTACAATCGTATTAGTCCAATGGACTTATGTGGTTGTCGTAGGCCGATGCGTCCTAGTATATGAATGAAATCATATTCATTCAGGGTCAATTACTAACTACAATCGTATTAGTCCAATGGACTTATGTGGTTGTCGTAGGCCGATGCGTCTTAGTATATGAGTGAAATCATATTCATTCACGGTCAATTACTAACTACAATCGTATTAGTCCAATGGACTTATATGGTTGTCGTAGGCCGATGCGTCCTAGTATATGAATGAAATCATATTCATTCACCGTCAATTACTAAATAACAACCACAATATATAAATGGAAGGTCCTATGACTACAATCGTATTAGTCCAATGGACTTATGTGGTTGTCGTAGGCCGATGCGTCATAGTATGAACGTATGATATTACTCCCAATCTGTTATGACTACAATCGTATTAGTCCAATGGACTTATGTGGTTGTCGTAGGCTGATGCGTCCTAGTATGAACATATGACATTACTCCCAATCTGCTATGACTACAATTGTATTAGTCCAATGGACTTAAGTGGTTGTCGTAAGCCGATGCGTCCTAGTTTATAAATGAAATAATATTCATAGACGGTCAATTACTAAATAACAACCACGATATATAAACAAAAGGTCCTATTACTACAATCGTATTAGTCAAATTGACTTATGTGGTTGTCGTAGGCCGATGCGTCCTAATACAATCGTATTACATTACTCCCAATCTGCTATGACTACAATCGTATTAGTCAAATGGACTTATGTGCTTGTTGTAGGACGATGTGTCTTAGTATATGAATGAAATAATATTCATAGACGGTCAATTACTAAATAACAACCACGATATATAAACGAAAGTTCCTATGACTACAATCGTATTAGTCCAATGGACTTGTGTGGTTGTCGTAGGTTGATGCATCTTAGTATGAATGTATGACATTACTCCCAATACGATATATAAATGGAAGTTCCTATGACTACAATCGTATTAGTCCAATGGACTTATGTGGTTGTCGTAGGGCGATGCGTCCTAGTATATGAATGAAATCATATTCATTCACGGTCAATTACTAACTACAATCGTATTAGTCCAATGGACTTATGTGGTTGTCGTAGGCCGATGCGTCTTAGTATATGAGTGAAATCATATTCATTCACGGTCAATTACTAACTACAATAGTATTAGTCCAACGGACTTATATGGTTGTCGTAGGCCGATGCGTCCTAGTATATGAATGAAATCATATTCATTCACCGTCAATTACTAAATAACAACCACAATATATAAATGGAAGGTCCTATGACTACAATCGTATTAGTCCAATGGACTTATGTGGTTGTCGTAGGCCGATGCGTCATAGTATGAACGTATGATATTACTCCCAATCTGTTATGACTACAATCGTATTAGTCCAATGGACTTATGTGGTTGTCGTAGGCTGATGCGTCCTAGTATGAACGTATGACATTATTCTCAATCTGTTATGACTACAATCGTATTAGTCCAATGGACTTAAGTGGTTGTCGTAAGCCGATGCGTCTGATAACAACTAGGTCGGGAATCCAAACTAGAGTAAGAATTTGAGAAGTAAATGCGGAAGCAATAACAACAGGAATTGAACAACTAGAATTAAAGAGACGAAAATAAAGGATATGGGAAAGATTCAAGGAAAGAATTCGAGAACTTTCAAGAACGCAAGTTCTATAGCCTTGACAAGATCAAAGTAACAACGTCTTGATTTATGAAAGAAATCAAACGCCTTTACTTAAAAGCAAATCAAAACAATAGATTCGGATCTTGACCACTTTATGAGTAACTTGAGACAACAATTAATACTAGTATTAATCGCCTTCTAAGAATACCACAAAGGAATCAAAGATATCACTAAAGAGAAGTAATCTTACTACCTTGAACTATGAACTAGTAAAGGTTGAAAGATAAATCTCAATGCACAAGTAACAAAGGTTCAAAAGAACTCTCAAAGTATGATATACTCACTCAATAATAATGTGTCTTATGAAGGAGAAGAACACCATATTTTTAGGAGTACAAAGGCATAAAAATAACATTAAAAACTAGATGGGATGGTTGTAGTGGAAAACACAATTATTACAATGAGGTAGGTGGTTGCTAAAGTCTAAGAAAAGTCTGTGGTAGGTGAGGGGCGGCCAAGACCCTTTGGGGCAGATTTGGGCGTTTAAACAACTAGTTTTGGGCCATTTGTTTGGACTCCAATTGGGCTGCTCTTGTAACACCTCTTTCTGGAACTCATTTAAGCTCATTTTGAGCCCATTTGGTGACTCCTTGGGCAGATTTGGGTAACCAAATCTTCCTCCTCTTGGGCTTCAATTTGAGCAACCAAATAGTTGTAAAACTTCGACAACTCTTCTCCTTTGGGCATGAGCTCTTCCTCCATAGTTAGAAGCTTCTTTATTTGCCATTGAAGTCCAGCAACCTTAGTTTGCAATTCCTTAGCTTGAGATCTTGTAAATGGCCTTCTTGGAGCTTCCAAAACTCTATCCTTATCAGTGATGCTATCATTCTCCTCTTCTTGAAAAGAATTCGTCCCCGAATTCGATCCTACGTCAAACAAAGATAAGTCAGCAACATTGAATGTAGCACTTGAAACTCACCAAGAAGGTCCAACTTGTAAGCATTGTTTCCAATCCTTTCAAGGACTTGAAAGGGGCCATCTCCTCTAGGATGCAACTTTGACTTCCTTTTGGAAGGAAATCTCTCCTTTCTAAAGTGAACCCAAACTAAATCTCCAGGTTTAAAAATAACTTGTTTTCGACCCTTATTCTTTCTCAAGGCGGTTTGCTCATTTTTCTTCTCAATTGCAAGCCTTGTTTGCTCATGAATTTTTTCATCATCTCAGCCTTCGTCCTACCATCAAGACTAGCAATATCATTAGTAGGTAATGGTAATAAATCAAGTGGAGTAAAGGGATTAAAGCCATAAACAACTTCAAAAGGAGACATACCTGTAGAAGAATGGATTGTTCTATTGTAAGCAAATTCAATCATAGGTAAGTGATCTTCCCATAAAGTTAATTTACCTTTCAAAACAGCCCTCAACATGTTTCCTAAGGTTCTATTAACTACTTCAGTTTGTCCATCAGTTTGTGGGTGACAAGAAGTGGAAAACAACAATTTAGTGCCTAACTTCCCCCAAAATACACGCCAGAAGTGACTCAAAAACTTTGCATCCCTATCACTAACAATAGTTCTAGGTATACCATGCAATTTCACAATCTCTTTAACAAAAAGATTAGCAACATGTGAGGCATCATTAGTCTTTAAACAAGGAATAAAACGAGCCATCTTGGAGAACCTATCTACCACAACAAATATACTATCCTTACCATACCTTGTTCTAGGCAAACCTAACACAAAATCCATAGATATATCAATCCAAGGTGAAGTAAGAACAGGTAATGGCGTGTAAAGACCATGTGGTAACACTTTAGATTTAGCTTGTTTACATTCCAAACACTGTGTGCACATTCTTTCAACATCTTTTCGCATTCCAGGCCAAAAGAAATTTTCAGCAAGTATGTCTAATGTCTTTGGGACCCCAAAGTGTCCCATAAGCCCTCCACAATGTGCTTCCCTTACAAATACTTCACGTAAAGAGCAATTAGGGATACACAACTTATTTTCCTTAAAGAGAAACCCATCTTGTAGGTTAAACCTATCAAGAGGACCCAACTTACAATCTGCAAAAGTTTTGCCAAAATCAACATCATTAGCATAAAGTTCCTTGATTTGATCAAAACCCATCAATTTAGAAGTGAGGGTAGAAACTAAGACATACCTCCTTGAAAGTGCATCAGCAACAACATTCTCTTTCCCTTGTTTGTAAGAAATTACATAAGGAAAAGTTTCAATAAATTCAACCCACTTAGCATGCCTTCTACTAAGCTTACCTTGACTTTTCAAGTATTTCAAGGATTCATGGTCAGTTTTAATGACAAACTCCCTTGGCCACAAGTAATGTTGCCATGTGGCTAAAGCCCTTACCAAAGCATAAAGCTCTTTGTCATAAGTTGAATAGTTCAATGTGGCTCCATTCAACTTCTCACTAAAGTAGGCAATAGGTTTAGAATCTTGCATCAAAACAGCACCTATTCCCTTGCCAGAAGCATCACATTCAATTTCAAAAGATTTAGAAAAATCAGGCAATTGTAATAACGGAGCAGAACAAAACTTTTCTTTCAACAAGTTAAAAGCATCATCTTGTTCTTTTCCCCATTTAAAAATCCTATCCTTTTTGATAACTTCAGTTAAAGGAGAAGCAATGGTGCTAAAGTCTCTCACAAACCTCCTATAAAAACTAGCAAGTCCATGAAAACTCCTAACTTCAGTTACACTCTTAGGTTTAGTCCATTCTTTAATTGCTTTGATTTTCTCTTCATCAACCTCAACACCCTTAGAGCTAACCACAAAACCCAAGAAAATCACACGATCCACATAAAAAGTACACTTTTTAAGATTAGTAAATAACAAGTGCTTTCTAAGAACTTCAAAAACTTGTCTTAGGTGTTCTACATGCTCTTCTAAAGTATTAGAAAAGACCAAGATATCATCGAAGTACACCACAACAAATTTTCCATGAAAATCCTTAAAAACATGATTCATTAATCTCATGAAAGTGCTAGGTGCATTAGTCAAGCCGAAAGGCATAACTAACCACTCATAAAGCCCATATTTGGTCTTAAAAGCAGTTTTCCATTCATCTCCTGGATTCATTCGAATCTGATGGTAACCACTTTTTAGATCAATTTTAGAAAAGATTTTGGATCCATGTAATTGATCCAACATGTCATCAAGACGAGGAATAGGGTGGCGATACTTTACAGTAATCTTGTTGATTGCTCTACAATCCACGCACATCCTCCAAGTTCCATCCTTTTTGGGTACCAATAGGACCGGAACAGAGCAAGGGCTCATGCTCTCTCTCACAAAGCCTTTCTCAAGCAACTCCTCAACTTGCCTTTGAAGTTCCTTTGTCTCTTCTGGATTACTCCTATAGGCTGGCCTATTTGGGATTCTTGATCCAGGTACAAAATCAATTTGATGCTCAATGCCACGTAAAGGTGGCAATCCACTAGGAATATCTTCTGAAAAGACATCTTCAAAATCCTGCAAAAGAGAAGAAATATTACTTGGCAAAGAAGAAGTTAGCAACTCAGAGTTAATCAAAGCCTCTTTGTAAGTAAGTAGTATTATGGGCAGCCCTCTTTTCTTGCATTTAAACACTCTTTGGCTTTTATATAGAAACTCTCTCCTTTTCGTTCCTTAGCCTCTTTCCTCTCACCAAGACTGTCTATATTTTTATTCGAACCCTCTTTTATCTCTTCTCTCAAATTGCTGCCCTCTCTCTCTTTCTTTTCTTTTTCCTCAAGCTCACTTTTTATCCCTCCCCTTGACTTTCCCATTGTTTCCTTTAATCTCTTCTGATCTTCAAACACTTGAGAAGGAGATACAGGTGCAAGAGTAAATTTCCTGCCATTTAGTTCAAACGAATATCTATTCTTTCTCCCATCATGAAAAACATTCCTGTCATACTGCCAAGGACGACCCAGTAATATATGACAAGCTTGCATATGTCACAAAGAATATCATCCTCATATCTACCAACGTTAAATGAAATCATACACTGTTTATTTACCTTTAGTTCACCACTATCATTTAACCATTGGAGTCTATAGGGAGTAGGGTGTTTCATGCATGCAAGTCCCAGTTTTTCCACAAAGTATGAACTAACCACATTAGCACAACTACCACTATCAATGATCATGGAGCAAGTTTTTCCTTTTATCCCACACCTAGTATGGAATATATTCTCTCTTTGTGCTTTACTATTGCTTCCTAAATTGATAGTCATAATCTTCCTAACTACCCCAACCATTCCATCATTAGGTAGTTCTAAATCACCTTCATCACTCATATCTCCCTCTTCATCTCCCTCACTCTTTTCACTCTCATATCCTCCATCTTCTTTTAGAATGATGTTCCTTCTACTTGGACATTCATGCATCATATGTCCCCTTCCTTTACATTTATGACACTGAATAGAACTAGAAGGTGTAAAAGGTTTAGGGTTGAAGGTTTTACCTCCCTCTTTGTTCTCCAGTTTACCTTTTCCCTTGTCTTCTTGAGGCCGAGAAAAATTCTTCATCTCATGATTTGGCCATGGTTTCTTAGGCATGGTGCTTGTTCGACATCTCCATGAGCCAGTTTGCTTTCTTTTATTTTGATTTTCTACCTTTATATTGTTACATATTGTTGTAATTCAACTACATCAGCTATTTCCTTATTTAAACCATTTAAAAACCTAGCCATTGTAGCATCGTCTTCCTCCATACAATTAGCTTGGATCATAGCTATATCCATAGCCTAAAAGTAAACATCTACTGACATGGACCCTTGCTTCAATGTTTGAAGACGTAGTTGTAGCTCTCTTTGAAAGTGTGATGGTACGAATCTCTTCCTCATCACCCTTTAGCCTCAGTCCAAGTAGCAATTGGTGCTTGTCCTTCTTGCAGTCGATCCCTATTAAGCTTTTTCCACCAAATAGAAGCATAATCAGAAAACTCAACAATAGCAAGTTTAACCTTCTTACCTTCAGAGTAGTTGTGACAGTCAAAGATTGCTTCAACCTTTCTTTCCCAATCTTGATTGGGAGACTTGTATCTTGATTGGGAGAGAAAGGTTGAAGCAATCTTTGACTGTCACAACTACTCTGAAGGTAAGAAGGTTAAACTTGCTGTTGTTGCGTTTTCTGATTATGCTTCTACTTGGTGGAAAAAGCTTAATAGGGATCGACTGCAAGAAGGACAAGCACCAATTGCTACTTGGACGGAGGCTAAAAGGGTGATGAGGAAGAGATTCGTACCATCACAGTTTCAAAGAGAGCTACAACTACGTCTTCAAACATTGAAGCAAGGGTCCATGTCAGTAGATGATTACTTTAAGGCTATGGATATAGCTATGATCCAAGCTAATTGTATGGAGGAAGAAGAGGCTACAATGGCTAGGTTTTTAAATGGTTTAAATAAGGAAATAGCCGATGTAGTTGAATTACAACAATATGTAACAATAGATGAGTTAGTTGATTTGTGTATAAAGGTAGAAAATCAAAATAAAAGAAAGCAAACTGGCTCATGGAGATGTGGAACAAGCACCATGCCTAAGAAACCATGGCCAAATCATGAGATGAAGAATTTTTCTCGACCTCAAGAAGACAAGGGAAAAGGTAAACTGGAGAACAAAGAGGGAGGTAAAACCGTCAACCCTAAACCTTTTACACCTTCTAGTTCTATTCAGTGTCATAAATGTAAAGGAAGGGGACATATGATGCATGAATGTCCAAGTAGCAGGAACATCATTCTAAAAGAAGATGGAGGATATGAGAGTGAAAAGAGTGAGGGAGATGAAGAGGGAGATATGAGTGATGAAGGTGATTTAGAACTACCTAATGATGGAATGGTTGGGGTAGTTAGGAGGATTATGACTATCAATTTAGGAAGCAATAGTGAAGCACAAAGAGAGAATATATTCCATACTAGGTGTGGGATAAAAGGAAAAACTTGCTCTATGATCATTGATAGTGGTAGTTGTGCTAATGTGGTTAGTTCATACTTTGTGGAAAAACTGGGACTTGCATGCATGAAACACCCTACTCCCTATAGACTCCAATGGTTAAATGATAGTGGTGAACTAAAGGTAAATAAACAGTGTATGATTTCATTTAACGTTGGTAGATATGAGGATGATATTCTTTGTGACATAGTGCCTATGCAAGCTTGTCATATATTACTGGGTCGTCCTTGGCAGTATGACAGAAATGTTTTTCATGATGGGAGAAAGAATAGATATTCGCTTGAACTAAATGGCAGGAAATTTACTCTTGCACCTTTATCTCCTTCTCAAGTGTTTGAAGATCAGAAGAGATTGAAGGAAACAATGGGAAAGTCAAGGGGAGGGATAAAAAGTGAACTTGAGGAAAAAGAAAAGAAAGAGAGAGAGGGCAGCAATTTGAGAGAAGAGATAAAAGAGGGTTCGAATAAAAAAATAGACAGTCTTGGTGAGAGGAAAGAGGCTAAGGAAAGAAAAAGGGAGAGTTTCTATATAAAAGCCAAAGAGTGTTTAAATGCAAGAAAAAAGGGGCTGCCCATAATACTACTTACTTACAAAGAGGCTTTGATTAACTCTGAGTTGCTAACTTCTTCTTTGCCAAGTAGTATTTCTTCTCTTTTGCAGGATTTTGAAGATGTCTTTCCAGAAGATATTCCTAGTGGATTGCCACATTTACGTGGCATTGAGCATCAAATTGATTTTGTACCTGGATCACAAATCCCAAATAGGCCAGCCTATAGGAGTAATCCAGAAGAGACAAAGGAACTTCAAAGGCAAGTTGAGGAGTTGCTTGAGAAAGGCTTTGTGAGAGAGAGCATGAGCCCTTGCTCTGTTCCGGTCCTATTGGTACCCAAAAAGGATGGAACTTGGAGGATGTGCGTGGATTGTAGAGCAATCAACAAGATTACGGTAAAGTATCGCCACCCTATTCCTCGTCTTGATGACATGTTGGATCAATTACATGGATCCAAAATCTTTTCTAAAATTGATCTAAAAAGTGGTTACCATCAGATTCGAATAAATCCAGGAGATGAATGGAAAACTGCTTTTAAGACCGAATATGGGCTTTATGAGTGGTTAGTTATGCCTTTCGGCTTGACTAATGCACCTAGCACTTTCATGAGATTAATGAATCATGTTTTTAAGGATTTTCATGGAAAATTTGTTGTGGTGTACTTCGATGATATCTTGGTCTTTTCTAATACTTTAGAAGAGCATGTAGAACACCTAAGACAAGTTTTTGAAGTTCTTAGAAAGCACTTGTTATTTGCTAATCTTAAAAAGTGTACTTTTTATGTGGATCGTGTGATTTTCTTGGGTTTTGTGGTTAGCTCTAAAGGTGTTGAGGTTGATGAAGAGAAAATCAAAGCAATTAAAGAATGGCCAAAACCTAAGAGTGTAACTGATGTTAGGAGTTTTCATGGACTTGCTAGTTTTTATAGGAGGTTTGTGAGAGACTTTAGTACCATTGCTTCTCCTTTAACTGAAGTTATCAAAAAGGATAGGATTTTTAAATGGGGAAAAGAACAAGATGATGCTTTTAACTTGTTGAAAGAAAAGTTATGTTCTGCTCCGTTATTACAATTGCCTGATTTTTCTAAATCTTTTGAAATTGAATGTGATGCTTCTGGCAAGGGAATAGGTGCTGTTTCGATGCAAGATTCTAAACCTATTGCCTACTTTAGTGAGAAGTTGAATGGAGCCACATTGAACTATTCAACTTATGACAAAGAGCTTTATGCTTTGGTAAGGGCTTTAGCCACTTGGCAACATTACTTGTGGCCAAGGGAGTTTGTCGTTAAAACTGACCATGAATCCTTGAAATACTTGAAAAGTCAAGGTAAGCTTAGTAGAAGGCATGCTAAGTGGGTTGAATTTATTGAAACTTTTCCTTATGTAATTTCTTACAAACAAGGGAAAGAGAATGTTGTTGCTGATGCACTTTCAAGGAGGTATGTCTTAGTTTCTACCCTTACTTCTAAATTGATGGGTTTTGAACAAATCAAGGAACTTTATGCTAATGATGTTGATTTTGGCAAAACTTTTGCAGATTGTAAGTTGGGTCCTCTTGATAGGTTTAACCTACAAGATGGGTTTCTCTTTAAGGAAAATAAGTTGTGTATCCCTAATTGCTCTTTACGTGAAGTATTTGTAAGGGAAGCACATTGTGGAGGGCTTATGGGACACTTTGGGGTCCCAAAGACATTAGACATACTTGCTGAAAATTTCTTTTGGCCTGGAATGAGAAAAGATGTTGAAAGAATGTGCACACAGTGTTTGGAATGTAAACAAGCTAAATCTAAAGTGTTACCACATGGTCTTTACACGCCATTACATGTTCCTACTTCACCTTGGATTGATATATCTATGGATTTTGTGTTAGGTTTGCCTAGAACAAGGTATGGTAAGGATAGTATATTTGTTGTGGTAGATAGGTTCTCCAAGATGGCTCGTTTTATTCCTTGTTTAAAGACTAATGATGCCTCACATGTCGCTAATCTTTTTGTAAAAGAGATTGTGAAATTGCATGGTATACCTAGAACTATTGTTAGTGATAGGGATGCAAAGTTTTTGAGTCACTCTGGCGTGTATTTTGGGGGAAGTTAGGCACTAAATTGTTGTTTTCCACTTCTTGTCACCCACAAACTGATGGACAAACTGAAGTAGTTAATAGAACCTTAGGTAACATGTTGAGGGCTGTTTTGAAAGGTAAATTAACTTTATGGGAAGATCACTTACCTATGATTGAATTTGCTTACAATAGAACAATCCATTCTTCTACAGGTATGTCTCCTTTTGAAGTTGTTTATGGCTTTAATCCCTTTACTCCACTTGATTTATTACCATTACCTACTAATGATATTGCTAGTCTTGATGGTAGGACGAAGGCTGAGATGATGAAAAAATTCATGAGCAAACAAGGCTTGCAATTGAGAAGAAAAATGAGCAAACCGCCTTGAGAAAGAATAAGGGTCGAAAACAAGTTATTTTTAAACCTGGAGATTTAGTTTGGGTTCACTTTAGAAAGGAGAGATTTCCTTCCAAAAGGAAGTCAAAGTTGCATCCTAGAGGAGATGGCCCTTTCAAGTCCTTGAAAGGATTGGAAACAATGCTTACAAGTTGGACCTTCCTGGTGAGTTTCAAGTAAGTGCTACATTCAATGTTGCTGACTTATCTTTGTTTGACGTAGGATCGAATTCGGGGACGAATTCTTTTCAAGAAGAGGGGAATGATAGCATCACTGATAAGGATAGAGTTTTGGAAGCTCCAAGAAGGCCATTTACAAGATCTCAAGCTAAGGAATTGCAAACTAAGGTTGCTGGACTTCAATGGCAAATAAAGAAGCTTCTAACTATGGATGAAGAGCTCATGCCCAAAGGAGAAGAGTTGTCTAAGTTTTACAACTATTTGGTTGCTCAAATTGAAGTCCAAGAGGAGGAAGATTTGGTTACACAAATCTGCCCATGGAGTCACCAAATGGGCTCAAAATGAGCTTAAAAGAGTCCAGAAAGAGGTGTTACAAGAACAGCCCAATTGGAGTCCAAACAAATGGCCCAAAACAAGTTGTTTTAAGGCCCAAATCTCCCCCAAAGAGTCTTGGCCGGCCCTCACCTACCAAAGACTTTTCTTAGACATTAGCAACCACCTACCTCATTGTAATAATTGTGTTTTCCACTACCACCACCCCACCTAGTTTTTAATGTTATTTTTATGCCTTTGTACTCCTATAAATAGTGTGTTCTTCTGCTTCATAAGGCAGATTATTATTGAGTGAGTATATCATATTTTGAGAGTTCTTTTGAACCTTTGTTACTTGTGCTTTGAGATTTATCTTTCAACCTTTACTAGTTCATAGTTCAAGGTAGTAAGATTACTTCTCTTTTGTGATATCTTTGATTCTTTTGTGGTATTCTTAGAAGGCGATTAATACTAGTATTAATTGTTGTCTCAAGTTACTCGTAAAGTGGTCAAGATCCGAATCTATTGTTTTGATTTGCTTTTAAGTAAAGGCGTTTGATTTCTTTCATAAATCAAGACGTTGTTACTTTGATCTTGTCAAGGCTATAGAACTTGCGTTCTTGAAAGTTTTTGGAATTCTTTCCTTGAATCTTTCCCATATCCTTTATTTTCGTCTCTTTAATTCTAGTTGTTCATTTCCTGTTGTTATTGCTTCCGCATTTACTTCTCAAATTCTTACTCTAGTTTGGATTCCCGACCTAGTTGTTATCACGTAGGCCGATGCGTCTTAGTATATGAATGAAATTATATTCAAAGACGATCAATTACTAAATAACAACCACGATATATAAATGGAAGGTCCTATTACTACAATCGTATTAGTCAAATGGACTTATGTGGTTGTCGTAGGCCGATGCGTCCTACTACAATCATATTATATTACTCCCAATCTTTTATGACTACAACCATATTAGTCAAATGGACTTATGTGGTTGTCGTAGGCTGATGCGTCCTAGTATATGAATTAAATCATATTCATTCACAGTGAGTTACTAAATAACAACCACGATATATAAACGGAAGGTCCTATGACAACAATCGTAGTAGTCCAATGGACTTATGTGGTTGTCGTAGGCCGATGCATCCTAGTATGAACGTATGACAATACTCCCGATACGATATATAAACGGAAGTTCCTATGACTACAATGGTATTAGTCCAATGGACTTATGTGGTTGTCGTAGGCCGATGCGTCTTAGTATATGAATGAAATAATATTCATAGACGGTCAATTACTAAAGAACAACCATGATATATAAATGGAAAGTCCTATGACTACAATCGTATTAGTCCAATGGACTTATGGGGTTGTCGTAGGCCGATGCATCCAAGTATATGAATGAAATCATATTCATAGACGATCAATTACTAAATAACAACCACAATATATAAATGGAAGTTCCTATTACTACTATCGTATTAGTCCAATGGACTTATGTGGTTGTCGTAGGCCGATGCGTATGACCTTAGTATGAACGTCTATGAATATGATTTCACTCATATACTAGGACGCATCGGCCTACCACGATATATAAATGGAAGTTCCTATTACTACAATCGTATTAGTCCAATGGACTTATGTGGTTGTCGTAGGCCGATCCGCCCTAGTATATGAATGAAATCATATTCATTCACGGTAAATTACTAACTACAATCGTATTAGTTCAATGGACTTATATGGTTGTCGTAGGCCGATGTGTCCTAGTATATGAATGAAATCATATTCATTCACGGTCAATTACTAAATAACAACCACGATATATAAATTGAAGGTCCTATGACAACAATCGTTTTAGTCCAATAGAATTATGTGGTTGTCGTAGGCCGATGCGTCTTAGTGTATGAATGAAATAATATTCATAGACGGTCAATTACTAAATAACAAACATGATATATAAATGCAAGGTCCTATTAATACAATCGTATTAGTCAAATGGACTTATGTGGTTGTCGTAGACCGATGCGTCCTACTACAATCGTATTACATTACTCCCAATCTGTTATGACTACAATCGTATTAGTCAAATGGACTTATGTGGTTGTCGTAGGCCGATGCGTCCTAGTATATGAATGAAATCGTATTCATTCACGGTCAATTACTAAATTACAACCACGATATATAAACGGAAGATCCTATAACTACAATCGTATTAGTCCAATGGACTTATGTGGTTGTCGTAGGCCCATGCGTCCTAGTATATGAATGAAATCATATTCATTCACGGTCAGTTACTAACTAAAATCGCATTAGTCCAATGGACTTATGTGGTTGTCGTAGACCGATGCGTCCTACTATATGAATGAAATCATATTCATTCACGGTCAATTACTAAATAACAACCACGATATATAAATGGAATGTCCTATGACTACAATCATATTAGTCCAATGGACTTAAGTGGTATTCGTAGGCCGATGCGTCCTAGTATATGAATGTAATCATATTCATTCACGGTCAAACTAAATAACAACCACGATATATAAATAGAAGGTCCTATTACTACAATCGTATTAGTCCAATGGACTTATTTTGTTCTCGTAAGCCGATACGTCCTAATATATGAATGAAATCATATTCATTCACGGTCAATTACTATCTACAATCGTATTAGTCCAATGGACTTATGTGTTTGTCGTATGACATTACTCCTATCAAAATTTGATAGTAAATGCATAGGTAATCATATTAGTAGGCCTACGACAGCCATAGATGGTCAATTACTAAATAACAACCACGATATATAAATGAAAGTTCCTATGACTACAATCGTATTAGTCCAATGGACTTATGTGGTTGTCGTAGGTCGATGCGTCCTAATATATGAATAAAATCATATTCATAGACGTTCATACTAATTAACAACTAGGAATATAAATGGAAGGTCCTATGGTATTAGTCAAATGGACTTATGTGGTTGTCGTAGGCTGATGCGTATGACCTTAGTATGAACGTCTATGAATATGATTTCATTCATTTACTAGGACACAGCGGCCTACCACGATATATAAACGGAAGTTCCTACTACTACAATCGTATTAGTCCAATAGACTTATGTGTTTGTCGTAGGCCGATGCGTCTTAGTATATGAATGAAATAATATTCATTGACGGTCAATTACTAAATAACAACCACGATACATAAGTCCATTGGACTAAGACGCATCAGCCTACGACATTACTCCTAGTATTAGTTGTAGTCATAGGACCTTCCATTTATATATCGTGGTTGTTATTTAGTAATTGACCATCTATGAATATTATTTCATTCATATACTAGTACGCATCGGCCTACGACAACCACATAAGTCCATTGGACTAATACGATTGTAGTAATACTAACTTCCGTTTATATATCGTGGTAGGCCGATGCGTCCTCGTATATGTATGAAATAATATTATATCGTGGTTGTTATTTAGTAATTGACCGTGTATGAATATTATTTCATTCATATACTAAGACGCATCGGCCTACGACAATCACATAAGTCCATTGGACTAATACGATTGTAGTCATAGGTACTTTCGTTTAATATCGTATTGGGAGTAATGTCATACGTTCATACTAGGACGCATCGGCCTACGACAACCACATAAGTCCATTGGACTAATACGATTGTAGTCATAGGACATTCCGCTTATATATAGTGGTTGTTATTTAGTAATTGACCGTGAATGAATATGATTGCATTCATATATTAGGACCATACGCATCGGCCTATAGACCATATAGGCCCGTTTACTAATATGATCAAAATTTGATTAGGAGTAATGTCATACGTTCATACTAGGACGCATCGGCCTACGACAACCACATAAGTCCATTGGACTAATACGATTGTAGTTATAGGAACTTCCGTTTATATATCGTGGTTGTTATTTAGTAATTGACCGTCTATGAATATGATTTCATTCATATACTAGGACGCATCGGCCTACGACAACCACATAAGTCCATTGGACTAATAAGATTGTAGTCATTGGAACTTCCATTTATATATCGTGGTTGTTATTTTGTAATTGACCGTCGATGAATATGATTTCATTCATATACTAGGACGCATCGGCCAACGACAACCACATAAGTCCATTGGACTAATACGATTGTAGTCATAGGACCATCCGTTTATATATCGTGGTTGTTATTTAGTAATTGACCGTCTATGAATATGATTTCATTCATATACTAGGACGCATCGGCCTACGACAACCACATAAGTCCATTGGACAAATACGATTGTTGTCATAGGACCTTCGGTTTATATATCGTATTGGGAGTAATGTCATACGTTCATACTAGGACGCATCGGCCTACAACAACCACATAAGTCCATTGGACTAATACGATTGTAGTCATAGGAACTTCCGTTTATATATCGTATTGGGAGTAATGTCATACGTTCATACTAGGACGCATCGGCCTACGACAACCGCATAAGTCCATTGGACTAATACGATTGTAGTCATAGGACCTTCCGTTTATATATCGCATTGGGAGTAATGTCATACATTCATACTAGGACGATATCCTACGACAACCACATAAGTCCATTGGACTAATACGATTGTTGTTATAGGACGACAACCACATAAGTCCATTGGACTAATACGATTATATTCATAGGAACTTTCGTTTATATATCGTAATGGGAGTAATGTCATGCGTTCATACTAGGACGCATCGGCCTACGACAACCACATAAGTCCATCGGACTAATACTATTGTAGTCATAGGAACTTCCGTTTATACATCGTATTGGGAGTAATATCATCCGTTCATACTAGGATGCATCGGCCTACGACAACCACATAAGTCCATTGGACTAATACGATTGTAGTAATAGGAACTTCCGTTTATATATCGTATTGGGAGTAATGTCATACGTTCATACTAGGACGCATCGGCCTTCGACAATGTAAGGCCCCGTAAAATTTTTGTGGTTAACACCTAGTAGTTGTGGTGTCATGGTCCGAATAATATGTTAGGAATGCGTAGAATTCTTTGCGGCGAGCTTGCGACTCACCAAATTAGCTCACTTCCTGCCAGTCAAGTCCACTGATACTGCGGAGCAATATGCAAAGTTATATATCAAGGAGTTAGTCAGGCTTCATGGCACTCCACTTTCTATCATCTCATATCGCGGAGCTCAGTTCACGGCTAATTTTTGGAAGAAGTTTCAGCAAGTCTTGGGAAATCAGGTAAATCTCAGCATAGCTTTCCATCCGCAGACCGACGGTCAGGCCGAGCGGACTATTCAGATGCCTGAAGATATGTTGCGGGCTTGTGTCTTGGATTCAAAGGTAATTGGGATGAACACTTACCACTGATAGAATTTGCTTATAATAACAGCTTTCATGCTAGCATTCAGATGGCCCCGTTTGAGGCATTGTACGGAAGAAGGTGTAGGTCGTCAATTGGATGGTTTGAGGTAGGTGAAGCGGAATTGCTAGGGTCAGATATGGTATACCGAGCCATGGAAAAAGTTAAGGTTATTCAAGAGAGAATGAAAACTGCACAGAGCCACCAAAAATCCTATGCAGATGTTCGCCGAAGAGATTTGGAGTTTCAGGTCAATGATCGGGTGTTCTTGAGGGTATCTCCTATGAAGGGCGTCATGCGATTCGGAAAGAAAGGGAAATTAAGTCCTAGGTATGTTGGGCCATATCAGATCGTTCAAAGGATTGGTCAAGTTGCTTATAGGCTGGAGTTGCCTCCTGAGATGTCATTAGTGCACCCGGTGTTCCATGTGATTAGAGATCCATCCACCATCATGCCGGCCGAGACTATTGAGGTAAAAGAAGATTTGTCATATGAAGAGGTTCCGGTTGCCATCCTTGATAGACAAGTTCGTAAGTTGAGTAATAAGGAAGTTGCCTCTGTCAAAGTATTGTGGCGAAGTCAACAAATTGAGGAGGCCACGTGGGAAGCAGAAAAAGAGATGAAGGAAAAGTACCCCCATTTGTTTGATCAAGCTTAGAAGAAATTAGGCGATCCTTCTACTCCTAGTAACTATCGTCATGTCCAAGTTGTTTCCCTCTTAGTGTTAGTAAAGTTTCCTTCATTTTGTAATGAGTTGTATGTGTTGTTACCTTGGGTCACTTAAACCTTTCTTGATAAATGGAAACCTTATAAAGATTCATGTGTTAAATAAACAACTAATAGTAAGTGTAGATTGATAATGGTTTATTTATGTGTACATGGTGTATTGAGACGGTTAAATAAGTAAGGACTCATTGAATTAGCTAGTTTATGCGCAAATGTAACAATGTGATAGAATATGTGCAATCGTTGAGGTAAGAAAGCGTATACAAGCTGTGGAAAGTGTTGTAATTCTGTATTGTTGTTTGGTAATGTGTTTCGGGGGCACTCTGACAGGTGGATATGTCCATAATACAAAGGAAACTCTGGCGAAATATTTCTAAAATTTAAGAGTTCGTAAAAATTTTGACAGTTTGCATATCATGTCTTTCAAACCAACTCATTTTCAAAATCCTCATTCGAGGACGAATGATTTTAAGGGGGGGAGGATGTAAGGCCCCGTAAAGTTTTTGTGCTTAAAACCTAGTAGCTGTGGTGTCATGGTCCGAATAATGTGTTAGGAATGCGTAGAATTCTTCGCGGCTTGCAAGCTCGCCGCGGTTCGGACCCTTGGTAGTGATTTAAGTTTCAAAAATTTAAAGAATCAATTTTTCTAAAAAGTGTCGATTCAGCGGTCAGGAATGCGACCGCAGATCTGCTATGCGGTCGCATTCCTATCGCAGAGCTTAACAGAATATTTTCCATAAATTACGTTGAAAATACGGTCAATATGCGACCGCAGAATGGAAATGCGGACCGCAGACCTACCGCGTAATTTCTTGAAGAATTTTTGAGTGTCAAATCTGCGGTGCATTCTGCGATCGCAGATCAAGAATGCGGACCGCATTTTGGTTGCATGTCGTAACAGAACCTGTGAAATTTTGAGGCAATTCTGCGGTCCACTATGCAGACTGCACTTTGATTCTGCGATCGCAGATGCGACCGCAGAATTGATTCGGCCTAGATTTTTATAAATTTTTGACCTGACCCCTTCTTTTTTTTTTAGCAAAATATACCACTAGGCATTGTACCTAGTGGCTAATATATAAATAAACGAATAAAAATCCCAATCCGGGTCCAAAAGGATACAATTTGTCCTGCTACTACCAGTAGACTGTGAAATAAATCTATGTAAACATAGAATCTAATCAGAAAAAACTAATATCATCTATAACATGAAGTCTAAATGAATATTTCCATGTCCTGCAGCTATGATTGACTTCTCTTGCCCATTTCAAGTACCATGTAGCACCACTCAAGCTCTCACCAGGTGCCAAGGTATGCGGAGTATAGGCAATGATCAAGTCGATCCAAGAGTACCACAGTATAGGAACAAGAATTGACTTCCCATCCGATAATTCACTGCAATGAAAAGCTATTGTATCTTTGTCATTGCAATGCAGAAAGCCCAGCCAATGATGATGATGATGATGATGCTGCCTGTGTGCTTTTCACCTCTTGAATCGATTTCCTGCAATAACCATAGCACATATATATTGTCTACTACTATATCATCTCCAGACTGAGTATGAAAACATACTAATACCACTGGAAAATGACACAGCAATATCCAACATATTCCAAACATATAAAGCAACCATATCATAACAGTATGTAATCGTGAATTCCAAATGGCTGTTGTAACTTCCATTTTCATATCTGTCCTTGTTCGATGAGACAATGTAGTTCGAGTGCATACCATGCCTAGCAATAGCACAATTGATCTTCCAATGCAACTCATGTCAAAGTGTCCAAAACTGCTCAGAAACCATACCATGTCTGTGAATGATCGTGAGTTCCAAGGAATTGTTATGATTTTTATGGTGTGCTGCAAAACCTTCAAACTTAATCCTTTTCGATGAATCGGTGAAATCAACAGAAGCCAATTGATGTTACTGGTAATTAGAATAGCTAATACTATCTCCATTCCCATGCCAAAATAAATGATCCTGCAAATAATGCTCATGATGTTCCTACATGTATTGCTTTCACAATTGATCTGCTCATCTAGTGAAACCTTTACTGTGCACACTCCCTTCCTGAAAATTATCAAAACACTCTCAGATTGAGCATGAATACATGCTGATACCACTGAGCAGTGATTTAACAACCTCCAGTAAGTTAATGAGCACAGTGCTGACGATGGTTGCCTCTCCATTAGTCCGGTGCTTTTCTTTTAGCAATCCGAACTCTTAAATTAGGAATTTGAGCTTTGTCCATGTTGATCAATGCTTTTCCTTTAGCTGGTAATTCTTGAAATGAATGAAAGTTAACCGTACCTGCAAAAGAAAAAACCAAGTTAGCTAAATAGTCTGCTACTGTGTTTCCCTCCCTTAGTACATGCTGAAATATGACATTGTATGTCCTCTTGAAGTCCTTGATCTTTTTCACATCTGCTGCTATACTCCATGGTACCTCCCATTCATCTTCAATCACTTTTTTCATCGCCAACGAGTCAGTTTCCAGGATCAATGGGTGTAACTCCTTCTCCACACAGTATGACAGCCCATGTACTATTGCCTTTGCCTCTGCTACTATGTTTGTTGTTTCACTTATCTCCCTTGCACTAGCAAAAATCATATCTCCATTGTGATCCCTCACACAAAAACCAAAAGAGCTAAGGCCTGGATTCCCCCTCGATGCACCATCAATGTTGCATTTGAACCATCTATCATATGGAGTCTGCCATGTTACTCTTCTTGTCACTATAACTGGCTTGTATTGCTCGAAGAATTTGATCATATCTGGCCACAACATTGGAATCCCAGTGAGCCATGGATATCTTACCTTAGCCAAATAATGCAGTGTCCTATTTACTTCATGAATAACCCTGCTACAAGACACTGAGCCTCCATGTTTCATTGTATTTCTTTTCTTTCATATCTCCCATAGAATAACTGCAGGGACTGCCTGAAACAAAGGTTTCAGCTTGGGACAACATTTAGCATTCCACCACTCCCTTATAATTTGATGCACTTGTATCATGTTGATCATTAAACCTGCAGCCTGGCTAAATGTACTCCACACTTTTTGTGCAGTATCACTATGCAAGAAAAGATGCTGAAAAGAGTCTTCTCTAGGTGAAAGACAGCACCAGCATTTAGAAACCACCATATATCCTCCATTTCTCCATATATCATCTGTTGGAACCTTTCCTTTCCAAACTCTCCAGCAAAAGAATGAGATTTTGAAGGGCAGTCCTTTTGTCCATAGCCTTGCATATTCCGAACTAACTGGTTCTCTATGTCTCAGTATTTTCCAAGCACTACTCACTGTAAATTTTCCTGATGTTGAAGGCATCCACCTTGGAGTGTCCCAGTACTCATCAGTAGGCATAAACTATACTTCTTCTCGGATGTGGTTTACAATATCTGCTGGAAAAGTTTGATTCAACAGTGCATCATTCCACTGCCCTTCTTCTCTTAAGTCCGCCACCTCCTGAAGCTCCTCATTGATATGAAAATCTGAAGGGACTACATGATACAAAGGCCCCAATCCAGTCCAATTTTCATGCCATATATTAGTAGCTCCCCTGTTCATCTCCCAAAATATTTCATGCTTGACTTCATCTCTGGCTTTCAATATTTTTCTCCAAACATGAGAACCATTCCTATATTGAACCACAGTAGGTGCCTCTTTCTTGCAATATTTGTTCCACTTGTAGTTGGACCATAATAATTTTGTTGTCCTGAATCTCCACCATAGCTTTGCAAACATGGCTTTAGACACATCAAAGAGAGATCTGAAACCTACACCACCTTCTTCCTTTGGCGGACATAAGTTCTGCCACTTTGTCCAGTGCCTACTTCTTCCTTCTTCCTTGTTACTCCAAAAAAAAACTTGCAAATGTCTTATGGAGATGCTCAATGACATTGTTTGGTGGATCTAGGACAGACAAGATGTGAGTTGGCATGCTTTGTAATACACTTGATATCAATGTAGCCTTTCCTCCATATGACAGTAACTTCCCTTTCCATGAGTGCAACTTTGCCTTCACCTTCTGAATCGGATCATTATAGTAGTTCTTCCTCCTCCTTGTGTAAAAGATTGGACATCCTAGGTATGTAAATGGGAATGTGCCTTTAGAGAAACCAGTTATATTAGCTACTGTAGCTTTCAATCCTGCTGCAATCTTTGAATGTACATAGTAAGAGCTCTTTGCCTTGTTTATCAACTGTCCTGATGTTTTCTCATATAATGCCAAGACTTCCATAATTTTCTGCAAGGAATAAGGATCCGCTGAGGCAAATATTATAGTGTCATCTGCATAAGCAAGGTGGTTCAATGGATCAGACCACTTTGGCATTCCAAATCCTCTAAAATGCCTGTCTTCAAATAACTTATTCAGTGATCTAGATAGCACCTCTGCTGATAGAACAAACAATGCTGGGGATAGAGGGTCTCCCTGCTTCACCCCTCTTGTTGAGTGAAAGAAACATGTAGCCTGGCCATTCACCATCACTGAGTACCAATTATTTGATATCAAATTCCACACCATGTGTATAAAACACTCTGCAAATCCCATCTTCCTTAGTACATGCATCAAAAACTTCCAAGACACCCTATCATATGCCTTGGCCATATCTAACTTGATCACTACATTTGCTGGCTTTCCTCTTATTCTGATGTCAGTCACAATCTCCTGAGTCAGTAAGATGTTTTCAAAAATGCTCCTTCCTTTGACAAAGCCAGACTGGTTCAATGAAACTAATAAGTGCAGTATCTTTTCAAGCCTATCATGTACTACTCTGGAGAAGATTTTGTTGATAAAATTACTCAAGCTGATGGGTCTAAGATCAGAAAATGTTTGCACTTGAGGCTTCTTAGGTAGCAACACTAAGTTTGTGTGTGTTATTGATTTGGGCAAAGGTCTACCCTCAAAGAACAACACAACCAACTCATGGATATTCTGCCCTCAATCTCCCAGCATGCTTGAAAGAATAAGCCTGAGAAACCATCTGGCCCGCTTGCACTCTCACCACTTAGTGCAAAAACAGCATCTTTAACCTCCTTCTGAGTTGGAATTCTACATAACTCCATGTTGTGTTCTGCTGTCACCATGGTAGGCACATTGTTCAGCATTTCAAAGTTCTCGGCATCACCCTCACTTGTGAATTGCTTCAGGTAAAATTCTACAGCAGCCTGTGATAGCTTATCTTGATCTTCTATCCATGCACCATCACTATCCATGATCCTTTTCAATTTCAACTTTTGTCTTTTTCCATTTACACAATTATGAAAGAACCTTGTATTTCTATCTCCTTCTTCAAACCAATCCATACCTGCCTTTTGTTTCCAGTATTGTTCTTCAAGGGTCAAATACTTCTTCACCTCTGCCTGAGCTTGTTGTAGGACTATTCTGTTTTCAATCGATGGTTCCTCCTCAAATAGCTGCTTCTTGATTCTCACCACATCTTCTCCGATAGCCAACTGTTTGAAAATATCCCCATAAGTGAGTTTACTCCACTTTGACAAAGCAATTTTGACTCTTTTCAACTTCTGCTTGAACATCAAGAAAGGATCTCCAGTGAAGTCAGCAGCCCAGTTCTGCTTCACCACCCCAAAGAACTCTTCATGGCTTTATATGGCTTGATAAAGCTCATTGCTTCTTCACCACAGCTCATCAACAGAGGAGCATGATCAGAGCATGTTCTAATAAGATGTTCCACTTCAATCGTTGGAAATGGCATGTTCACCAGAATTCGATCAAGCCTTTTAAAAATGCACTCTGCATTTGGCCTACCATTCCACCATGTAAAAGGGCTCCCTTTGTAACCAAGATCAAAAAGCCTACATGAATTAGCACAGAAGGCAAAATCCTCATATTCAGGAGGATATACTGGCAGACCACCTATCTTCTCTTCCTCTCCCATCACAACATTAAAGTCACCACCAACTAGCCAAGGCAAATCCATATCACTTGCCAGATAGTATAAATTATCCCATAATTCTAATCTTTCAATTGCACAACACTTGGCATATACAAATGTCATCATTATGAATTTACCAAGTTCCCGATGATATACTCTTAGTGTCATTTGTTGTTCAGTGTCTATTAATAGATCCCATTCTACCACAGCATCAAAGAACAACCAAATCTTACCATTCACATTTGAGATTGCAGCTTCCATACCTAGCCTTCTTCTATACTTCTAGAGAAATTTCAACTTTTGCATTGGTTCCATCAGTGCAACAATAAAGAAACCATGCTCCTTCTGCATATTAATAACCCTTTGAAAGGCCTGCTGAGTTTTTACAGACCTTATGTTCCGAATGAGAGTCTTGACCTTCATCTTGACACATTAGAGGCTGCCCTTCCGGGCAAAATTCTAACAGGTGGTTGCAGCTCTTTATGTTGTTTTTTCTTGCTTTTCTTCCCACTTCCAACTGATGACTTAGGAGATAAATCCCCCTCCCTTGCAATAGCTTTGAAATTTTCAGCTAGAGATTCATTTTCTTCCTCATCTTCTATCTGTGCTTGTTGTTTCAATATGGTATGTTGTATATCAACTGGTAGCTCCTTATGAGTAATAATATCATGCAGCACTTGATTTGGAGTCCTTAATGGCATATTAAGATGGATCTGCATTGGCAATCCTGTGCTTGAGGCACATGCCATAGGAATAGGTTCAATCTCTCCGGTATCCTTGGCAACAATTGCATGTTCTGTGACCTCAGTACCATGTTGCAATCCTGAGGTATTTCCCATGGTCTCTAAATTCTCTTGCATAAGTTTAAATTGCAGCTCATACACAGATCCTAGGTCGGGGTTCACTGTAGCATTACATGCAGCATTTATTGTTTCTTTACGACCAACTCCTGTGTCTTGCTCTAGTTGTTTGTGTATAACCTCTGATTCTTTTAATACATATGTAGAAACATCCCCATCAATCTCTTTCCCATATACAGATGCCAAAATCTTCCCAAGTACACTAGATTTTACTGTTCCATTGGCTTGCTGTGTAGACGTCACTTGTAAAGCTGTTCCATCTTGTTGTAGATCTTCCTTACTTACTCCTTGAACTCTCCCCAGTGATATTTCATGTTGATTCATCATGCAGTTTGCATTATCTTCATCATTAGCTTTACCAGTGCTATCGTTTACTGTAGCATCTCCCCTGGCAGCATGTCTAGCATTGTTTTCCTTTTCCTTGCCTCCAAACACTTGCTCTTTTGCCGTCTGCTTATCTATAATCTCAATCTCTTCACTCCATAAGGTCTTAACAGAGTTGACCTCATGAAAATCTTCCTTTTGTCCAGAGTTCTCATGAGTTTGTGATGGTATTTCTTGACAGGATCGATTTGTAGCCACATTACATAATTGAAGCTCCTCTTTACTTGTCCCAAATCTCCTATGCACCCAGTCTATGATTTGTTCCCTTCTGACTGCAACATCATCAGTAGATTCACCACCTGATTCCCTTACCATATTGCTCTTCTCCACTGCTTTCCTTTTTATTTTCCTAGCTGCAATTTCCTCCTTGCCAACAGATCCTTTTCCACCATCCTTTTGATCAAAATTTCCTGTATGACCTTCTCCAATCCCAAATGAAGTAGGATTAGGAGAGCAATTCCCCTTACTTTCCCATTGCTTTACTTTGTTATTCTCCTTATTATTTTGGTCTTGTCCTATTGCCTTGTCTCCTCTATCTTCTGTTCCATCTATAATTTGCATAATTGGTTGCACTTCTTCTTCCATCTCTAATGCTCCAAATCTGTTATTTGAAATCACATAACCTTCTTTAAGCTTCCCTTTACCCTTGTGATCTCCTCTATCTTCTGTTCCATCTATAAATAGCCTCGTTCATCTCTATGATACTTATTCTTTCTGGCCTTCATCCACTCCTGTTTAGCATGATTAGTGACTGGCTTCCCAAGTACTTTACCACTTGATAATACCTTGGTAGAGTTTGCTGCTGTGCCAACAACATCAGTACTCAGAATGATTGGTTGTTCCTTCGCCTGTTCCTTGCCTGCTCCAGTAGCATTCTTATGTAATTCTGGGTGAATTATCTAGCATTCTCGTTCATTATGGCCTTGCTTTTTACAGGTCTTACAATATTTAGGTATATAGTCGTACCTAATTTTGATTCATTTCGACTCCTCTGGACCTGTTTCATCAGCTTCTTCAATAATCTTAATCCTTTGTAGCAAGGTTGCAAGTAAATTTACCTCCACCTTCACTTTAGCACAACTAGGTCGTGTGCCATTTTGAGTAGCCAAATCAACATGTAACGGCCTACCTACTGCACTTGCCAATGAAAATACAAACTCCTTACAAAAGAAATTAGGTGGGAGATCTTGGAAAGAGATCCATGCAATCGCAATTGGTGTCTTAGCATCCGGAGACCACCATGGACTCCACTTCGTGCATCGCATCTGCCAATATTCACCTTGTGCCTTCAAGTAGAATGCTGGTTTTGACAGTAGGTGAATATAATCCTCCATTAGCAATAATTTAATCAGTACATGAGACTCTTCGATCAAGCCAATTGAGCAAGCACCCTTAAGCTCACATTGGATTGGTATAGCCTTTCTCAATTCTTGAATCACAGGCTTCCCATACGAAAACTTTCCAATCACTGCTAGATTCAATCCTTGCTGTATTATGGATTGTTTAACTTCTGCTTTTTTCCATCGAACTAACGGTTCTCCATGTAACATCTTTAAACGTACATGGGAGTATTTATTGTTTGTGGTTGAAGAAGTTGTGCATATGATTGTATTGGTTTTGGATTAAAGGGAGGCTGCAGGGTTGTTGTGGGTTTGAGAGACGACTGCCCAACCTCAAGAGAGGGCTGGGCAGTGGCCGGCGAGGCCATTGTCACAAATCTCGATCACAGCAGTTATATCTCAGCATGAAGTAACGAATAAGAACTCACTTGCACCACTGAATGCTCCAAGGCTCACTGTGAGCTACAGTGAACTTCGAGCAAGTTCAAAACCGAACGTTTGTTTCTTAGTTGCAATGTGCTTCTCCAGTAAATCAATTGAGATGATTATGAAGCTGGTTCACGTTGCAAAGGCTGTTGCTACAGTATGTTCCTTCAAGTGAAAAATTCGCGATGCTACAGTAATCGCAATTTGCTACAGTAACGCAAAATAGGCTAGCTACAGTGAAATCGCTACAGTGAAGTCAACATAGAGGTTGTTGCAGTAATCGCGATTAATATTTGCGTAGTTGCTGCATTAATTTCTACACTATCCAGCAAACCATGACTGCTACAGTGACGGCTGCGTAGAGAGAAGGCAGAGAAAAAATCCTAGAGAGAGAAAAATAGGGTTTTTACCTGACCCCTTCTTTAATAAAATACTTTCAAACTTTATTTTTCTCACACTTTCTTACCAAAACTAGAGAGAGGAGAGAGGGGTTTTAGAGAGAGAAGTCTATTATCTTCAAGAATTGTTCCAAACACTTAGTCCGGAAGATCCTAAGGCAAAGATTCAACTTCCCCAATCTTTACAAGGTAAAAACCCTAACCATTTTCCTTGATTTTCAGTTTTTAAAATGGGTAAAGAAAGGTTTGCATATAATAGCTTTTGAAAATAGAATTTAACACTCATGCATGATTATTGAACTTGATTTTTAGTAAAAAGAAGTAAGTGGAAGTGAGAGTGTGCAAGAACGAGGTGGGCGAAATAGAATAACTTGGGTAAGCACAAAGTAGGAGGTTAAATGAAGAAAACCCGACACCAGGTATGTATGGCTAATTTTGATTCTTGTAAAATCGCCCATATGTGTGCAATTTGTTTGGTATGTGTTAATTTGAGAGATTGCGTGTAATGCTTTGATGTTGTTGTTGGGTACTCGATTGATGCTGAATTACGTGTGGTGTGGTAAGGAATATGAATTGAAGGATAAAAAGAGAACCAAAAGTGGTAAAGAAGTGAGAACAATTGTTGTGATGGCATACATAGTTTGTTGTGGAAAGAATTGAAATACTTGAATTGTGGTAAATTGTTGAACATACTTGTATGGGTACTCTCGAATATGGAAACATTGTAACTTGGTTGTGATATCAGTTTGAAAAGTACTTGAGAATATGAACTAATTTGTAAGTTGCTTAATTGAACTTGTTGTGATTTTGTGTAGTGCCTTGTTTGCTGTTAGTGATTGTTGTGTTTGAAATTGTACGGTGGGATCGGGTTGCACGCTGCAACATGAAGTAATAAGGTGTGGGTTGGGGTGATAAGGGTGGCCGAGGTAATAAGGGTGGACGAGGTAATAAGGATGGAAAGCAATCGAAATCGCTATTCAAATTGATATAAAATCATTGATGTGAAATTGTGAAAGGAGACAGTAGGAGAGTTTGCAACTTGTGGGAAACTGATTGCCCCTTTGTTTGACTACTTGTGCTTTACGTGATTGATTGGTTGTTGTTCTCCTTGTTTATCTTAAATCGTGTTTTGTGTTGAGAATTATTTGAAATGAGGAAAATGTGGAAAACATGGGTGGCTGGCTTTGTTAATCCTTGGTGTAACTTATTGTTTGTCTTATTATTGTGATTACTTGTTTAATGACTTGAGTTTACTTGGGATAAAGTTTGTCCATACATACCAGTACAATTCCAGTGTACTGACGTCCCTTTTGCCGGGGACGCTACATTCGTGTTATGATTGTAGGTGGTTCAGTAGCAGGCATTTCAGCTCATCGGCAGTAGTATCCTTCATCTTCCAGTTCAAGTTTTGGTGAGCCCTTTTCTTCCTCGGGGCCCTGCGTGGCTCATTCCACTTTTGTTTTAGACTTCATTTTGGTTTTTGAAAGGTATAGCCGGAGCCTTGTTACCGGCAAGTATTGTATCCCCTTTTGTATCCTAGAGGTTCCGTAGACATGTACACTGTGGGCTATGGCCTATGTATATATATGTCGGGCGTTATAAATGTAAATTGTAAACTTGTTAGTAAATCAATCGTATCGTTATGTTTGTACATTGTGAAATCAGTTATAATTGGTAAGATATTTGGTTTATGAGAAATAATCAACACAAGGGTAACGCGTGGGGTAGAAAGGCACCCAGGTCCGCTTGATTGGGGCTACCCGGTCAGGCGCCGGTCATGTCCCTCGATTTGGGGCGTGACAGACAACTACATAAGTCCATTTGACTAATACGATAGTAGTAATAGGAACTTCCGTTTATATATCGTCGTTGTTATTTAGTAATTGACCGTCTATGAATATTATTTCATTCATATACTAAGACGCATCGGCCTATAGCAACCATATAGGCCCGTTTACTAATATGTAGTCATAACAGATTAGGAGTAATGTCATACATTCGTACTAGGACGCATCGGCCTACGACAACCATATAAATCCATTGGACTAATACGATTGTAGTCATAGGAACTTCCGTTTATATATCGTATTGGGAGTAATGTCATACGTTCATACTAGGACGCATCAGCCTACGACAACCACATAAGTCCATTGGACTAATACGATTGTAGTCATAGGAACTTCCGTTTATATATCGTATTGGGAGTAATGTCATACGTTCATACTAGGACAACAACCACATAAGTCAATTGGACTAATACGGTTGTAGTAATAGGAACTTCCGTTTATATATCTTATTGGGAGTAATGTCATACGTTCATACTAGGATGCATCGGTCTACGACAACCACATAAGTCCATTGGACTAATACGGTTGTAGTCATAGGAACTTCCATTTATATATCGTATTGGGAGTAATGTCATACGTTCATACTAGGACGCATCGGCCTACGACAACCACATAAGTCCATTGGACTAATACGATTGTAGTAATAGGAACTTCCATTGGACTAATACGATTGTATTCATAGGAACTTTCGTTTATATATCGTAATGGGAGTAATGTCATGCGTTCATACTAGGACGCATCGTCCTACGACAACCACATAAGTCCATAGGAATAATACGATTGTTGTCATAGGAACTTCCATTTATATATCATATTAGGAGTAATGTCATACGTTCATACTAGGACGACAATCACATAAGTCCATTGGACTAATACCGTTGTAGTAATAGGAACTTCCGTTTATATATCGTATTGGGAGTAATGTCATACGTTCATACTAGGATGCATCGGCCTATGACAACCACATAAGTCCATTGGACTAATACGATTGTAGTCATAGGAACTTCCGTTTATATATCGTATTGGGAGTAATGTCATACGTTCATACTAGGACGCATCGGCCTACGACAACAACATAAGTCCATTGGACTAATACGATTGTAGTCATAGGAACTTCCGTTTATATATCGTATTGTGAGTAATGTCATACGTTCATACTAGGATGACAACCACATAAGTCCATTGGACTAATACGATTGTAGTCATAGGAACTTCCATTTATATATCGTATTGGGAGTAATATCATACGTTTATACTAGGACGCATCGGTCTACGACAGCCACACAAGTCCATTGGACTAATATGATTGTAGTTGTAATAGATTGTGAGTAATGTCATACGTTCATACTATGACGCATCGGCCTATGACAACCACATAAGTCCATTGGACTAATACGATTGTAGTCATAGGAACTTCCATTTATATATCGTATTGGGAGTAATGTCATACGTTCATACTAAGACGACAACAACATAAGTTTATTGGACTAATACGGTTGTAGTCATAGGAACTTCCGTTTATATATCGTATTGGGAGTAATGTCATAGGCCGACTACAACCACATAAGTCCATTAGACTAATACGATTGTAGTCATAACAGATTGGGAGTAATGGACTTATATGGTTGTCGTGGGCCGATGCGTCCTAGTATATGAATGAAATCATATTCATAGACGGTCAATTACTAAATAACAACCACGATATATAAGTGGAAGTTCCTATGACTACAATCTTATTAGTCCAATGGACTTATGTGGTTGTCGTATGACATTACTCCTTTCAAATTTTGATAGTATATGCATAAGTAATCTATGACATTACTCCCAATCTGTTATGACTACAATCGTATTAGTCCAATGGACTTATGTGGTTGTCGTAGGCCGATGCGTAAGACCTTAGTATGAACGTCAGTGAATATGATTTCTTTCATATACTAAGATGCATCGGCCTACGAAGACCACATAATTCCATTGGACTAATACGAATATAGACATAACAGATTGGGAGTAATGTCACAGATTACCTATGCATATACTATCAAAATTTGATAGGAGTATTAGTCCAATGGACTTATGTGATTTTCGTAGGTCGATGCGTCCTAGTATGAACGTATGACATTACTCCCAGTACGATATATAAATAGAAGTTCCTATGACTACAATCATATTAGTCCAATGGACTTATGTGGTTATCGTAGGTCGATGCATCATAGTATGAACGTATGACATTACTCCCAATCTATTACGACTACAATCGTATTACTCCAATGGACTTATGTGGTTGTCGTAGGATGATGCGTCCTAGTATGAACGTATGACATTACTCCAAATATGATATATAAACGGAAGTTCCTATGACTACAATCGTATTAGTCGAATGGACTTATGTGGTTGTCGTAGGCCGATTCATCCTAGTTTGAACGTATGACATTACTCCCAATTTGTTATTACTACAATCGTATTAGTCCAATGGACTTATGTGGTTGTCATAGGCCGATGCGTCCTAGTATGAACGTATGACATTACACCCAATCTGTTATGACTACAATCGTATTAGTCCAATGGACTTATGTGGTTGTCGTAGGTCGATGCGTCCTAGTATGAACGTATGACATTACTCCCAATCTGTTATGACTACAATCGTATTAGTCCAACAGACTTATGTGGTTGTCGTAGGCCGATGTGTCCTAGTATATAAACGTATGACATTACTCCCAATACGATATATAAACGGAAGTTCCTATGACTACAATCGTATTAGTCCAATGGACTTATGTGGTTGTCGTAGGCCGATGCGTCCTAGTATATGAATGAAATCATATTCATTCACGGTCAATTACAAACTACAATCGTTTTAGTCCAATGGACATATGAGGTTGTCGTAGGCCGATGTGTCCAAGTATATGAATGAAATCATATTCATTCACTGTCAATTACTAACTACTATCGTATTAGTCCAATGGACTTATGTGGTTGTCGTAGGCCGATGCATCCTAGTATATGAATGAAATCATATTCATTCACGGTCAATTACTAACTACAATCGTATTAGTCCAATGGACATATGTGGTTGTTGTAGGCCGATGCGTCCTATTACAATCGTATTAGTCCAATGGACTTATATGGTTGTCGTAGGCCGATGCGTCCTAGTATATGAATGAAATCAGATTCATTCACCGTCAATTACTAACTACAATCGTATTAGTCAAATGGACGTATGTGTTTGTCGTATGACATTACTCCTAATACGATATATAAATGGAAGGTCCTATGACTACAATCATATTAGTCCAATGGACTTATGTGGTTGTCGTATGACATTACTCCTATCAAATTTTGATAGTATATGCATAGGTAATCATATTAGTAGGCCTATGATAGTCATAGACGATCAATTACTAAATAACAACCACGATATATAAACGGAAGTTCCTATGACTACAATTGTATTAGTCCAATAGACTTATGTGGTTGTCATAGGCCGATGCGTCCTAGTATATGAATGAAATCATATTCATAGACATTCATACTAAATAACAACCACGATATATAAACGGAAGGTCCTATTACTACAATCGCATTAGTCAAATGGACTTATGTGGTGTTCGTAAGACGATACGTATGCCGATGCGTCCTAGTATATGAATGAAATAATATTCATAGACGGTCAATTACTAAATAACAACCACGATATATAAATGGAAGGTCGTATGACTACAATTGTATTAGTCCAATGAACTTATGTGGTTGTCGTATGACATTACTCCTATCAAAATTTGATAGTATAAGCATAGGTAATCATATTAGTAGGCCTACGACAGCCATAGAAGGTGGTAAATTACTAAATAACAACCACGATATATAAACGGAAGGTCCTATGACTACAATCGTATTAGTCCAATGGACTTATGTGGTTGTCGTAGGCCGATGCATCCTAGTATATGAATGAAATCATATTCATAGACGGTCAATTACTAAATAACAACCACGATATACAAATGGAAGGCCTATGACTACTATCGTATTAGTCCAATGGACTTATGTGGTTGTCATAACAGATTGGGAGTAATGTCATATGTTCATACTAGGACGTATCAGCCTACGACAATGTCACGACCCAAACCCTGGTCGTGATGGCGCCCAACACAATGCTAGGCAAGCCCGACCATATTATCTCTTAACCAGTCATTTATTAATTCCAGTTAATCAAGTTAAACTTAAACAGCAAGTGTTCATATCAAAATAATAAACGTAATAGTAGAAACATACAAAATACGGTCCCAACCAAATCGTGGTATCACAAGTCTGAGCCTCTACAGAATAATCTACTACACAATCAAGTCTAAGCAGAATGGAGACAACAAAATGATAAAAAGGAAGAGGTCAGGTACTGCGGACGTTGGCACCTACCTCGAAGTCTCCACGGAATGGGGATAATAAAGCAGTTGCGATAGCTCAACTGACCTCCTGAACCTGTATATCTGCACAAAAAGTGCAATGAAATGGGGTGAGTATATTTCAACTCAGTAGTAATAATAATAAACAATAACTGAAAATAAGAACTCTTGTACTATCACTAAACAGTTCTAAGGCAAACCCCCACAGGTAAGTCATCGCTACTCTTATCTCCAGCCGACATCTATTCCAACAAGGTCCCACACTGACCAAATCCTCACTCGTACCACTACGGTGAACAGCCATCTCAATGTATGAAAATATATACATACGTCTATAATGTATAAGTATTTAAGTATGTATAAGGATATGAAAATAAGTATAATGCTGCGGCGTGCAGCCCGCTCCAATACGTATACCGCTGCGGCGCGCAGCCCGCTCTATTTAACGTCGACGGCGCTCACTGGGGGTGTATACAGACTTCGGAGGGGCTCCCTAGGCCCAAGCGCTATGATACTGCGGCGTGCAGCCCGATCCACACATATATTACTGCGGCGTGCAGCCCGATCCCATAGATATATACACATATATAATTATACTGCTGCGGCGTGCGTGCAGACTCAGACTCCGAAGGGGCTCCTACAGCCCAAGCGCAATAATACTGCGACGTGCAGTCCGTCCCACTTGTATATTACTACGGCGTGCAGTCCGATCCACATATATATCAATGTGGCGTACAGTCCGATCCAATACATATAGTGCTGCGGCGTGCAGCCCGATCCAACATAGATATATATATAATATCTCATAATGGGTCCTCGACCCTATCCCAGTCAGTATATGCTTGGCCTCTCAAGCCCAATATAATATCTCACGGTGGGTCCTCGACCCTATCTCAGTAAATATAGACTTGGCCTCTCAGGCCCAATACAATATCTCATAGTGGGTCCTCGACTCTATCTCAGTCAGTATAGATAGACTTGGCCTCTCAGGCCCAATATAATATCTCACAGTGGGTCCTCGACCCTATCTCAGTCAGTATAGACTTGGCCTCTCAGGCCCACTCAGCTAGAATAGGGTATTCCACCCTAGATAGTCTCTCCCAAGGTACACATCTAGTACGGGCTCATGTTATGCTATACAGCTATGGCTACGGCTGAATGTATGTATCCAGCACGATATAAGGGTCGCTTAGCTCTACTGGCTTCCCCAATACTCTACAGATCGGCACAAGGCCCCAAACATGGCTACTAGCCCAATTACACGGTTATAATCTTAGTCACGGTCATAATACACAATACACTATCAGTCGGGAAGGACCAAGTCCAATCCCCAAATCACAATGCCACCACGCCCGTCACATGACGCGTGTCTCATTTTAACATAGCACTGTAAAGTGCAAGTACGGGGTTTCAAACCCTCAATACATTATTTACTACCACCACTCACCTCGAACCGGTAGAAGCCTCGGTCCGCCTTGCGCTTGCCTCGCAATTCAATCTCCTCGGTTGCCAAATCTTCTCAAAATCAATGATAATACATCAATATATGCTAAATTCACGTAACCCTTTCGAAATAACCCAAATTGCAGCAAAACCCACAAGGTTGTCAAAACCCGACTTTCGGTACGCTACTCGAAAAATTACGAAAGTCACATATTTGGAACCCTCATCTCAATACGAGTCTAGGCCTATAAGATTTATCAAATTCGGACTTCATTTGCCCACTCAAATCCTTGTTTTTATAAAGTTCAAGCCTAGGGCTAAATCCTCCATAAAATACCCCAAATTGCTACATTTTCATGAGATAATTGCATAATATTATCAATACTAATCATAATATGAGTCCATAGTTGATTACCTGCTGATTTCCCTTGAATTTATCTTCAAAATCGCCCAAATCGCCTCTTAAGCCGAGACCCCAAATGTTGAAATGTTTCTGAAATTTTCTAACTTCTGATACAATTAATCTCTCTGCGATTTTCGCTTCTGCGGACCATTTCCGCCTCTGCGGAACCGCTTTTGCGACCAATTGGTCGCTTCTGCGATTCCTGGCCTATTTGGCCATTTTCGCTCCTGCGAGCCACGGACCGCTCCTGCGAGTCCGTTCCTGCGGAATTACCTCCGCCCCTGTGGTCTTTACCGCTTCTGCGAACAATAATCCGCTCCTGTGGACTCGCCTATGCGATCAACAATCCGCTTCTACGGACTTTCCCATTACGCATCAAGTCCGCTTCTATGATCACCCTTTCGCACCAGCGATGCCGCTCCTGCGGACCAGGCTCCGTTTTAGCGGTCGCCTACGCTTCTGCGCTCCCTTGTCCGCTCCTGCGGACTCGCTCCTGCGCTCCCATTTCCGTAGGAGCGAAAACAACAGAACAGAATCAAAAACCTGCAATTTTCCATGTTTTCTCCCGTTAACCATCCGAAAACACCCCGAGGCCCCCGGGACCTCATCCAAACACACCAACACATCCTAATACCTTATTCGAACTTGTTCCAATCCTCAAAAAATATCTAACAACTTTAAAACCCATAATTAACATCGAATTCAAGCCTAAATTCCTTAAAACTTTCCGAATTACACATTCAATCAAAAACCCGACCAAACGACGTCCGAATGACCTGAAAATTTGCGGACATATCCAAAATCACATGACGAAGATACAGAAATTGTCGGAATTCCATTCCGACCCCCGGATCAAAATCTCACCTACTGTTCGGATTTCGCCACAAGTCAACCTTAGCCATTTCAAGCCTAAAACTACACCGGACCTCCAAATTCACTTCCGATCGCTCTCCTAGCTCACAAATGACCTCCCGGAGCTGACCGAATCATCAGAATTCGATTCCGAGCTCTCTAACTCACAAGTCAACATCCAGCTGACTTTTCTCAACTATTCCTTCTTCTAAGAGACTATTTGTCTCATTTCCAACTAAACTCAATACGGATTGACTCAAACTTACCCAACATGCATATTATGACATTAACAAGCAGATAACGGGGGTAACGGGGTGATAACTCACATGATGACGGGCCGGGTCATCACAGACAACCACATAAGTCCATTGGACTAATACGATTGTAGTCATAGGAACTTCCGTTTATATATCGTATTGGGAGTAATGTCATACGTTCATACTAGGACAATAGTCCAATGAATATTATTTCATTCATATACTAAGACGCATCGGTCTATGACAACCATATAAGTCCATTGGACAAATACGATTGTAGTATATGAATAGTACAAATACGATTCTAGTTCATAGGACATTACTTCCATTTATATATCGTATTGGGAGTAATGTCAATTATTGTCGTAGGCCGATGCGTCAATTACTATCTACAATCGTATTAGTCCAATGAACTTATGTGGTTGTCGTAGGCCGATGCGTCCTATATGAATGAAATCATATAAATTACTCCAAATACCATTGTAGTTAGTAATTGACTGTGAATAAATATGATTTCATTCATATACTAGGACGCATCGGCCTACGACAACCACATAAGTCCATTGGACTAATACGATTGTAGTAATAGGACCTTCCGTTTATATATTGTGGTTGTTATTTAGTAATTGACCATGAATGAATATGATTTCATTCATATACTAGGACGCATCGGCCTACGACAACCACATAAGTCCATTGGACTAATACGATTGTAGTCATAGGAACTTTCGTTTATATATCGTGGTTGTTATTTAGTAATTGACCGTGAATGAATATGATTTCATTCATATACTAGGACGCATCGGCCTACGACAACCACATTAGTCCATTTGACTATTACGATTGTAGTCATAACAGATTGGGAGTAATGTAATACTCCCTCCGTTTCAATTTTGTGTGAACCTATTTGACTGGGCACGAAGTTTAAGAAAAGAGAAAAGACTTTTGATCTTGTGGTGTAAAATGAGTCACCTTTATTTTGTGTGGCTATAAATCATTACATAAAGGTAAATTATTTCCAAATAAGGAAAGTGGTCATTCTTTTTGGCACGGACTAAAAAGGAAATAGGTTCACATAAATTGAAACGGAGGGAGTACGATTTTAGTAGGACGCATCGGCCTACGACAACCAGATAAGTCAATTTGACTAATACGGTTGTAGTAATAGGACCTTCCGTTTATATATTGTGGTTGTCATTTAGAAATTGACCGTCTATGAATATTATAACATTCATATACTAGGACGCATCGGCCTATGACAACCACATGAGTCCATTTGACTAATACGATTGTAGTCCTAGGATCTTCCGTTTATATATCGTATTGGGAGTAATGTCATACATTTATACTAGGACGCATCGGCCTACGAAAACCACATAAGTCCATTTGACTAATACGGTTGTAGTAATAGGACATTCCGTTTATATATCGTGGTTGTTATTTAGTAATTGACCGTCTATGAATATTATTTCATTCATATACTAGGGCCATACGCATCGGCCTATAGCAACCACATAAGTCCATTGGACTAATACGATTGTAGTCATAGGAACTTCCGTTTATATATCTTATTGGGAGTAATGTCATACGTTCATACTAGGACGCATCGGCCTACGACAACCATATAAGTCCATTGGACTAATACGATTGTAGTTAGTAATTGACCGGTGAATGAATATGATTTCATTCATATACTAGGACCCATCGGCCATTTACTAAATAACAACCACGATATATAATTACTAATACGATTGTAGTAGGATTGTAGGATCGTCGTATTGGGAGTAATGTCATAAGTCCATTTGACTAATACGATTGTAGTAATAGGACCTTCCGTTTATATATCGTGGTTGGTATTTCACATAAGTCAGTACAATGGACTATGAATATTATGAGTATGAATGTACTATAAATGGACTTATAGTATTGGGAGTCCATTGGACTAATACGATTGTTGTCATAGGAACTTTCGGTTATATATCGTGGTAGGCCGATGCGTCCTAGTATATGAATGAAATCACATTCATTCACGGTCAATTACTAAATAACAACCACGATATATAAATGGAAGATCCTATGACTACAATTAGTCAAATGGAGTTATGTGGTCTAATATTATAAAAGGAATATGATTTCATTCATATATCACTAACAGAAAAAGGGCCTATGGCAACAGTTATTTTAGCAACAGTTCAAAAACCGTTGCCATAGAGTGTATATGGTAACGGTTATCCGTTACAATAGCATTTAGGTCTTATTGGCACACTTAAGCTATACAACCGTTGCAATAGACAAATCTGCCGCAACAGTTATATAAACCGTCCCAATATATTTATGTCCCGGAACACTTTTATCCTAAAAAATTCTATTGTAACAGTTCTTTTTTCCCTCATTACTTTTCCCTCAAAAATTTTTAATTCCGCCAAAATAACTTCTATTTATTTTATTTTTTAATAATTTTAATAATAATATTATGTGAAAAGACCCTTTTTGCCCTTTCCCTCTCAAAATTACGATACATCTCAGCTATACCTAATTACCCCCAAAATTAGAACAGTCCTCTTTGTTCTTCCATTGCGCTCAAATCTAGAGACACAAGTTCTCCATTGCAAACGTATTCCTCTATTGCACTCTCTTTCGTATCTCCAAAAATCTTCCTCTCTACCATATTCCTCTCTATCTTATTCCTCTATTGCACTCTCTGAAGTTGGTTTAATCGATTTGTACACAGGGTAGCGAAAGTTTAGCGAAAGTTGATTTAGTGGTTGAGGCATCTGAGCAAATTTCCTCAAAATAGCGAAAGTTTGAGGCTCTCCTTGAATCCCTAAATCCAACAACAGTGATTTTAGCCCTGTAATTTATTTTGATGCCATTTTCTTAACTTTTCAATCTATCTATGGAGGTTCTCGAATTGCTCTAGTGCTGTAGGATTACTCTAGGTCTGTGAATATAAATTTTTTCTTGTTTTGTTTTTAATTTTGTGGTGTCAAACTAGTTATTTTTTGGTGAAACAGTGTTTGCTCTCCTTTAATGATTATTTTAAGCCTTTTTCATCCACTACTACTCTAGTCATTGAAGAAAGGGATGGTATGTCTAGCAATGAAATCTATGAAGATGCAGAAATCTATTTGTACGACAAGATTAACCCTGAAATTGACGTTTTCAAACTTAGCAAACAGTCCAAAGAGAAGAAATTACGTGTTAACTTTGCTAAGAGTTGGAAAACTAGTGATGTTATTGATGGAGTAGAGGTTATTTGAAGGTTTGTTTAAGAAGAGTGCAAAAAGACTTTAACAGGATACTACCTTTAACATTTTTCCTCTATTTTTTTGTTCTTTGTTGCTGTTTTTTCAAAGGCAGTAGCCTTTTTTTTGTTTGCAATATTTTTTCAAGTATAGAATTATAATATTTATTAATATATTATTATTATTGAGTTTTAGTTATATGTATATAATATTTTATGTTTTTCTATAAATTATCGCCTCACATCAAAAAGGCGAGCGGTTCGCTGCACGCCTCTCGTCTCAGTGAAGCGGGCCCTCGTAGCTATTTGTCACTGCGCGCTATCCAAAACACTGCTCAGTCCCACCTACAGAGATTTTGTTTAGTACTACCATAAATCCAAATAATGAATCAAATTACACTAAAATAATTGGATTAATTAAGCTAAGAGCCAGAAATCTTTGTGACGCTTAGTAGTAATGAGATATCCTCCATATTTCCTACTCTTCCTTCTCACAGCAATTGTCATGGACTTTCCATTTTTCTTGTTCTCTTTGCTCGAATGCTCTCTAATTAATCCCTCTCTAATGTCAATTTTTGTTTTTTTTATATGCTCCTCCTTGTTGGATCATGTTGCTGAAGTCTAATTTTTTTAGAACTGAATATTGAGTACGACTCTAAATTAAAGTACTATAAATGACAGAATATGCAAGCATTGTTATTTAATATTGTTCCTTAACATTTTAGTTGCAAGAATACAAAAATGTTAACCTATTTTTTAGAGTTACCCAACTTGCTATATATTTATTATGTGAGCATGCAGAAAACTCATAAAAATATACAAATGCACTATGTTAAAATTGATTATCTATGTTAAAATTAAAGATAAATATCCCACTTTTTTTTGGTTCCTCTTCCTTCTGTGTTTTCACCTTAAAAAGCATTGGTCAATATCTTATTATATGTAGGTTTATTTGGTTAATTTTGTTGATTTAATTTTATCGTATGGGATTTCAATGGATAATGGAGATAAAGTTGGATGCATCTCCTAAGATGGACGGATGAGTATATCCATGGAGTGAACAATTTTCTTGATAAGGCAATTGAATGAGCTTCCCAGGGAAATGAAATATTATGCCCATGCAAAAAGTGTAGTAATCGTTATTGGCACTATAGAAATGTGATGGAGGATCACTTGGTTGTTAATGGTTTTATTGATGGTTACACCGAATGGGTTTTCCACGGGGAAGGGTTTTCCTTTAGAAATGCACCTCGCCAAAGCAATGATGATGAAGGTTCTAACATGCGTGATGATATTGATGAATTACTTCATGATGTCTTTAGAAATGTAGAAGGTGAGGCAGAACAAGAAGAACAATTGAGAGAGACTCTATCTAAAGATGCTAAGAGATTTTTTAGATTATTAGAGGAAGGCAAACAAGAATTATATCCTGGGTGTGAAACCTTCACTAAATTGAGTTTTACTATTCGGTTGTACGTGTTTAAATCCTTGCATGGATTGAGTAATGTGGCCTTTTCAGATATGCTAGAGTTATTAAAGGAGGCATTTCCCTTTGCTCAGTTGCTAGAATCTTTTAACAAGGCTAGAAACATGATAAAAGATTTGGGGCTTCATTATGAAAAAATACATGCATGCCCTAATGATTGCATGTTATTTTGGAAAGACAATGCAGAGGCGGATAATTGTTGTGTTTGTGGGGCTTCTCGATGGAAAGTTGTTGATGCTTCCTTGACTAAAACAAGCTCTAAAATCCCAGTAAAGGTTTTAAGGTACTTTCCCTTAAAGCCTAGGCTCCAGAGGATATTCATGTGTCCTGAAAAAGCCATTGCAATGAGACGGCATGCTAATGAACGACCCAATGATGGGAATATGAGGCATCCTGCTGATGGAGAAGCTTGGAAGGATTTTGATTCTCTACACCCAAACTTCTCCAGAGATCCACGTAATGTTAGGTTGGGTCTTTCAAGTGATGGTTTCAAATCCATTTCGAACCATGAGCATTTCTCATAGCACGTGGCCTGTCATGTTAATGAACTATAATTTATCACTATGGATTTGCATGAAGCCAGAATTTATCATGTTGTCAATGATCATTCCAGGTTCTTCATCTCTAGGAAATGATATAGATGTGTATCTACAACCATTAATTGAAGAATTGAAGGAACTATGGGAAACTGGGATAGAAACATATGATGCTGAGACAAAGCAAACAGTCCAAATGCGTGCAGCCTTATTGTGGACAGTTAGTGATTTTCCAGCGTTAGCAATGCTTTCAGGCTGGAGCACCAAGGGTAGACTGGCATGCCCCACTTTTAATTATGACACATGCTCACGATATCTCAAACATAGTCATAAGATGTGCTACTTGGGTCATCGAAGATTTTTACCTCTTGATCATCCATCTAGAAAAGATAAGAAGTCATTTGATGGTAATGAGAAGCATAAACATGCACCAATTCCTTTATCGGGTGCCGAAGTATTTGAAGAGCTCCGTGAATTCAACAATGTCTTTGAAAAGGGAAAAAAGAAAAGACCTCGGGATAACAAGGGTCCGTGGAAAAAAAGATCTATTTTTTTTTAATTGTCATATTGGGCGCATAATAAATTGAGGCACAATTTTGATGTGACGCACATCGAGAAAAACATATGTGATAGTTTACTTGGGACTTTATTGGAAATAGAAAAAAAGTCAAAGGATCATGTAAATTCTCACTATGGCTTACAAGAAATGGGGATACGAAATGAGCTACAACCAAGAGAAGAAGACAATGGTAGTGTGAGTTTGGCTCAAGTTTGTTTCTTCGTGAAACCAGAACAAAAAAAATTATTTTGCACCGTTATGAAAAATGCCAGGTTACCAAAAGGGTGTGCTTCGAATATTTCAAATCGCGTACAACTGAAGGAGATGAAAATATCCGGGTACAAGAGTCATGATGCTCATTTATAATGCATTACTTGCTCCAAGTTGCTGTTAGAAAGGCGTTGCCCAAAAACGTCGCGTTGGCCTTGATTAGGTTGGGCAATTTCTTTTGAGCCATATGCAGTAAGGTCATATGGCGAAGAGATCTTGAAAAAATGCAGTATGAAATTGTTGAAATAACTTGTGAGCTTGAAAAGATTTTTCATCCAACATTTTTTTACATAATGCCACATTTGCCTATTCATTTGGTGAATGAAATTAATCTTGGGGGTCCGGCTCATCTTCGTTGGATGTATTCTATTGAGAGGAACCTATGTAAGTACATTTGTAATCGATCTTGTCCAGAAACATCAATAGCAGAGGGATTTTTGGCGGAAGAGTGCTTGAATTTTTGTTCGAGATACCTACATGATGGCGTGAAGACAAGATTCAGTAGATACACAACTTTGGATGATGAGTGCCATCAAAATTTGTCACTTATATTCCCTATGATAGGACATCCAATTGGAAGTAAGAAGAAAAATACTTTTCTCATGGATCCACAATTATGTTATGAAGCCCATCGGTATGCTCTCTTCAATATTGGCGATGAACAAGTCGAAAAGTTTATCGAGTAAGATAAATTATATAAGATTTATTTAATTTCTGTATTTCTTTTCTTTATGATATGATTGATTTTATAAAATTCATGATTGTAGGGAACATAAGAATTTAATTGGTAGTCACAGTAGATCAAATGCATGGAAAAGGGCAAGGAAGCATAGTCGGGAATTCAACAATTGGTTTGCAGAAAAAGTTAAAAATATTGAAGAACCCGATTATTTAAGATGGCTAGCTAAAGGCCCTAATACGATCGCCAAAAGATATACTGCATATTTTATTAATAGATACCGATTTCATACTATAGAACGGGATTCGCGATGCAAGACTCAAAATAGTGGAGTAACTTTATCGGCAACAACCGATAGCTTTGCTAGCTCTAGGGACCAAAATCCCATCGATGGTGAGGTTATCTACTATGGAGCTATTCAGGATATCATTGAGATTGATTATTGGGGTTGTTTTAGTGTTGTACTATTTAGATGTGATTGATTTCGTAACGAAATAGATAAATATGGGTTAACTCGTGTATACTTTAACAAATTATGTAGTACGGATGACCCTTTTGTGTTGGCATCACAAGTTTATCAAGTTTTTTATGTGGAGGATCCAGTTGAGAAAGATAATTATTATGCAAGGAATAAAGTCCATGTTGATTTGTATGATTTAGAGGAAGAGAATTGCCCTAATATTGAGGACGCATTTTGGAGAGAGCCTAATGATGACATTGGTCCCTTAGGTGGATTAGTTGATGTTGACATTAGATGGTCTAGAGACGATGTACCTGTTGATGTCGTTGATATTCCATCTAATTCACAACATTCAAATGATACAATTATAGAAACATCGAAAGAAGAGGATGCGTTTGACGATACTGATTGGGACCGGATGGAATCAGATGATTAAAGAGGGAAATTTTGAAATTATTTTAAATATATTCTGGTTTGAGTGAGTGATAATGTTTTTTACCAATATTATATAATTATTCTTGTTTCTAATACTACTCTTTTTAATATATTTTTATTTGTTTTCCTTTAGCATTTTATTCGGATGCTTCAAATTTGCAGGATTTTTGGATCTGGATCTTGTGATATTGTTGTACTTGTTGATAGCAACCGGTCGAGGCTTGAATCGATAGATAATTGAGGTATTGATAACATTTATAGTACTTGTCGTGTTACATTCTTGTTGTGCTATAATACTTGTAATTTTGCAAGATTTTTGGATCTTGTTTTGTAAACAGTGATCTTATATAATGAAGTGAGTTAGGCCAACGTTTATTTTCTTTTTCTTTTAGCTTTCGGTCATAGATTTGAAAAGACATTTCGTGGTGATTCTGTTGGCTTTCAGTCATACGTTTGAAAAGACATTCTGTGATAATTCTGTTGGCTTTCAATCATAGGTTTGAAATGGCGTTCATCAGTAATTCTGTTGTGAACATATAGTATGTGTTAATAGTACGTGATGTGGAAAACCTCAAATTGTGATATGATTTTTTGTACTCCCACTATGTTGTGTCTTAAATTCCAAAGAGATTTCATCTTCCCTGTAACCTAGTTAATCACCAACAAGGATGCTTCCAAGACTGGCATAAACCACACAGTTTGGTTGTTGCAAGTCAAGCCATTTCAGGCATTGGTTCTCATCTAAAGAGACAGTTCTGCCTCTTGTAGTCTTTTTGGATTTTGATTTGTTGCAAGCCGAAACAGGTTTGCTGCTAATGCAAGTTTCCGGTCAGTGAAGTAAGTTCAATTAAACCAATTTTGCTGCTAATGATCTTGTTCTGCTAATAATAACTCTTTTTATCGGTTGATACGATGTATGGCTTACTTAAACTGAACATGTAAAATGAGTAATTCTTAAAACAGAATCCATTTCAGGATTATGTATTCTATGTTGACTTTTGTTATCATTTTTATTCTTGGTGACCCCGTTTAAACCACCATTTGATCGACACATTTGAAGCAAGCTGTCCGTTTGACATTCCCCTGATAGCTCGTTGAAGAAGAAACAGGAAGAGAGAATAAACCCAGGCATTGACATATCGATCATCTCCTCATATTAATTAGGTCCTTATTCCAATACTATCACTTTCGGAGTAATTTGGAGTTATTCCAACCCCAATGCCATAACTACAAGCATCAAAAGGGGATTTGGAATTATCAGTCGAACATTGACAGACCTCATGAGGAAAGACAATTTCAAATGGTAACATGCAGCTTTTGATGCTTTTGAGCAGTTGAATATGGCACTGACCAAGGCTCTACTACTAGCTTTACCTCATACTACCAAGACTTTTATTGTGGAAAATGATGCTTGTAGTTATGGCATTGGGGTTGTTCTAATGCAAGAGGGACATTCTATAGCTTTTATCAGTAAAGCACTATCTCCCAGACATGCAGCCTTGTCTGTATATGATATAGAGCTTCTAGCCATTGTTCATGCAGTAACTAAGTGATCTCAGTACCTGCTTGGTCAGAAGTTTATCATTAGAACTGATCAAAAAGGCTTTGAAGTTCTTAATGGAGCAAAAACCTTCATACAAACTCCCAGCTTATGTGGTTAAACTAAGTTGATACCTTTTGACAACACCGTTGAATATAAAAGAGGAGCTGAGAATAAGGTAGTCGATGCACTCTCAAGAGTATCAGAAGCCAAAGTTAGCACCGGTAATCTCCACTACCAGCTCCGAGCTGACGGAGGCTTTGGCACACAGCTAGGATACATGTCCTGCACTTAGAGCAATAATTGAGCAGATGCAGTCCAATCCTTGACATTCTGGTATAGAAGCAAAATAAAAGCGAGTGATGACACTATATTACTGGAAGGAGTTAAGAAATGATGTCAAGGTTTTTGTGCAAGAATGTGACATTTTCCAAAAGAATAAGGCTGATGTTGCTGCTTACACCAAATTACTCCAAATTACTACACATCATTTGTGCTTTCTAGATTGCTTCCTATTTTGTTTTAAGGACACTCAATTTAGTAACTTCTTAAAATGCTCAGCTTTAAACTACAGTACTCATTGCATTTAAAAAGAAAGGAATCCCATGGGTCAATTGTGGTCAACAAATTAAAGGTAGCCAAGACACTAGATCTTCTGCTGCTCTGTCCATATAAGACTCTAACATATGATTCCTTATTTGATCTTGAAATATTCTTCATATATTCACTTCATTTAAGTAGAAAGGTGCCTTATGGTTGAAAGGAGTGAATACTGAGCTTAACATATACGCTCGTTTCATTCTAAGGTAGGTGCTTTAATCTCAGAAGATCATGTTTTTACCTATGAAAAAAGGAAAAAAATGTTCAGTTGTTAATTGTTGAGAGATGGGAGCTTTTCCTCTTGTGAACAGAGTAACCTGAAACATTGGAAGACGATCGATATAAAAGAAACTGTGTCTTTCTTTTTCTACTCATCCTACTATGCTTTCTGTTATTCTGTTGCTTGCTTATCAACCTAAGTATTGAAAAGGATTGTCTCGCCATCACAATATTACTTAATCATGTGTTAAAGTTTAGCATATGCTGGTGGTACTTTCTGATGTCTGAGGCACACCACATTTCCTTTAAAAGAAGCCTTGATTTTGAGTGCCTAACCTGTTATTGATGTGTAACTGGCTCAGTAGCTCAATTCATTCTATTTTTTTTTTCAAATACTTCTTGGCTATCATGTCTATCTAATTTTGAACAGAGGAAAGCGGATCATGAATCAGGAAGGGCGCTCAAGTAAAAACAGAAAATTAACAAAATGCATAGCAGCTGGATCGCTTGCACTTTGCGAAACCTAAAGGTTTCGTCAATGAAAACAAACAGAGTTATTCAAGCTCCAAGGACACTGCCTCTGCATTCTACTTCTATACCAGCACAAATAGTACATGAGCAAGTGCAACAGATGCCACTGAACTCTACACCTTCTGCATCACAAGCAGTGTGTGAACAATTGCAACATTCTACCTCTGCAGGTGGATTGCTGCCTCTGCATTCTACTTCTACACCAGCACAAACAATACATGAGCAAGTGCAACAAATTCCACGGAACTCTACCTCTCTTGCATCACAACAAGTATGTAAACAATTGCAACAACTACCACTGGATTCCACCCCTCGTACTTCACAAACGGTACAAGAACAAGTTGAGGATTCTTCCAATAAATGAGCAATCCGAGGAACACGGCAAGAACATATAGATTTCAATCGTCAAATTCAATAATGTAATGACTTTTGGTGATTATTCTTACTTCATATTTATGTAGGTCCTTATGCCAAAAAACGAAAAAAGAGGAAAAACTCGGATGCAAAATGTTCATGGTAGGAATGAGCGCAAGCAAATTGTGCTTAAGGAGAACAATCAACCCATAGGTCCTACTAAGGATGATGTGAATGAGTTGGGTAGCTTCTTTGGTACATTGGCAAGGAATGCGACCTTTTGTCCTCTTAATGTGTTTGATTGGAGGAAACTTGAGACAAGAAGATATGTGGAAATATGTCAAGGTTTGAAATTTACAATATTTAATATGTGTGTGTAGATATTTCATATTGTTTACTCCACCTAACTCGTCTAAATTTGTAGGGAAAATATGACATTCATGATGGTGCAAAAAAATGGGTTCTTCAATCAATTTCAAATGCTTGGAGAAAGTACAAAAACCAGTTATATAAAGACCATTTTGAACCCTATGACAATGACGAGCTTCGAATGGAGAATAGGCCGGGTGATGTTCCGGATTCTCAATTTAGGGAACTTCTTAGATATTGGAACTCTGATACCTACAAGGTAAAATTGAGTATTGTTCCATGATTTACATGAATATAGTTGCTCTTATGCTTAATTATTATGGTTGCATTTTGTGATTACTTTCCAAGAGAATTGTGATGTTGGTAGGAGTAAGTATAGTGCTTTTTCAGATCTTGATTACAGTGCTTTTTCAGTTCTTTTTTACTTAATAGTTTCATTACTTAATAGAAGAGAAAAGGAAGGCATTTGGCCTCCTTGCAGCATTGGAGGATTTGTTTGTCTGTACCTTTGTCCTAGCAGTTCCTCTGTACCTTTGTCCAAAAAAAGAAAAGATAAATATCCTAGCAGTTTCTTGATGGAATTTCAGGTAAGTTCTTAGCCTAGGCAGAAGTGTCGATTCAGGGATAAGTGACAATGGGCTTAAAGATGAGTTTGTAAAATCAAATGTTTAGCGACTCGCTTTTACTTTCTTATAACCAGTTTTTGGTACACCCTGCAATATTTTGTAACTTCATCCTAGGTGTACCAAATAGTGAGATAGTGATCATTCTTTTTGTTTTCCTTTTTCTTACTGCTGTTCATGAGCTTGATTAGGATTAGCAGCATCCTGAGAATTAATTTGCCCATCATGCTCCATTTCTCTATGGCCATCAGAAACAAGTAACTTCATTTTGTTTTTACTTCTTGAATGTTTTTGTTCAGTTATTAATTGCTTTGGAAGTGTTCATTGCACTGATGTTAGTAATAGACTGAAGGATTGACATATATAAACCTTACAAGTATTATAAGGAAAAAAGGTTAACAGACAAGTATTATAAGGAAAAAAGGTTATCAGAAACAAGTAACTTCATTTTGTTTTTACTTCTTGAGTGTTTTTGTTCAGTTATTAATTGTTTTGGAAGTGTTCATTGCACTGATGTTAGTAACAGACTGAAGGATTGACATATATAAACCTTACAATTCGAGATTTATATGTGAAATTTGACAGTTATTGGGCAGTATGTGCAGAAATACATTATTTCTATCATCGACATGATAACAAGTGATGTCTGTTTGAGTTAATATAACATCACGATGGAACCACTGCATGTTTGAAAATGACGTGCTTCTGCCGGACCATATATTGTAATAGGAAAACATTGGCAGAGTTGTATCGATGGGTGTTCCTGTAACAAAAATCCAAAATTACGACAAGCATAGAGAATCCTCATTAACAGTAATTGTGCATTTGCATACACAGACAAGTTCACGGTGAAAATCAAAGTAGTGATCCATTCTTGTAGTTCCACAGTATTGCCTTATCCTTAATATAGAACAGTATATCACATGTCAAAGGGACCGTATGCACATACTAGATCCTTATTAGTTTCATGTGGAGCGACATTGCTGTAAGGTTCAAAATAACTCCAGAACCTTCTTGCTCCATTTCTCTCGAAAGTTTCCTGTTCCAACACATTCACTATGAGTTCAATAAATATACCTATTAGAGTCATAGCCACGCTGGCTTTAAAAATGCAAAAACTTTAAGTTACAAATCATAATGTACATGGTGTAGCTGAAAACTGCAAAAATGAAATCATTTCAAAATATTTGAATATTTTCCTTGTAGAAAACATTTCAAATTCAGGGTATTCAAATAGTAGAAAATGATTTCATTAACCAAGATACTGTCTATGAAAACATTCCAATACTTGAATCCCTTGAATTGTGGAAAATGTTTTCTCCAAGGGCGATATCTGAGAAAGAGAAGAAAATCACTTCAGTCTCTGTGCAAGACTGTCCGCATCTGCAACCTCCCTCCAGCTCTGTCCCGGTCGCTACTGCGATGGTTCCCTCGCTTCTGCGCTGGCGCTTCTGCGACTAAGTTCTCGCAGAAGCGGTCGCATCAGATGCTGTCCAGAAGCAGCAGATTTTGTTCTCAGCAGCTATCTCATCCCAAAATCAACTCCATTAACCTTCCGAAATTCACCGGAGGCCCTCGAGACTTTAACTAATTATACCGACACATCCCAAAATACAATACGAACTTAGTCGAGGCTTTAAACAACGTTAAACAACACAGAAATTTCGGATCGTGCCTTGAATCAAATTATGAGTTTTCAAATCTTCCAACTTTTATATTTTGCGTCGAAGCATATCGAATCAATCCGGAATGTCTTCAAATTTTGCACGCGAGTCATAAATAACGTAACGGAGCTGTTCCAATTTTCGGAATTGAAATCCGACCTTGTTATCAAAATTTCAACCTTCGGTCTGCTTCTGGGCATTATATTATGCAACTACTTCTGGTACTTCTGCTTGGAGGCTACTGTTGCATTGACTACAATTGCTGATCGACATATGGCTCCTAAAACTACTGCTGCAATTGTTAATTTAGTTGAAATACCAATAGGTGATGTGCAGAAAAAAAAACGTTTAGGGCTGGCCAACAGGTAACAACAGGAACTCTATCGGCCTCTCTTGTAGCTTATTTGAATTAGAAGAGTACTACCATGTTAGCTATTTCTTGTAACAATAATATGCAACAGATGTAGTAGTACTACCATGTTAGCTATTTCTGTTAATGTCTCACTACCAGCATGTTAGCTTACCGGCATGTTAACAGATGTAGTCAATGTTTCTTTTTTGTTGCAGAAACTGAAAGAAACCAACTTAGCCAATCGCCAAAGTTGAGATATCCACACACTGCTGGTAAAAAAAGTTTTGCTATAATATGCGAGGTTCGATATGTTTTTTCTTATTATTCTTTTAAATATGAACTTGCTAGGCATAATCTGAACTATTTTATACCACTTTTTATGTAACCAAGAAAAAAAGAAAGAAACTTCTGAACCTCTATCAAGTAAGGATATATTTGTGGCTACCAGAAAAAGAAAGCCCGATCGAGTATACAAGGCCTCGTATGCAGATACTCTTAATGAAATTGTACGAGTTACTCATTTAATGTTTGTTGATATCATTTGTCTGTTATTAGTTACTAACTTAATTTATATACTTTCTAATCTAAAATTGACTCAATTTGGTCTTGTAGGCTGAAATGGATAGGATACAATCACCACAAGAAACTGAAGATGGCAGTCAATTAGTTGACGCGTTTGCGTCCGTCATGGGACCTGAGCATCCAGGACGCCTAAGATTGTACGGACGTGGGGTTACCAAGACTTCCTTAAAAAGAAAAGTGGGAGATATTGGAACCTCTTCAAGTTCTACCGATGAGATGCTGCAACAAAAAATGGTGGAAATGGAAGAAAGGATGCAACAAAGAATGCAGGAAAAGTTCAATGCACAAAAAGATGTCATGGAACTACAGTTTGCAGTTAACATTATTTCACAACTTAAGCGTCTGAATCCAGACTTACGGGTTGATCCCAGCATGCTAGCTTTCATTGCTCATTCACCTGGAGATGCTTCCTCGGCACAACAAGCTACTGTGCAAATAATCAATCGTCTATCTACTGGGAGTAATAATCGAGGTCAGTACATACTCTTCTTCTCGTCCTCCTCCTTCTTCTTCTTCTTCTCCTTCTGTTGCTTTTCTACCACTACTCTCTCTGATTTAATATTATCCAATGATTTAATTTTGGTGTGATCTTAATTTGACAAGAGCCTTTGGGGTAATCAACTAAGGATTTGGATTTCGGGCTTGGCTAGCAGAACATTGAATCAAACTTGTTCCTTTTGAATTGTAATGGGATGTTCTGTTATATTTGAGCTAAGGACTGCTCCTTTTATTTGTTTACTTCTGCTGGCCACATGAATTGTTGATTAGCAACGTTGTTTTGATCTCGATGTCTTCTGAATTCTAGGCTGATGTCCATGTTGTGGTGATACTATCTCTATGTCTTCTGGTATTGAAGATGCCATTAACATTTCATTTCAGTAAGATTAGGCTTCAACAAATTTGGCCTGAAATACATAAAAGAAACTGACAAGAAAAAGAAACATTTCAGAACACGTACATATTTAGCTCAATTGCATCAGTAGAGGCCGGCGATCCTCCTAATTACTCCCTCCATTTAACACCAAAGATGAACATAGACTTGTAAACTTCAAAAGTAACATCACAAAAGTTAGTGGAAGAATCTCTTTCGACATCTAGCTGATCCCAGCTCCTCATATTCAGTTGGTGATGCACATTGCATCAAAATCAGGACTTGATGCCAAGAGTGATCCTCCACGCCAAACACCTAGGATAGGATCTTCTTGAGTCGTAATCCTTAAACGGTATTTATCTGGGACAAGTGGTCGAAGGTCCATTTCTAGTCTTTGAGCAAAATGAGGGAATAGAGTAGTGACTCCCGTCAAAATGATGCTCTCATAGAGAAAAGGTTGAAGATGAGAATGGCAGGAACTGATAGCTCTAACAATGCACTCTGCAAGTCCAGCCTGATTCAGTCCCAAGTCAGCTGGACGAAACATTATCTCTGGGACGAGGATCCATCCTTTACCATGATTGTAACTGGAATTAACATAGCCAGAAATTTGAAGTGAAATAATCACACCTGATAGGAACATGCTACTGTTAATTCTGCTGCTACTGTGAATGTTAATTCTGCTACTGTTAATGCTGCTACTGTTGTATATTTTCTGCCAAAACATTACATAAAACTTGGACATTTTTAGAGAAAAAATTTGCAGCCTGTTAATGCTGCTACTGTCCCATGTTAGCAGCTTGTTAAAATTTGTTAATACTGTTGTCATTTGTTGTAATTGATGGTAAAATTTGTTAATACTGTTAAAATTTGTTAAAATTTGTTGTAATTGATAGTTAATACTGCTGTCATTTGTTGTAATTTGCTGTCAGCCTGTTAAAATTTGTTAATACTGCTGTCATTTTTTGTAATTTGTTAAAAAATTTCGTCATTTGCTCTTTTCCTTATATTTTTGTTGTCTTTTGTAGGTGGAGCAACCGAAGAAAAGGAAGGTGGAGAGGGTGGAGCAACTGAAGAAAGGGAAGATGGAGATAGTGAAGATATAAACCTTACTTAAGAAAGAACTTTAATTGTTGGTCGATATTCTTGGAGTCTTTTGTTATAGTATTTGAAACTTTAACTTTTGAAGTGTTGAACTGTAAAACTTATGCAATTGGGTTAAAAACGTTTTGCTATTATCGTTATTCTTAGCTTATTGGATATAAAGATTATAAAGTCTTTTGTCTTTTTATGTATATAATTTCCAGGTTATAATTACAAATATTTACAGGTGGTAATGTCAGTTAAATGTTTAAAATAGCCTAATAGAACCGTTGCAATAAGCACAAATGTCATTGTTGTAGACATTCTGAACCATTCCGATAGGTCTTGTAACTCGTTCCATAAAATGTGACAAAATGATGCATTAGAAACAAAACCGTTACGGTAGCAAAATAAAACCGTTACAATAGATGTAAACAAGCGTTGCAATAGTCTACATAACCGTTACAATACACTATATTGTAACAGTAGTAAATAATATGGTAACGATTTACAACCGTTGCATAAACAATATGGTAACGGTTTATAACCGTTGCAATTTAATTGAATACTCGTTCCTTAAGGCAGAGGAAAAACCGTTGCGATAGCTTGATCTATAGCCACGGTTCTGTAAACCGTTACCAAAACCGTTGTTGTGGTCAATTGGCACGCGAGCGGATGTTACGATTGCTTAACCGTTCCGATACATCTATGGCAACGGTTATCCTATCAATTGCAACGGATTACCTATTGTTGCAATATGCCTATTTTCCAGTAGTGTACTACGATGCATCAGCCTACGACAACCACATAAGTGCATTGGACTAATACAATTGTAGTCATAGGAACTTCGGTTTGGACTTATGTGGTTGTCGTATCGTATTGGACTTATGTGGTTATCGTAGGCCGGTGCGTCTTAGTATATGAATGAAATCATATTCATAGACGTTCATACTAAATAACAACCACGATATATAAACAGAAGGTCCTATTACTACAATCATATTAGTCCAATGGACTTATGTGGTTGTCGTAGGCCGATGCGTCCTAGTATATGAATGAAATCAGGTTCATACTATGACTACAATCGTATTAGTCCAATGGACTTATGTGGTTGTCGTAGGCCGATGCGTCCTAGTATATGAACGTAATGGGAGTAATGTCATACGTTCATACTAGGACGCATCGGCCTATGACAACCACATAAGTCCATTGGACTAATATGATTGTAGTCATACGCATATGAATATGACCGTCTATGAATATTATTTCATTCATATACTAGGACGCATCGGCCTTCCACAAATTTTGAATAGATTGGGAGTAATGTCATACGTTCAAGTTTGATTAGAAGTTCCTATTACTACAATCGTATTAGTCAAATGGACTTATGTGGTTGTCGTAGGCCGATGCGTCCTAGTATATGAATGAAGTCATATTCATAGACGGTCAATTACTAAATAACAACCGTATTAGTCCAGTGGACTTATGTGGTTGTCGTAGGCCGATTCGTCCTAGTATATAAATGAAATCATGTACATACTATGACTACAATCGTATTAGTCCAATGGTCATAGGATTAGTCCATTGGACTATTTCATATTCATTCAATGTCGTAGGATATATAAACGGAAGTTCCTATGACTACAATTGTATTAGTCCAATGGACTTATGTTGTTGTCGTAGGCCGATGCGTCCTAGTATATGAATGAAATAATATTCATAGATGGTCAGTTACTAAATAACAACTATGATATATAAATGGAAGGTCCTATTACTACAATCGTATTAGTCAAATGGACTTATGTGGTTGTCGTTGGCCGATGCGTCCTACTACAATCGTATTACATTACTGCCAATCTGTTATGACTACAATCGTATTAGGCAAATGGACTTATGTGGTTGTCGTAAGCCGATGCGTCCTAGTATATGAATGAAATCATATTCATTCATGGTTGTCACGACCCAAACCCCGGTCGTGACGGCGCCCAACACAATGCTAGGCAAGCCCGACCATATCATCTCTTAACCCAGCCAATTCCAATTAATCCAGTTAAACTTAAACAGCAAGTGACCAAATCAAAGTGGCAACGTAATAGTAAAAGCATACAAAATACGGTCCCAACCATATCGTGGCGTCACGAGTCTAAGCCTCTATAGAATAAACAACCTAGTACAAACAAGTCTAAGCAAGATGAAAACAACAAGAGGGTAAAGAAAGAGAAAACAGGTTCTGCGGACGCCGGCAGCTACCTCGAAGTCTCCGCAAAAGTAGATAATGATCAGCAGCTACAACAACTCAACTTCTCTCGGGCACTTGTGGATCTGCACTGGAACTGCAGGGGAGTGGGGTGAGTACATTTCAACTCAGTGCGTAATAATAATAAACAATAACTGAAAGTAAGAACACCTGTGCTATCACTAAACAGTTCTAAGGCAAACCCCTACAGGTAAGTCATCACTATAGTAAGTACTCCGATCACCAGTCCACATCTATCTCATCAAGGTCCCACACTGACTAAATCCTCACTCGTACCACAACGGTGTACAACCATCTCAATATATGGAGACATATACATGTGTCTATAAGGTATAAGTATCCGAATTAGTATAATGTTGCGGCATGCAGCCCGATCCAAAATTTATATACTGCTGCGACGTGCAGCCCGATCTAATATTTGTATATTGCTGCGGCGTGCAGCCCGACCCAATATGTATACTGCTGCGGCGTGCAGCCCGATCCAATATGTATAATGTTGCGGCGTGTACCCCGATCCAATATGTATACTACTCCGGCGTGCAGCCCAATCCAATATATATACTATTGCGGCGTGCAACCCGATCCAATATGTATACTGGTGCGGCGTACAGCCCGATCCAATATATATATACTGCTGCGGCGTGCAGCCCGATCCAATATATATACTATTGCGGCGTGCAGCCCGATCCAATATATATGCTGCTGCGGCGTGCAGTCCGATCCAATATTTATATATATGTATATAATACCTCCTAACGGGTCCTCGACCCTGTCCCAATTAGTATAGGATTGGCCTTTCAGGCCCACTCAGCTAATTCAGGGAGTTTCCACTCTAAATAACCTATCTCTCGCAGTGCATATCAAGTACTGGCTCTTAGTATGCTATTCAGCTAGTTTTACAGCTGAGTGTAAGTTTCCAACACGATATAAGGGTCACCTAGCTCTACAAGTCCCCTTGATCTACAGATCGGCACAAGGCCCCAAACATGGCTATTAGCCCAATTACACAGTTATAATCTCATTATCAGTCATAATACACAATATTCTATTAGCTAGGAAGGACCAAGTCCAAACCCCCAATCACAATGTCACCACGCTCACCACAAGATGCGTGTCTCATCTCAACATAGCACTGTGAAGTGCTAGTACGGGGTTTCAAACCCTCAGTACATTATTTACTACTACCACTCACCTCGAACCGGTAGAAGCCTCAGTCCGCCTTGCGCTTGCCTCGCAAATCAATCTCCTCGGATGCCAAATCTGCTCAAAATCAATGATAATACATCAATATATGCCAAATTCACGCAACCCATTCGAAATAACTCAATTTGCATCAAAACCCACAAAGTTGTCAAAACCTGACTTTTGGTGCGCTTTTCGAAAAATTACAAAAGTTACATATTCGAAACCCTCGTCTTAATACGAGTCTAGGCATATAAAATTTACCAAATTCTGACTCCATTTGCCCACTCAAATCGGTGTTTTTCTACAATTCTAGGCCTAGGGCTAAAACCCACCTTTAATCTTCCATTTTCATAGAAATAATCAATGATTTCATGATAAAAGCGCGTAATTAAGCCACAAAACTTACCTCCGACAATATCCTGATGATCTCCTACCTATTTCCCGTCACTTTCTCTCTCTAGGCTTCAACAATGGAGGGTTTATGAATGAAACCCGTAAGTGAAATGTTCTGGTTTTAAATTCACCGCCTGAGCCATTAACCCTACGCGTTCGCGTTCAATCCCCACGCGTTCGCGATGCTCTACCAAGTTAACCCTTCGCGAACGCAACGCTCATCACGCGTTCACGATGAACAAATCCTCAGCCTCCAATTTTTACTCTACGCGAACGCGTGCTCCCTGCCGCGTTCGCGATGACCAATCCCCCAAGCCTACGCGAACGCGTCCAAGCCTCCCGCGAACGCAATGCCTCTGGTCCTGGACCTACGCATTCGCGTCCAGCCTATCGCGAACGCGATGAACAACCTTGATACCCTTCGCGGACGCGTGCCCTTCATCGCGAACGCGGTGAAGGAATTTCTTCTGCAGATACAACAGCACTTCAACTGCTGCCTAAGGCCAAAAATGGTCCATTTGGACCCCCGAATTCATCCCGAGGCCCCCGGGACCCCAACATACTCCATAACACGATACAAAGTTGTTCCAATCATAAAAACAATCCCTAAAACACGGAAAACATCGAATCCAAGCAAATTCGAGCCTAAGTTTCCATTCAAACTTCCGAAACCGGCATTCGATCAAAAACCTGACTAAACGACCTCCAAATGACCTGAAATTTTGCAGGCACATCCAAAATCACCTAACGGAGCTAGTGCAACTTTCGAAATTCCATTCCGACTACCGGATCAAAATCTCACATATCGATCGGATATCGCCAAAATTCGACTTTAGCCAATTCAAGCCTAAAACTACACCGGACCTCCAAATTCACTTCCGATCGCTCTCCTAACTCATAAATGACCTCCCGGAGCTGACCGAATTGTCAGAATTCGATTCCGAGCTCTTTATCTCACAAGTCAACATCCAACTGACTTTTCTCAACTATTCCTTCTTCTAAGAGACTATTTGTCTCAATTTTAACCAAACTCAACCCGGTTTGACTCCAACTTTCCCAACATGTGTATTACAACATCAACAAGCATATAACGGGGTAACGGGGTGATAACTCACACGATGATGGGCCGGGTCATCACATTCTCCCTAACTTAAGAAAATGCTCGTCCTCGAGCGGTTCAAGAAACA